>JAQPZY010001344.1:270000-845000 GCA_029931535.1 Margaritifera margaritifera | reverse complement strand
TGTATGTATAAGCAGCGGCTTATAGTAGTCATTAACAATTGTTTGTTTAGCTTATATTCGAGGACTTATTACGTTTCGGGTTGGCGTATTTTCGAGGACTAATTACTTTTAAGGCTGGCGCATTTTCGAAGACTAATTACTTTTGAAGTTGGCGTATTTTCGAGTAAAATATATTTTTGCACGATGATTTTTTTATTATATCTAAAATAAGTACTGTATATTGCAGGAATATGAAAGAAGTTTTTATTTCATATTATTCATTACAATATTTGGCAGAGAATATGTTAGTTCCATTTTATCTGATACTAGATATTACAATTAGATTTTGATATATCATTTCTAATATATGTATTTGTTATTATCAAGGTATGATATTCTTATTACATGTATTTATTATTATTAAGGTATGATATTCTTATAAAGACATGATATGCTTATAAAAACAACATATACTAGGTTGTTTGGGGCTTTTCGTTTATTTGTTTTGTCTTGTTTAGTTTTACTTTCTTTTTTTTTTTGTTTATACTGGTTTACTTTCTAGAGTATATCCTGACAGGAAATGAACATCTTATTTTAAAAATGGACTTATTTCTGCTGTTGGCCTTTCTTCGCATTTTTAGGGTATGTATCCGGAGATGCTTATTCGATCACGTGTTCATGTTTATTTTTCAGCGGGTTATATTCAATTAAATCGATATATAATTGACCTAAATGCTAGTAACTATGAACTGAATATCACCGTGACGGATGGATACAACACCAGATCAAGCATCCTCACCGTTAATATTTCCGGTAAGTATATGATCATTTCCGGTAAGTATATGATCATTTCCGGTAAGTATATGATCATATTCAAATTCCTCATATTGCGGACAGGAAAAAAAATATATAGTGGTAGTTTAAAGTTTGTTTTCCCTTTACTGTTCAAAAAGAAATGTAATTTCTGAATGTAGTATGGTTGTATCATGAATGTAGAGTGGTTGTATCGTGAATATAGTATGGTTGTATCATGAATGTAGTATGGTTGTATCATGAATGTTGTATGGTTGTTTCATTTGGATTAAATTCAGCTGAAATATCTAAATAATACAAGGAAAATGTCTCATTGGGACGTTTTTGTAAGCTGATCTTGGTCGCATTTTGTGGCCATTCATTTCACCATAACGGGAGTCATCAAGATGACGGGCTTATGACATTTGCTACATGTAATAGAATATATAAGAATATAATCGAGTTATGTCAAACATTTGATGACACTATACCTTCTGCCAGTCTATTCAACGATTAGAATTAATTCTCTTTATGAATTGTGTCTACCTGAATAGTTGCACATAAATTGATATTGAAAATGAGTAAATAATATGTGACAAGACTTGGTAATGGCATAAAATATACGTTTATTAAGAACAGTCTTACATTCTGGATGATTATATTGTCGATCGATCAATCGAGAGAGAGAGAGAGAGAGGGGGGGGGGGGCACATTGAGCAACCGAGAACGTAGAGGCTATTGTAGACAGGAAGATTTGTTTCACATAGCAATTATCCCATATACCATAACGAAACAATACGTGATTAAAGTGAAATTTGAAACTGTTTACGCCAGCAACATGCCATTACAGTTTAAATTTCTACTGCATTTGTCAAAGTATTTCTCTTTTTAAATTCCATTGTAGGGGTCTTCTTTTCAAAATTAAAATGACCTACTTTGAATGTGATTTTTATTTCAACAATGAGGGTATGATTTTATGATGTTTGGCCAAGAAGGCACGTAAGGCATTCAATGTTATTTTATGATGTTTGGCCAAGAAGGCACGTACGGCATTCAATGTTATTTTGTGGGGGCTTTCTTCTTTCTTTTCTTCTTGAACACTTTTCGCAGTAATTTTTTAAAAAAGTACTTCAACTTTTCGGTAATATTTTCCGGCAAAGAAAGTCATGCAACTTCTTTTTTTACCTCTCCATCTGTAGTGTTTTCCGTTGTGTAAGGTGCGCTGTCTGTCATCTCCGTTAATTTCAGTTTGTCCAGATCTGTCAGGCACGATTGTAAGCAGTGTTTATTAGATTAAATGATCGGTGTTCAGTATGGCCTATGCAAAAGTTATTCGGTTTCCATAGATATTAGATGATTACACGGTAATAAAAAAATATTTTCCCATATCTTCCGGTGTAGAGATGTGAAAAAGGGGAAAATATCATAAAAGCTATTAAATCAATAAAATTTCCGTTTCCATTTGACCTGAAACATCCCGACAAGCCAGATAATCAATACTGTCTTGAAAAGACGCTACAGACATTTAAAAAAATTCCACATACGTTTGTATTATTCAGATTTATTTATGTTTTACATTTTCCATCAATATACACTTCTTTGTGATCTGTTATGTCACGCTTCGAATTTTCCATAAAGTAGTAAAATAGGATACATTTCTTTACCTCTTACACATCTAAAAGTTTGAACACATGATAGGAAAAATTTTACGTTTTGGCAGATGTTGATAAGTTTGACCTTGACTTAATAGTAGATGTAATTGTTTCATTTATTGCATTTTCAACTTTAAATAATATTATTCAGTCTGAAGTTAGATGGAATAATTTATATGTGAGTAATCTACATTGAAAAACTTACTCAATTTTCTCATCTTAATTTTTCTAAATGTACAATTTATATGAGAGAGAGAGAGAGAGAGAGAGAGAGAGAGAGAGAGAGAGAGAGAGAGAGAGAGAGAGAGAGAGAGAGAGAGAGAGAGATAGAGCGAGAGAGAGAGAGAGAGAGAGAGAACGCAAAATGTCAACCTATCATAGGTGGCCATCTTCCTATTTCAGCTCCGTGTCAACGATCGCCTCCATGTTCTCTCTGCCGGATGTACATGTACCGTGTGATATAACTTCTCAATTTCATCACACACTTTTCATGTATTATCAAGTTTGGAGATATTAAATAATATTGAAGAAAATATCGTTTAATATCAAATGCATCAAGAAATCTCACAATTAGGAAACAAGCGTAAATAGTTAAGCACTTATATTTTTTCTCGTTTCTTTTCAAAATCCGAATTAAGATTGCCACTAGACAGGACGTGACCTTTAATGATGGAACTGACAAAATTAACCTATCGCAATAGCGTAAGTAACGGCGCCTAATAAGTATTGACGGACTGACTGTTCATTTATTTATTTACTTTATTTATTTATATTTAATGATATAACCGACAGAATTAACTTTTGATCAAAGCTATGATAACCGCGCCTACTAAATATTTATTTATTTATTAAGCTTAGCGAAGTAACGCCCCACGCCTCGAAAAAAAAAAAATCCTGTATAAACCACATTGTAACTCATCAAACTTGAAAAGCACTTTTTTGTTGCTTTTATTGTATCCATTTCATTTAATTTAATATGATTTGATTGTTACTAGTCTTTTAGTGAACAAAAATACAATTAATACATAATCATAAGAAAATTGTGCAGGTATAAAATGACACAAATAAAGAATTGGTGAGAATATCCGTTTCAAGAATCTACTTTTGGATCGCTTTGATGTAACATGTACGAATACACATGTATAGTACCATTCAATATTCTCTATTTGCATTAAGCCAATCAGAAAACGGCCAGCAGTAAGTAACCTGGTCACAAAGTAAACTGTACGCCATAGCATTTAACTAGTGTAATCATCGTATGTTGTAGGCAAGGAGACAGCAAAATAATACTATTTAAGTCAATCAATTTAAGTTGATGGTAAAATAAACATCGTATTTGGGAAAAAAATCATTCTCTGTTGGTTATTGGTTATATTTGTATTATTACCTGTTGGTTATATTTGTATTATTCCCTGTTGGTTATATTTGCATTATTACCTGTTGGTTATATTTTTATTATTACCTGTTGATTATATTTGTATTATTCCCTGTTTGTTATATTTGTATTATTACCTGTTGGTTATATTTGCATTATTACCTGTTGGTTATATTTGTATAATTACCTGTTGGTTATATTTGTATAATTACCTGTTGGTTATATTTGTATTATTACCTGTTGGTTATATTTGTATTATTGCCTGTTGGTTATATTTGTATTATTGCCTGTTGGTTATATTTGTATTATTGCCTGTTGGTTATATTTGTATTATTACCTGTTGGTTATATTTGTATTATTACCTGTTGGTTATATTTGTATAATTACCTGTTGGTTATATTTGTATTATTACCTGTTGGTTATATTTGTATTATTACCTGTTGGTTATATTTGTATTATTACCTGTTGGTTATATTTGTATTATTACCTGATGGTTATATTTGTATTATTACCTGTTGGTTATATTTGTATTGTTATCCGTTGGTTATGTTTGTATTTAAATTTTTATCATTATTCGTTGCAATGCTCATATTAGCAATGTCTACGTTTAGCAGTGCCGTTTATCTTGTTTCGCTCAACTGCTCTAGCGTCACTTCGACAGATCTACTTCAATCGAGAGTATGATAAAGGCCTTTACAAATGACTGTAATCGCCACAAGGAGGCAGACCGAAAATCTGTTCAAGTCTCTGATTGGTTGATATTCATTCATCCTAATGAAACAATAGACCATATTTTTTAAAAAAATTATGTTTTGGACGGACTACAGGTTATTTATTCTGTATTTATTGAATATTGGACGTATGTGTAACCGTACTGTTGTCAATGCCTTTTCTTCCACGTGGAGTTAGAGGACGTCACAGAGACTATTGCATATTTTCGTCTGCCTTCGCCTTTTGCATAATCACGAAGTTTGATGTAATGTTGCATAACAATATCTTATGAAAACTCAACAGACACATCCCCCTGGATCGAAATAATACATTTAAAAAATAGTTTAGGAATTGCGACTTTCAACATTACAAAGCATCGCCATATAAAAAATAATAATTGACACATAATTATAAGCAGTTTCAAATTTACAAGTTACGTGCATTTTTTTCCTTTTGTAATATTTGTACAATGTGTATTAGGCAGAGATTATCTGCATGTATTTCATGCGTGTAACGAGCGATATAGCGGTGGTTATCCGGTTGTTAAGAATGTCTAACTCAGCCTCCAAACATCAATTCCCATTGTAACTAAAAAACACCAAGCATCAATTCCAATGGTTACTAAAAGACACCAAGCATCAATTCCCATGGTTACTAAAAGACACCAAGCATCAATTCCCAGTGTTACTACAAGACACCAAGCATCAATTCCCATGGTTAGTAAAAGACACCAAGCGTCAATTCCCATTGTAACTAAAAGACACCAAGCATCAATTCCCAAAGTTACTAAAAGACACCAATCATCGGTTCCCATTGCTACTAAAAGACGGCAAGCTTCAAAGAAAGGTAAATGCTTCTATATGTACAGGTACAAGAGTTTTTTCACCTCAAATCATTCAACTGTACTTACTGATTGAGTAGATTAAAGGAGGAACTTTGTCTGCTTCTTAAATTAAATACAATGTACCACTTTTGTAAAACAAAAGGTACAAAATATACTTTTGTACATGTATTGATTATTGTCGATGGTCTTGCAATATTCAAAAACTAATTCGTTAAAGAAGAAACAAAACTCATGCTTAAGCAAAGCGTACCGATAGTGAAAATTTAAGAACAAAATGGAAACAGTTAAGACTGGAAATTAAAGAAAATGTTAAAAATTCACATACCAATTAAGTGAATAACATAATTAGGAACCTCACCTCAGATTTGAAACCATTCTGGTAATACATCATGAGACAGAAAGAAAAACAGATTTCCAGGGCATTCCTTCACTTAAGACAGATACCAAACTAGCAGAAACCGATGCAGAAAAAGATGGAACACTGAACCCCTATTATGCAGTGTTTTACCCACTCCAGTGATATTGCTTCACCATGTATATTTCCAAAAGTACCAACAATAAATAATATAACAGTAACGTATTTAGGAGTTCAAAAGTTGTTACATGGTTTAAACCCTTCAAAAACTTGTGGTTCTGATGATATGCATCCCCCCCCAAAAAAAATAATAATAATAATAATAATTTTTAAAATGTTGGCACCAGTTCTTACAGACCTTTTTCAACAGTCTTTGAACATTTGCAAAATCCCAAAGGAATGTTCTCTGGCAAATATATGCCCACTGTTCATAAAAGGTGATCGCGCAATGGCCAGTAAATAGCGTCCAATCTTAATCACCGGTCTTCATTGTAAGATACTTGAGCATACTGTCTGTTCTAACAGTATGAAGGACTTATAATTTTTCTACCACATCCAAAAAATTAGCATGAATCCAGAAAATACACAGTTGTGAAACATACCAGTGTTGTGTTATTGATGATTTGGCTAAGCATTGAGATAAAGGTGACCAAGTAGATGTTTTGTACTAGACTTTGAAAAAACACCTGACAATGTTCCCCATGAATTGTTAAAGAGTAAATTATTTATTTATAAAATTGCTGGCAAACCTCTACACAGGATAGATTCTATTTAATGTTTTCAACAACAATGTGTGGTGGTAAATGGTTCCAACTCTGGTTGATTCAAAGTAGCTTCTGGACGATTTCAAGGCACAGTACGTGGACCAGCACTTTTTGCCTTGCACATCAATGACATCATGACTGTAATTGATAAGAATATTCGCCTCCTTGCATTTGACTGTATTCTACAGATGTAGAAAAACACAGTATCATACTAAGATTACTAATAAACTAGGACAGTGGGCACGAAAATCGAGCATGTGATTACTAATAAACTAGGACAGTGGGCACGAAAATCGAGCATGTGATTCCAACGTAAAAGATGCAATATAGTTCAAATGACAAGATAAAATCCAATAAAATAAGTATGTCATGTTCATTGGAAGGAACGTCTGTAGAAAATCTCAATAAAATCAAAGATTTAGGGGTCACAATTTAATATATTGATGAAGGAAGCATAAAATAGATATATATTTTCTACCGTGGAAGATGGCATTAAATTTCAGTTTGTTTACCACTAAAACAAAAAATTATAATTCCTCTTCACATTACCTTCCATGAACGAAACAGGTTTAAACTTTACAGAGAACACATATAGGCCGTTTTATTTTAATATGGTATCTTGATATGATCTCTATTTGGCTGAGGAAAAGACTCTGTTTATGTCCTTTATCAAGTCGTCAAGTTTACAACCATACTTTAAAGTACTTATCATGTTATGTGCTTAAGAGATGTTTTGATGATATTATTGAAGGGGTTTTCTTTAAATAATAATTCAACACACTTATGTAGATTATTTCAGTATAGTGACTTGAATCTTGTTGCAATATTGTGGTGCACCTAATGGAAAATACAGTCATTCCGCATCTAATGGGGTGGTTCTTGTAAGGGACACAGCAAAATATGACTGATTATGTAATGAAAAACATACTATTCAATATAAAAAAATCATCCAATAAATGGCGATTCTGGTTACCTTTGTGTGTGACGTGTAACGCAAATGGAACAACCTCGTGGATTCTCTGCTAACTTCATCTTCAGAAATAAATCGATGGAGTGATAGAGCGTAAAAACTGCGCAGAACTCGGTAATACGCCCAAGTACAAAATATAACCATATCAAAGGCATTATGATACATTTATGAAATTAGCTGCACAAATTCAATAAAAGAGCGTTTGCTTGTGAGTTCATGCTTCAAAAAAGAAACTTGGGAATTGGGAGCCGCGATATCTCAATTGGTGTGTCCATGGGAAAGACACTTAGCTCCCGTTTCCACAGCGTGATATAGACAAAATGTTTTGAAAGTGTCGTTAAAACCGACAAAAGGAACAAATTTATTATTGGTCAACAATATACTGAAATCTCCAGTATGTCAAAGTTTGACCAACAGTACTTTTAGACGTTAGCGATTCATCAAGTTCTGCTATCTGAGTGTATCTCACATTAGACAAGCTTGTACAAAATTGCTCTCTGTTACAATAACGACATCTTTTTTCTGGAATTTTAGGTGTTAATGTCTCACCTACCATTCTGTCATTGCCACTAGAAAAACTGCAGGTACCAGAAAACACAGCGCTAGGTTTGATTGTTTACAGGGTCAATGCCACGGATAGTGACGGGGATCCGCTAACGTATAGCATGACGGCATCTCCGACAACTGGATACGAATATTTCAGTATCGACAGCAACAGTAAGTTTGATATAAGTTTAATGAAATATTCTTCAAAGTCTTTACAGAGATGGCTCCTGATGGACATAAAGTGAGAATTTAGTATTGACTGTCAAATTTTGATGCAACAAAAACGGGATTTTCATTTATACCATTTAGTTACTGACAAAAATGTTATAAACTTTTAACGTTGTTAAAACAAAAATTTTTTTTAGAAAAAGAAAGCTGATGCAGTTTCTGTAAAAACTTCTTACGGATTATAAAAAAGTATTTCTTTGTTCAGTCCCTTTTCTGAGGACACCATTCCGCGTCTGCACGTGACAGGTAAGTTGTAGTGTGAAAGCCACTCAAACAAATTATTGTTTTAAAGAACATAATAAATTAATTGTGTTTCTAAGAAAGAATAACGTCCAACCAATCTACCTTCGAAGCACTATCAATTGATGGGGTTTTTTTTTTTTTTTTTTTGGGGGGGGGGGGTATTTTTGGGCGGTTGGGATTGGGGGAAGGTCATCAAGTTTTCTTAAGCATAAAATTAAATAATATTTCCCTGTCACCATGATCAGCGTTTAAATTTTTAAAACCTTTACTTGTGGAAAATATTCAAACAAATTGACTACTACCACCGCAATTATCACCGTAAAGAAACACACCCACATAAACATTCAATCAGAACACCCACATAAACATTCAATCAGAACACCCACATAAACATTCAATCAGAACACCCACATAAACATTCAATCAGAACACCCACATAAACATTCAATCAGAACACCCACATAAACATTCAATCAGAACACCCACATAAACATTCAATCAGAACACCCACATAAACATTCAATCAGAACACCCACATAAACATTCAATCAGAACACCCACATAAACATTCAATCAGAATTAGATAAAAAAAAGTTTCTAAGCACTACTAAGGTCATGCTTGGGTGGTCTTCGTAAAATACTTAGTTGATATATGATCAGAAAAATATTGTTACGCACACGGATTATAGGCATGTTATCATAGACTAAAGTACAGATATTTGACAAATGGAGATAATAGAGAAAATGTACATCCTCTTTCGATACGTACTAACTTCGTTGGGAATGTTTTTAATATGAATTGTCACCTTTGTTGATGCATGTTTGTTATTGCCTTTTATTAACGTTCAGTGGATTGCTACTCTATTATTAGATGAAAATGTAAGTATATTGCTTGAAAAAAGAGGACAAAAGAACATACAAAGTTTCAGTAAGAATATTATAGTTATCCATTTGTCATATATAGTGAAATAGGCTTTTATTTCTTTATTAAAAGTAGTTATTAATCTACGGACGGTAGGAATTTTAACTTGACAAAAACTATTATTGTTCTGAAGCTAATAGTACTAGGGACTTGTGCATGTGTCTGTATGAGTCCCTGATTTGATACACAGTAGTCATAAATAAGATCAAGCTCTATTGTGGCAGATTCTGGAAAATAAAGGATGTTTCTAAATATAGCAAAAACATTATCACAATTCAGACTAGTTGTATAATAAAAATATCATTATACAGTGATATGTACATGATAAATTTTTATAGTACTTGTCCATACTTGTGTTGAAAAGTATGCATTGGACCCAATTCCTTCTGATCACTGTTTTATAACCAATATATATATATATATATATATATATATATATATATATATATATATATATATATATATATATATATATATATATATATATCTGTGTCTCTATATGAAATTGTAAATTTTTCGTATTCTTTTTCCAGGTGGCTTTATAACAACATCGACCGTGAACTCAATTGATTTTGAGACAATTTCCGACAGGAATTTTACGTTCACTGTGTTTGTCACTGATGGTAGACTATTTGTGTCCAAAAATATCTCGATCAACGTTATCGACGTTAATGAACGACCGTCATTCAATCAAAGTATATACAGAATAAACGCCATTGAAAGTATGGTATGTCTCTATGTTTTGTAAATAGAATATCTGAACTGTTACGACCTAACTTGCCAGCACCTGCGTGGGTGGAAGTGTGTAAAACTTTGCGACTCTCCCCTAAGCAAGTTTCAGATGCAAATCGGAAGCCTTGGAATAGTATTTGACATGTTTTCAGATGTACATAGCTTCCTCTCCAGAACGGGGTTGAAAACGATGGTGCAAGAAGAGAAATAGGTCAAAAAAAGATAGGGACATTATGTTTTTAGCATAGATTTATATTTATAAAGTTGATAAAGTAAAAATATTGTCAGCCATTGCAATTAAATGTTTCTTAATTCAAAATAAGAGAATCGGATTGTTATATAACTGATGATCTGAGATACTAAAACAAAATATATAAAAAATACTAATATTTTATTAAGTAATGAGGTTGAATTATCAAATAGCTGGATTGTGTTCATAGCTAATAATGAATTCTGAAGAACGTGGAAGGGGGGGGGGGATTTCTGCATCACATGTGGCTCATCTTTTGTTGGGTTTTTTACTTCATGGTTCGGAGCAACCACAAAATCCACGAAAATCAGTGAAACCACAGTAGACTTCGTGTTGTAATTGTAAATCTTACCATCAAATAAAGGTTGCATACATTTAGAGTAGGTGAGTCTGATCGATTTTTTAAATGGATCGGATCTGATGAGTGGGGCAGCCATTAACGTGCACACCGATACTTTGCACAAACTTACGTGCTTCTTTGGCACTTCGGTCACTCCGGATTGGACTCTCTTGCATATAGTATTAGCAGGTCTTAATTCGAATACAAGAAATAAATCTAGCAATTAAAGTGAATTAGGATCAAAGCGGACGTTACTTTATGAAATTTCGACAATAGATTGTCTTTCAATGAGCAATTAGCTTGAAGCATGTATGAATAATACAAAAGAAGATTATCCCCAGCTAGCGTGGAACAAAAATCAAGAGAAAACGGTGATTGATATAATGTACACTTACGATAGTACTATCTGGGATCCAGGATCCGTACAATTTTGTCAGTATCATGAGATTTTCATGATAACTAAATTACCTACCTTTTCTATGGCATATTTTCAGTTCACATTTGGTTTTTGTTATCTGCAATTACTTTTATAGCGGGTCTTGTTGTAGCAAAGGACTACTGTAAATGCGCCAAGCTCTCGCACAGGTGGTAATTATATTTATAATTTATTCCATACATTTTGAAACTTATATATGATCATGTATATTGATTAATATGTTCACACAATTGATGCATTTCATAATTATATTATATTATATTATATTATATTATATTATATTATATTATATTATATTATATTATATTATATTATATTATATTATATTATATTATGTTATGTTATGTTATGTTATGGTATGGTATGGTATGTTATGTTATGTTATGTTGTTATGTTATGTTATGTTTTATTCTATTCTGTTATATATTCAAGGCCAATACAACACTTCCCAGTCCAGGATTTTATGTTCATGACGTTGATGTTGGTGACACACACACATTCAAGCACGAATGTCTCCCAGATAATTTATATTTCACCATGAATGTCACCAACGGCATCTTAAAGTTTGCAGTTGATTATGATCTTGATATTCCCGGAACACCGAGATTAATTACGTGTAACGTGAAAGCCACTGATAGCGGCAATCTGACAGCCACGGCAACGCTTTTAATCACACTGAGTAAGAACATATAGGGTTATTTTTATTCCATCTATTTTCTATCGTTTGAGGAAATAACTGTTACAGTAATTGATATCACGGCCTTCCTAATTTTTCTTTTTTATGATAAAAGTATTTATTGAACTAGATAATTGTATATCGTCATGAATATTTACATTCAACCAGGAATCGAACAAAACCCGGGCTAAACATAGCTATAGATATCCACGCTTAGGACCTCTCGGTCACGGACCAATACACAATAGGTACAGATAATAACGTAAGGGGAAAATGACCTTAACAAAATCGAGAAATCGAGTGTTCAGATAGAAAAAGAAGAAGACCATAGGTTATCGTAGACTTGTGTCGCCGTATGTAACTTAACAAGGATCTTGGGAAAATGGATAGCGGTAATAACTATAATGGAAACGTTGTTGTAGTAATGAGTCCTTTGCATTAAGAACAGACAAAATTATGACATACTAATAGTGAAGCGATATGTTTCGACATGCTCAACTGACAAGCAATCAAATGGGCAAAGTGATAAGACAACTTTTACCCTACTATTTCTGTTATTCCAGAAGACACAAGATTAGTAACTTGCTGATCGAGAAAAGCAGTAAAATTTATCTAGCTGGAATTAACCTGCATGCATGTGTGTCAACGCAAGGTCGTTAATGTTGCTGCAACTGTTGCTGCTGATCTTCTTGTTGTTGTAGAATTCAATTTTTCAATCAGGCATGGGATAAAAACCATGGCTAGAACCAACGATTCGGAAATGTTCCACACAGAACAAAATTTTAATGATATTGTTTGGGTTATACAAAGGACAATTAATTTTTTATTTTAACATCCACTGATGGAACTGTAACGTAATTGCAGTGTTCACTTTTTGTTCAGTGCCATACATCTAGCAATTTGTACCTGTTCAGTGCTATACATCTAGCAATTTTTACCTGTTCAGTGCTATACATCTATCAATTTTTAACTGTTCAGTGCCATACATCTAGCAATTTTTACCTGTTCAGTGCCATACATCTAGCAATTTTTGCCTTTAAAGTGCTATACATCTATCAATTTTTACCTGTTCAGTGCCATACATCTATAAATTTTTACCTGTTCAGTGCCATACATCTAGCAATTTTTACCTGTTCAGTGCCATACATCTAGCAATTTGTACCTGTACAGTGCTGTACATCTAGCAATTTTTACCTGTACAGTGCCATACATTTAGCCATTTTTACCTGTACAGTGCCATTCATCTAGCAATTTTTACCTGTACAGTGCCATACATCTAGCAATTTATACCTGTACAGTGCCATACATCTAGCAATTTTTACCTGTACAGTGCCATACATCTATCAATTTTTACCTGTACAGTGCCATACATCTAGCAATTTTTACCTGTAAAGTGCCATACATCTAGCAATTTATACCTGTAAAGTGCCATACATCTAGCAATTTTTACCTGTACAGTGCCATACATCTAGCAATTTTTACCGAATGTTTCTTTAATATCTATTTACTAAAACTAACACACGGAGCTGTTAATTTGTTGCCAGGTTTTTTTTCACACAACCTATGCTTTCAATATTTTTTGTAACCTGGACAAATGCATAGGAAATGAAAACAAATCATATTTAAAGAATTTTCCTGCTAATATGGTATTTTTTTCAATATTCAGACGGGGTAGTTTTATGTACTTCGTCGTTTCAAACTCTGACTTTTGTAGTTTTTCGCTTTTATGCTTTTATTATATTTATTTTAAAGTTTCTGCAAACTGAAAGGGTGATACAATTAGGACAAGTTCATCTAATCTGCAGAGGTTTGTCATGTCCATTATACAACCAACCTCCAGATTGTAATAGTTTAATTATGAACTTATTTGAGCAAATGTACTGCAGCAACTACAGTGAATAAATCAACAATTACTTTTTTGAAAATGGAATTTCCCTCGTAAAGCGTTTCTATTTCTGTCAATCCATGGAACATTTTGTGTTTTTATTTCTCATTTTTACCGCAAAAATGTAATGTCCTTGGACCCTTCAGTGTTCTCAACTCCCTCGTCAACTGATGTTCGCTCCTTAAATGACGAAAATTTTAATTAATACGGTCGCTAGTGCTGCAGAGATCATAAAATACGGTTTGGTTAATGATTGTTATTAAATCATTACTTTTTATATACGAATAAAGCAACGCTCAAATCTACAAAAAATATGTATGCGCAGAAAAGATTTACGAGAAATAGCGTACTATTTTCCCCGCAGTATTCGATATATGTTTACAAACATTATTGAACTTTTATGAAGCTAAGCAAATTATACTGTACTAATTAATTTGGCTTCAAATATTTCACAGATGATAAAGGTTTATTTTAGTAGATAAGATAAGTGTCAACTAATATGCTGTCTTACCTTCGTATATTTGGCAGTATTTTCTTAATCTTTGGTTAGGGAATCAAGTTAGGTAGGATTATAAATGTTTGTATTGTACCTATGTATGTTCAGATGAAATATATTCTGCTTCTTATCAGATGAAATCAACGACAACACTCCAATATTCAATAATTTGTCCTACACCTTTGCGGTTTACAATGACTCAGCGCTTGGTCTGGTGATAGGCCATACATCAGCAACAGATGCAGACATTGGGACGAACGGACAATTTGCCTACAGCACGAACCAAACTGGACTCGCTCAAATCTACTTCGGTGTGTCTCCAACGGGTCACGTTACCCTTCAAAGAAGTCTTAACAGAGAACAAGTTGGAAAAACTTTATCTTTCACCGTTTATGCAACCGATGACGGGTCACCAGCTCGGGTGGGTTCAGCAACAGTAACAGTAAGTGTAATGGAGCCAACAACGACAACCGCTAGCACAACGACGAATAGCTACAGGACTTTCGTTGAAGACAAACGAAACATTGTCTGGATTGTCTTTCTCGCACTATTTGTTCTTCTAACAACTTTACTCACACTATGGATTTGCTGGAGTTCAGTTATAAACTGGCCTATCGGATTTTACCCCTTTCATGAATGGTACATATAGATTATGCTACACATGCAGTGTATCCAATATTTTTTAGTTCATACATTACTGAACTCTTCTTGAAAGAGACATGCTTTGATTTTATAGTTATAATAATAGCTATTATTAATATTTATTTTTTTATTTATATAAATATTTTTATGGCATGAGAGTACAGATATTTAAGAGAGGCAACAAACAATTATTGGGCCTGGATATGACAATGGTAAAGCATTAGTTCTGCACTTCTGTGGTCCAGGTTAGATCATTGATTCCAACATGTGCAAGGGTATGTGGTCACCAATCCAAGGTCAGTGGTTTCCTCCACCTGAAAGACCACATTACATCGAAATCTGAACCGTCATCAACGCATTGTATACCAGACCTTGTTGTGGAATCGTGGTTATATCAATACATTTGAATCAATATTTTCTCTATAATTTGAAATTTTTTAATCTGCTGTAACAAATATATATATATATATATATATATATATATATATATATATATATATATATATATATATATATAGCACACGCCGTTTATTTGCATCGCTTATACGATCTCTCTCTTCCACCTCTCTAGTTTTTATATCTATATCTATATCTATCTATCTATCTATCTATCTATCTATCTATCTATCTATATATATATATATATATATATATATATATTGACACACAAAATTGATAACGACGGATATTCAAAACGGTTTCCCAGCGTTTCGAGCTAAACAAGCTCTTCGTCAGGGAAATAAACAGGTTACATATACAAAACAAACCCTGAACACAAAATCTAAGACAAATTCTGGACTCCTACATGTTAAAATCACTAGGGGGGAATTTACAACAAGAGATATAATAAAACGTTGTGCAATAATAATAATAATAATAATAATAATAATAAACGAGCTGGTGATTGTGTCTATCACACAGAGAGCCAACATGTTATATATACCCTACATAAAATCTTACCTCCCCCCCTTCCCACTTTTCTATCTATGTCTTTACCTCATTAGTTGTTTCCTCCATTTTAAGACATGTCACATATCTGGACTTACTACCCCCCTACCTACCTACCTATCTATATATCTATCTATAAATGAATACATTTCAAATTTCAAAGCGCCAGAAATTGCAGCAGGCCAAGATGGTGTAAAGATTGTTGTAAGGACAGTGGTAAAGGATCCAATAAACCTCGTCCGGTATTTAATAGACCAAAGCAGCCCCAACCGGCGAAGCCAACGAATCAACTGTCCTTGACACCAATGCAACTGTCTGTGACACCACAGATGTCACCCGACATCACTCTACCATTCACATTCACACCATCACAAGGTAAATTATTTCGTATCTTCATTATTTTAATCGATTTATGCTAGCAAAAAGCCTCGATATGAGCTTGGACGCATAGCATCGACAGCAAAAGGTGTCAATATAAATTAGGACGCATAGCATCGACAGCAAAAGGTGTCAATATAAATTAGGACGCATAGCATCGACAGCAAAATGTATCAATATAAATTAGGACGCATAGCATCGACAGCAAAAGGTGTCAATATAAATTAGGACGCATAGCATCGACAGCAAAAGGTGTCAATATAAATTAGGACGCATAGCATCGACAGCAAAAGGTGTCAATATAAATTAGGACGCATAGCATCGACAGCAAAAGGTGTCAATATAAATTAGGACGCATACTATTCACAGCAAAATATGTCAATATGAATTTGCAATTATACTATTTCCATCAAAATACCTCAATATATTAATTCGGACGCATTCTATTGTCAGCAAAATGTCTCAGTATGAATTCGGACGCATTCTATTGTCAGCAAAGTGTCTCAATATGAATTCGGACGCATACCATTGACAGCAATATTTATAGTAATCTTTTATGTTGTGTGAGGACTTGAATTTGTTCTTATTATCGTTTGCTTTATCTTTTATATTATGTGAGGACTTGAATTTGTTCTTATTATCGTTTGCTTTATCTTTTATGTCATTTGAGGACTTGAATTTGTTCTTATTATTGTTTGCTTCATCTTTTATGTCATGTGAGGACTTGAATTTGTTCTTATTATTGTTTGCTTCTGGTTTGTACTATTTTTAAACATCTCTTTGCTTTTTTTTTCCTAACTTGTCTAAAAACAATATATTAGAGTAAGGAAGACAACCTTTTTGGTACAGTAGATGTTTATCTTTCTTAATAATTTTAATGAAAATTTAGTAACTTGTGAACACAATAACTGCATATTCAACCGTTGAATTTCAGCTACTTAGTCACTGATAACCTTTGAGAGTATGGACATAACCTTTTTCAATAACACTTTTACAAAACAAACTGAATGCTCATTGTACAATTCGTTGACTAATATTAACTGCTTTTGGGGACAACCAACAGTAGTTTACTGGTAGGGAGGAGAAAATAGCTATTGACGCTTTCTTGTAATCATAAAACATGTCAAGTCAGGTTTGAATTTGTTGCGGTTTATGGGTTCGAAACTTTGCCTAAAAGCCACAATTGAGACTGCTGCCAAGTACATGTAATATAAAGTTATAATTACAAAATATAGTTATGAATTCATAGTTCTCTTACAAATGTTGTATTAAGACCTTAATCGTGGTTCTGATTGGGCCTTATTCTCTTACAAAGGTTGTACAAAGACTTTAATTTGGATCTCATTGGGCCTTATTTTCTTACAAAGATTATACCAAGACTTTAATTTGGATCTCATTGGGCCTTATTCTCTTACAAAGATTGTACCAAGGCTTTTGTTTGGTTCTCATTGGGCCTTATTCTCTTACAAAGATTGTACCAAGACCTTAATTTGGTTTTCATTGGGCCTTATTCTCTTACAAAGATTGTACCAAGACCCTAATTGTGGTTTTCATTGGACCTTATTCTCTTACAAAGATTGTACCAAGACCTTAATTTGGTTTTCATTGAGTCTTATTACAAAGTTTCATATATTTGTGCTATTTTGGAAAACATTTTGTTGATGACTTTTCGTGGGGAGAGTACTTTGATAGTAAATAAGCCATTTAAACAAAATTTATTTACATTTCCTAACAATATTGTAAAGCTAGTCATGACAATTGAATAGTGTATGTGTCATAACAGCATATTCATCTCATGTATTTACATTTCCTAACAATATTGTAAAGCTAGTCATGACAATTGAATAGTGTATGTGTCATAACAGCATATTCATCTCATGTATTTACATTTCCTAACAATATTGTAAAGCTAGTCATGACAATTGAATAGTGTATGTGTCATAACAGCATATTCATCTCATGTATTACATTTCCTAACAATATTGTAAAGCTAGTCAATGTCAATTGAATAGTGTATGTGTCATAACAGCATATTCATCTCATGTATTTCAAATTCTCAATCACCGATTAGACCTGAGGCTTTGCACATAACATTTTGTTTTCCAATGATACCATTACATAGAACTTTAATTTTTGGGGCACAGTTTCTTAAATAAATTGACCTACTGTTGTGGACAACTAACTGTGGTTAAGATGTGAGAAGAATTCGAAACTGTTGAACGCTTCTTTCGAATAATAAACGCAGGTCAGTCAGGTTTTGTTCAGAAGTGCGACACTACATCTCAAAACAAAATTGTAATTGTTGGTAGGTGCATTTAATATTAAGTTATAACTAAGGTTATTGTTATAAAATATACTTATCAGTTAATAATCCTGTTATTAAAGCGTTGTATTTGAGACCTTTATTTGGTTCTTTAGTGGTCTTATAATAACGTTCTCTTACAAAAAGATTGTATTGGGACCTTCATTTGGTCCTTTATTGGTCTTATAATAACGTTCTCTTACAAAAAGATTATATTGGGACCTTCATTTGGTTCTTTATTGGTCTTATAATAACGTTCTCTTACAAAGGTTATATTGGGACCTTCATTTGTTTTTATTGGTCTTATAATAACGTTCTCTTACAAAGATTGTATTGGGACATTCATTTAGTTCTTTGTTGTTCCTATTACGATGTTCTCTTACAAACGTTTTAATGGGACTTTCATTTGGTTCTCTGTTGGGCATATTACAATATTTTCTTACAAAGGTTGTAATGCGATCTTCATTTGGTTCAATCTTCTCTTACAAAGTTTATAACGTACCTTCATATGATTCTCCTCTATTGGTCTTATTACAGTGTTCTCTTGCAAAGTTTGTATTGGGAACTTCATTTGATTCTCTTGGTTTATTACAATGTTCTCTTACAAAGGTTGTAATGAGACTTTCATTTGGTTTTCATTTATTCTTACTACAATGTTGCATCTGTTTGTATTATTTTATAAATTTTTCTGTTCTTAACTTTCCTTATGGAGAGTACTTTTGTAGTAAATGAATCCTTTATGACAGTGTATATGTTATTACATTATTAAATTTTGACAGTGTATATGTTATTACATTATTAAATTATGACAGTGTATATGGTATTACATTATTAAATTATGACAGTGTATATGTTATTACATTATTATATTATGACAGTGTATATGTTATTACATTATTAAATTCTGACAGTGTACGTGTTATTGCATTATTAAATAATGACAGTGTATATGTTATTGCATTATTAAATTATGACAGTGTATATGTTATTACATTATTAAATTATGACATTGTATATGTTATTACATTATATAATTATGACAGTGTATATGTTATTACAAACAATTATTAAAGTTCGTCAAGATAAATTAGTAATTTATGAACGCAGTAAGAGCATATTCATCTCTTTGATTTCAGCTTCTCATTCACAGAGGAGACCTCAGGGTACGTAACTAACTTTATTTTCTAATGACACCATTACATATAAAATTATTTGGCTTAATTAATTAAATTAAATAAACCACTATCGTGGACAGCTAACAGTAGTTTACTAGTGAGAAAAACAAGAAAATGTTGAAAGCTTCTTTAGAAAAATAAAGACAGGTCAAGTAGAGTTTTGCTCACAAGGGCGACACTATACCTAGAAAGACAAATTTTAAATTTTGTATTTGTATTTAATATTCAGTTATAGTTATTGTTTAAAAAAATACAGTTACGAGTGCACAATCCCTTTCAAAAAGGGTTCTATTAGGTATTAGGACCTTTATTTCGTATCCATTTCGTATTATTACAAAGTTGCATCGGCTGGTATTAATTATGGAAGATTGTTGACTTCTTTTTAGGAGGGTTCTTTTATAGTCATTGTCACCTTTTAGGAATAGTATATCTATTTTTGCGGACAATTTTAAAGTTAGTCATGACAGCTAAATAATTTATGTCTGTATTAACATCATCTCCTGAATTTAAGCTTGTGAATCTCCGATGAGACCTGAGGATATGTAAATAACATTTTCTTTTCAAACTAATCCACTAGTTATAAATACAGTTTTTATTTGCACAATTTCTTAAATAAAAAAAAATTAATTTCGTGGACAACCAAAGATAGCTAACTAGTGAGAAGAATACGAAACTGTTGAATGCTCCTTTGGAATAATAAAGACACCTCAAATAGAAGTAAAAAAATACATAAAGCTACAATTTTGAATCTTTTAAGTGAATTTAATATTAGTTTATATAGTTATACAATATACTTATGAATTCTTAGTCGTCATATACAAAGTATGTGTTAGGTCCTGAAGATGGTTTCAGTAGATCTTGTTATAAAGTCGCATACTTCAGCTCTGTCAATTCGTTTCACTAGAGTACTGTGATAGTAACTCAGTCCATTTTAAAAACATAAGACCTCCTACGACATGTATTTAGAAGCCTTTAGGTTTCCATGCTGTCCCTTAAAATCGCCAAGGGAGATGAAACAATTGCAAGAACCGTCAATTCAGCAACCGCTGAGCTCGAATACGGTCTGAGCTCGAATACGGTCTGAGCGTGTATGAATATGATCAGTAGGATGGAGATTGACAAAATGCTCTGTAATCAAAGTCTTAAATAATGTAGCTGACTTTAATTTGATGTGCAAATCAGTTAGGACATCAGACAACGGATTTAAAACCTGCTTAGCTTTATGTCAATACCAAATTGTTCGTTATCGGATAATGCGTTCAGATTAACATTTGGCATGAAAGTTGATCGCAAAAGTTGTACAATGCGATTTTATTATTTTTAGCATCTATGAATAATATAAGTATTCTTCATGCAAAAGCATGTTTTTCGAAGTAGTGCACATATTTGGCCGAATATAATGTTAAATAGTCCATCCAGACATCGCATGAGAAAGAAAAGTGTTACAGTTATATGTATTTAACTACGTGGGTTTTATGACCCTAGAACTTATTGAGCCTCAAACTTTTAAAAGTTAGCCATGACTATGGACTTTTCTGGAAATTCGCAAAGCGTAATGGGTAAAATAATTGGCAGACGAATTAACGCCATTTTGTTCACTCCAGTACACGTAGATATACATTTTTTAATTCCGCGATTTTAAGGTCGAAATCTGCGTTTGTAGGGGCGATGACAAGCCCACTTTAGAAATATTAAATATTTGCAGATTGTAAAAAAAGAAAATTTCAAAGATATAAACGATGCACATTCACGATCAAATCACGGATCATCCAGGTGCAGGCCTGTATGTATGTATGCATATAGTAGCGTTTTACAGCACCTCATCACAATAGTGACAATATGGTGCCAACTAAAGGTAACGTTCAAAAGATTTTAGGACGATAAACCCTTCAAAATAAATGTAAATATTAAGTACAACAAGATAAAATACAAAACGTAAAGATGTTAAAATTCTGTAAAATGTATATAAAATAACAAATAAAGGTAACACATGTAAAATGAATATAAAATAACAGATAAAGGTAACACATGTAAAATGTATATAAAATAATAGATAATGGTAACACATGTAAAATGTATATAAAATAATAGATACAGGTAACACATGTAAAATGTATATAAAATAATAGATAATGGTAACACATGTAAAATGTATATAAAATAATAGATAAAGGTAACACATGTAAAATGTATATAAAATAACAAATAAAGGTAACACATGTAAAATGTATATAAAATAATAGATAAAGGTAACACATGTAAAATGTATAAAAAACAATAGATAAAGGTAACACATGTAAAATGTATATAAAATAATAGATAAAGGTAACACATGTAAAATGTATATAAAATAATAGATAAAGCTAACACATGTAAAATGTATATAAAATAATAGATAAAAGTAACACATGTAAAATGTATATAAAATAATAGATAAAGGTAACACATGTAAAATGTATATAAAATAATAGATAAAGGTAACACATGTAAAATGTATATAAAATAATAGATAAAAGTAACACATGTAAAATGTATATAAAATAATAGATAAAGGTAACACATGTAAAATGTATATAAAAATGTAACATATAAAATCCTTAGAACATATGGTCAAAATGTATTATATAAGCAACATTTCCTCAAAAAGTCCAAGCTTTTCTTGGGTGGTACATCATTGGACAGTTTTTTCGTGCAGTTTGCGTCAAAATACTTCTGAGACAGTCATTAAAAGCCTTCGAGAACTACACTAATGTTCTGCATATATATCCGAAGTTGTCACTAAGTGTACCATAAGCTACAAGGACAGCTTCTGTATTTCAAAAGGGTGGAGGGGTCAACTCAAGTCACACTTCAAGACACGAAACCATTTTCTGAACTTGTTAAAGGGCAGTTTTAATTCATAATATAGACGTTTCTTTATAAACATAGTCATGATATCTCGCCAGCTATAGTGATCTAATCCCACACATAATTGAATAGATAGGTGATTGTGACCTTGAAAGATATTTAATCATGTTAACAAGTTTTGGGTAAACACTGTAGAATATCTCTCTCTCTCTCTCTCTCTCTCTCTCTCTCTCTCTCTCTCTCTCTCTCTCTCTCTCTCTCTCTCTCTCTCTCGCCCTATATACCGCTATGTCTGCTCATCTTTATAGCGTTGATCATTATGTTATAGCAAATATAGTAGTTTTTGTGCCTTTTTATTCAATTAAGAATGCAATTTTAGTTTTAAAAAAATGAACAGCCAGTCAATTGGTAGAACAGCAGCGAATTTTAGTTGATATGTAAACATTACCTCATTCTGTCGTCCAGTTTATTTTACCCATGATGCTTTGCCAATAAGGTCCATTTAGTAATTTATGTCTGTATTAACAGCATATTTATCTCATGAATTTCAGCTTCTAGATCACCGATGAGACCTGAAGGTACGTAAAAGAACATCTCCCCCATGACACTATTAGATATAAAATGATATTTTTATTTGCACAGTTTCTTTAATAAAATAAACTACTGTCACGTTTTGTTCCGGGAAAAAAATATAAGTAAGTCTAAACGTTTGTACGATGATAAGTGCATTAAAGTTAATTTATTGCATTCGTTATAAAGTACAGTTATGAATTCATAGTCTTCATACAAAAGGTTATATATGGACCTGAAAAATTGTCCTCTGCTTTTTTTAAAGGTGCATCCCTAAGTTTTATCATTTTTAAAGCTTTTTGTTTTGTCACTTCTCTGATAGCAGATCTGTCCTCTTTATATCAGTAGAATTTAGTTTTGTCACTACTCTGATAGCAAATCTGTCCTCTTTCTAAGAGTAAGCTTTTGTTTTGTCACTGCTCTGATAGCAAATCTGTCCTCTTTCTAAGAGTAAGCTTTTGTTTTGTCACTACTCTGATTGCAGATCTCTCCTCTTTATAGCAGTATAATTTTATGTTGTCACTACTCTGATAGCAAATTTGCCCTTTAAACAGAAGACTTTTATTTCAGCTCGTATTCTTTTTAATTAATTATGGTTTATCAATCTATAAAGAAAATGAAATCTTATTAAAATTTCATGTATTGTAACTTCTCATTTTCACCGATAAAATGCAACAGTACGGACATAACATTTTCTCAATTGAACTATTCAATTCTTGTCAGCTTCCTTGGAATATTAAAGAGAGTTCGTGACATTTTTGAATTTGTTTTTTGTTTAGGAGGGCAAAACTACATTTAAAAAACCTACGATGTTGAATGCTGTCAGGTACAAAATACTTATACAGGTCTATATTTATTGTTTTACCATCATTATGATCAGATAAAAGCCTAATCAACTTCATCTTTGGCTAATCGATTTTCGATTTTTTTTTTCTTCTTCTTCTTCTTTTTCTTCTTCATTAAAGTCCCAAGCATCTGAAACAAAACCTGAAACATTTAAATATCTAAATATATTTTGCTTTTGTTTCACTCGCAGACGATCCCAATTACCGAGAATATAATTTTTGGGGAGAAAAATGGTACGTATATTAACTGAATAGTAATTGTAGCTAATGGATTTAGCAAGAGACTGTGAAAATGGTGTATAATGAGGTCCTGTCTATTGCAAAACCCCAGAAAAACTCTTGAAACAAAGAACTGATCCTGTGGGTCTAACGTCTAAGCTCCAATTAATATTCTGGCTTTTGAATCTTTATAACATGCGGCCCAAGCCATTCTTTGAGAACAAAGGGTAGTTGGTGGTTGTTGTTTTGCTTCTCTTTTTTATGGGTACTAAAACTAGATGTAATATATATATATATATAAATACTTAATAACCTCTCTTAAAGGGAATGTCCATTTCTCACCAAACATTGTCTTAAAGGGAATGTCCATTTCACACCAAACATTCCTGTATTAAAGGGAATGTCCATTTCTCACCAAACATTGTCTTAAAGGGAATGTCCATTTCACACCAAACATTCCTGTATTAAAGGGAATGTCCATTTCTCACCAAACATTCCTGTCTTAAAGGGAATGTCCATTTCAAACCAAACATTCCTGTCTTAAAGGGAATGTCCATTTTACACCAAACATTCCTGTCTTAAAGGGAATGTCCATTTCACACCAAACATTCCTGTCTTAAAGGGAATGTCCATTTCACAGAAAACATTTACTGTAGTAAAGGAAATGTCCATTTTGCATTGTGTTTATCACATACTAAAGGTATTTGAAAAGTTCGGAATATTTTGGTATAATCTTTTTGTTTCTTTGAACCTGTCAATAACTTTAATGACGAACGATAGGCAAAATAACGTTCTATAAAATGATCTGCAGTTGCACATGCAGCACGTCAGACACCTGCAGATGCACATGCAGCACGTCAGACACCTGCAGACACGTCACACATGCAGCACGTCAGACACCTGCAGACACGTCACACATGCTGCACGTCAGACACCTGCAGACACGTCACACATGCAGCACGTCAGACACCTGCAGACACGTCACACATGCAGCACGTGACACCTGCAGACACGTCACACATGCAGCACGTCAGACACCTGCAGATATATGCGTGTGACGTAACATAGGTATGAGAGCGATGTAAAAATTTCAGAAAAAAAGAAGAATTCCGGCATTGAGCCAAGAGCTTACTGCAAAAATCCCCGCTATTGAGCCAAGAGCTTACTGCAAAAATCCCCGCTATTGAGCCAAGAGCTTACTGCAAAAATCCCCGCTATTGAGCCAAGAGCTTACTGCAAAAATCCCCGCTATTGAGCCAAGAGCTTACTGCAAAATTCCCCGCTATTGAGCCAAGAGCTTACTGCAAAATTCCCCGCTATTGAGCCAAGAGCTTACTGCAAAATTCCCCGCTATTGAGCCAAGAGCTTACTGCAATAATCCCCGCTATTGAGCCAAGAGCTTACTGCAAAAATCCCCGCTATTGAGCCAAGAGCTTACTGCAAAAATCCCCGCTATTGAGCCAAGAGCTTACTGCAAAATTCCCCGCTATTGAGCCAAGTTCTTACTGCAAAAATCCCCGCGCTCTTAGGGTACTCTCTGACTGATATCAAGGCAGACGTGAAAAACGTTTTTGGGATGTAATTTATCTGTGATATCCTACAATTTTGAGGTCGTTACATTGTTCCAAAGATGGTCGCGAATAAATGGAAGATGACCCACATTCTGGAAGACCGTTTTCTACGATTGGTGGGCGAGAAGTGGCTCGGCCAAATGAGCCATGACACATATAGGGATTTTGGAAAATATAAAATAGTATACGGTCACATCCTAGTGGTCTATTTTTTTAAAAAGATTTAAACAGTATTAATCATACCCTGGGCAACTGAAAAATACAACAGCATTGATACTTTTCCATGAGTTAGGATGAACATTTTACATACTACTATTACGGTACATCCATGCTGAACATAAAACTATATATGTACTACTCAGAAATTTCTGATGCTGAAGCTAAAATAGGAACAAATGGTTTTAGTTTGCAGCCCAGATAGAGCATAATGTATCTATATTCGGGTGATGGTTCCAGCGATCACCTTTTACTTTCACTCTGGTCTGAAATCGACACATACTTAAGTCCTCGTCGTGGAAAAAGTCAAAGTTGAATTAAACCCAAACATAGGTCGAGGTTTAGTGTGGTTAAAGTTTTGATTTTACGAAAATACTTTACTCGAACAACATTCGTTGCTGTAGTGTGCACAGCGCTGCAGTGAACACAATCTGACCTCGTGACGCAAGGAGCCATTCGAAAATCCTGTGCCGTTTTTTCAAAACTGGGAACTAAAATATTTTCGTAGGCATGTGTGTGTGTGTGTGTGTGTGTGTGTGTTTTCTTCTCCAGCCTTTTTTATATTTTCCGTATGTGTGAAATTTATATATATCATATACTATGAGTACCCATTTTCGTATGTGTGAAATTGATATATATCATATATTATGAGTACCCATTTTCGTATGTGTGAAATTGATATATATCATATACTATGAGTACCCATTTTCGTATGTGTGAAATTGATATATATCATATACTATGAGTACCCATTTTCGTATGTGTGAAATTGATATCTATCATATACTATGAGTACTAAATTGATATCTATCATATACTATGAGTAGTAAATTGATATCTATCATATACTATGAGTACCCATTTTCGTGGAATTTTCCTCTTAAACTTTGCTACACTAAGTGGAGTTGAGAAAAAGCGCAAATATTGGTTTTTATAGGAATTAAACAGACTTCCGCACCGAATCCCTGCATTTTATACTTTTTCTTTGTCACAGGTTATAGCTCTACCTTGTATAATCACTTAAATGACAACTTGCTGTAATCGAACTCATAGTCCTGCAAAAGGATTTTTGAAAATGGATTATTGACGAAAGTTTTAAAATGTACCCTTGCAGGTCTCGACATAAAAATAAATCAAAATTATAGCATGGTAGAGAAAGTATTTACAATATTCTTAAAATAGCTATCTTTTTTTACTTTTGATCGTACAGTCAAGGTAACCATTTTCCTAACCTTTCGAGAACAATAGTGGTTGCGTAGGGTCAGTTTTCTTCAATACTCCAATGTCTTATAGCTCCTCAAAGACCACGGTACGCGAGCTACTTTCGGACACACTGTTGGCGTTGTTGAATGCTCTTTTCAGAGCTTGAAGTCATAGGGATATTAAAGGAAACACTCATGGATACCCGGTCATTAAGCTTTTCACATGATGTCAGCTGGAATGAAATTTTGGATCTTCGAAATATTAAGCAACTGGATCAACCACTGCGTATTCCGGGTGATTAGATTAATTATTGATGTTTTATTTGATGAACGATTACAATGATTCCAACATGTTATATGTTTCATGGCTGTGAAATGGATTTCCATACGTTAGGCATGACACTATCAGTACATTGAGTTGTCAGTACATTGAGCTGTCAGTACATTGAGCTGTCCTTGAAGACTTGCTTACACATGTCACATTTTTTAAGTAGATCATCTGTCATAATGTATTTACCGTCTTTTAATAATTAATTAATTTATTTGTTTGCAGGTACTGAAAAGACTCAATGGCCCTTTGAAAGCTATTATAAAACCATATGAAGACTTTTTGGAGGGTTATACAAAAACAACCCGCATTAAATGTTTTGCTGTGTTTCTAAAATGTATAAATTGGTTTAATGCTTTTAAATTGTATCATTTTAAATGTGCTTGATACAGTTAGGAATACTGACGGGTGAGACAGAAAGTTAATCACGTTAATCAAATGGACAAGGTTCATATAATTGATATTGACCTTCTCTTTACACAAGAATTGCAATAAACAATATATCAATATATATATATATATATATATATATATATATATATATATATATATATATATATATGTTTAGAGATTATTTTAACATCTCAGTGTTTCTATTTAATACAAGCCTTACCTATTGATATTTGACATAAATTAATTCCTTTTGATGATATTTTAGAATTTATACATTCTGAATGGTCTGCTTTCGTCTGTATTGTCTCCATGATCATAATGAAGAAAATATTTACTTTGCTAAAAGTAATTTAATATAAAAGAATAATTCACTTAATACAGTTCCTACCATTATTACATATGTTTACAATAGTTCATATACATTTATTTTGCAACGGTTTTGATCAAATGTTGCACGTTCACGTTGACACATTATTTCTCCAGATGGTGTATGAATCATTTGGTTGCCTGATTTGGAAATTATAGGGAAGACAACCATTCAATAAAGCACATAATACCATCAAGCTGTCTAGCAACATAAAAGAGCTATTGGTGAATTCATTTTTTAAGGAAACTTAATCAACTTTATATTGCTATTCCAAACATGATACCGGTGTCTGAATGAAAACTGTACACTGTAGCTGCATAAATTTGATTGTATACACTGTAACTGCATACATTTGATTGTATACACTGTAACTGCATAAATTTGATTTGTATACACTGTAACTGCATAAATTTGATTTGTATACACTGTAACTGCATAAATTTGATTTGTATACACTGTAACTGCATACATTTGATTTGTATACACTGTAACTGCATACATTTGATTTGTATATACTGTAGCTGCGTAAATTTGATTTGTATACACTGTAACTGCATAAATTTGATTTGTATACACTGTAACTGCATAAATTTGATTTGTATACACTGTAACTGCATACATTTGATTTGTATACACTGTAACTGCATACGTTTGATTTGTATATACTGTAGCTGCATAAATTTGATTTGTATACACTGTAACTGCATACATTTGATTTGTTTGCACTGTAGCTGCATACATTTGATTTGTATGGCCCATTTTCAGAATTAAATATTGCTTGTATATATAATTTTGTTATTCCGGTGAGAAGAGCTACCAGATTATTGCCATATATATTGGTAGTTAACTCTTTGAATCCCAGAGAAACCGGTTACAAACATGAAGACAGTCTTAATTAAGCACAAACGACTCATCTTGCCAAGCTGTAAATAGTTCAAAGTATACAGTCTTCCAATTTGTATGATATGTTATTTTGCTTTCAATAACAATGCAATATATAAATACATTATTTTGTATTTTCATTTCCGTTTTTGTGCTTGTGATGGTATTTGTTGGTGTCGTCCGCTTTGAAAAAGCTAACAGCAGATGTGAAAGCGCTTGGCCAGTTGTGTTTATATAAACAACACAAATTTGTATGATGATGTCAAAAAGCATAAAAGTAATAAACTCGTCAAAGTAATGCAAACTTGAATTGTGTTTTATCCTTTTCTTCTATTGATACAGGACAATATATGCATGTGTCTGTCTGTCTGTCTTTATATTTTTCTGTCTTTCTGTTTTCCCCATCCTTGTTCTTTTGAAGGTCAGAGAAAGTTTATTTCAAAACTGTGTAAATTTGTTGCTGTCAAAATATGTTTGACATTGGCAAGTGTTGAATATCAGTGAAATTTAAACTTAACTTTACTCTTTTCTGGGGCTGTTCTTAAAACAAAAAAGTATGGCGCTTTAGATCCTGGTATGTTTTACTCCACGTTTCTTTAAGTAATTACTCATAAGATTCTCCCCACCCAACCATCTTCCAACCCACTTTTAATCACTCGAATGAACGAGTTTAGGAAACAATAACTTACATTTTATGCGTGAAGAATACATGACGATGAACATTACATTAGAAAGATATAAACAAAAAGTAGATAAATCTCTGGCTTACCGTTTGTTTCTGTACAAGTGTCTGAAGACCATTACATTGCCTCAGTTACGACTGCTTATAAGATGGTTGAGAGTTACAACTATACCTGCTATAGTGACCAAACTAATACAAGGACCACCTTTTTGCATATGATCACCTTCCACTTGTCACATTTATACAAATATCGATAAATACTTGCATGTACACAAAGACCACTCGCTCATTACTACAACTTTTATAAAGTTCTCTAAGCTGTTATTACATGGGATTGACTGTATATAGCACACAACATGAATAATTTGCGATAAAAAGAGTCAAAAGGAAAATAAAGCTTGAGGGAACACAGTAAGTCGTGGTGAAGACGGAGGTGTTGCATTGCTTCAGGCAATTTATTCATTGGGCAAAGTAAATTATATGGTACACTATACATTCCGGCCTACTTTCCGTTTAAAGATATATTTTGTGTAATACTTTAATCATTCATTTGGATGCACTGTTGTAGCCTTAGTAGATCAAAACATTTAATTGATAAGATAATGAAAAAAAGATTTCATTGAAAAGTTTAATGTCAATGTTTTTAGCACAACTTGGCTTTACTCCTGTTTGGGATGCAATATTTTGCAATATTACGCAATATTCTGCAAGACTGTATTGGAACCACTTGCGCAATGTATAAATTTGCAAGGTGCTCATGATCAACGCAAGTAGTTTGCATAGATAAAGCTGTAACAATTGACCAGAACTGACCAAAATCATGTGATTCTGTTCTTCTGTTCTTTGTACATGTTTCAGTACAAAGTATGTATTCATCACATAACAAATAATAATAAGACGCAGGTCGAATAAATTGCACTTTCAACGCATCAAATATGCACAATCCTTGCACGCTCAAAAAAACAGCTAATTGTCCCAAGAATGTTTTTCTCATCTACTGTTTTGTTTTTGTTTTTCATTTTTTTTTTAATCGAATTTGGTTTATAGAAACGTTTTCAATGAGATATATTCCTTAAACAGTGTTTAATATAGCAATACGGACGTTTTGGGCTTGCAACAGTTGTACACATTGGTAACCTTTTTTCCCAAGCTACACAGAGTGTGTATGGCCAACTAATTACAGATCTGATCATGGTAGTTATTGCAAATTTTTAACAAGACAAAGCCATTTGGGCCTGTGTGAAGGAGTAATATACGAAATGAGAGAACAAAACAAGGATTACTGTCAACAATGGAATAAAGACAATAGAGAATACCTAAGTGAAAACTTTAGAAATAAAAATCTCAACGAAAAGCGCAGAATATTTCATTTAGGAGGAATTAGACTTTTATAAGCATTAATTATTTAAGCAGATACAAACTTGAAAATGGTCGGTGAATTTTTTCTTAACTTGAATGCGTGGATGATATTGATCATGCTATGCATCATGTTATTCCTTGTGCTTCTTCTGACTTATCCGACCCTGAACAATAAAAACAAATGTTTTTCAATGGCTGTACACACACACACGCACACACACTGAAAAAACTAGTGAAAACAGGTCTATAGAAGACACTATGTCATCTAAAAAAGATACACTGCAACACAATAAAAACTCAGAACTTTAAAACTACAAACATAATTAGTAATGAAATTGTAAATAAGATTCTTAGTTCTGTTTAATTTTGATTGCTACTCTGATTCAGTTAGTACAATGTATTTCCTCAGTTTAATTGATACTGTGTATCATATGTGTTAAAATCGGGTTTAACCGAGTCTTTGAAGTCATCCATAAACTTCGTAGATGCAGGAGATTATAGGTGAGTTTCAAATCCATCTTTAGATCAATTATTATCACTAATACGATCTTCAGTTATTGCACAGTTTGTTCATCGCAATCACCTTCTTTGTAAAACTAGATTTTCAAATGTTTGATCAAATATTCTCTTACATCCTCTGCCATTTTCAAACTAATTAAGCTGTAGATAAACAATTTAGTTTAAACATTTTATTTCATAAAGTTGTAATTGATGATTACAAAAAGTACAGTATAGAAGGTAAAGGATCAGAACGAAAGCCAGTAGCTTATAATGTTCTTCTCCTTTTACGATACAAAACTTGTAAACATATATAAATATATAGTGGACGATATTAAGTTTAATGACAAAAATTTAAATTATTGATCAGCCAAAGTGAAGAATCTCTTGGTTAAACATTAGCATTTAGCCAATGTGCATGAAGCAAGAGTATGAACGAGGGAGTATGTGAGAGACAAGGATAATAAAAAAGAAAGCAGTTTAAAGGAAAAAATGTTAATTAAAATGTGTCAAACATTTTGTAGAAAGTTTCAAAAATAGGGAGAAAAGAAAGGGGAGGAGCAAAAATAAATAAATAAATAAAAAAGTACTTCCTTCTAGAGCGAGTCGTTGCGGAGGCGATAGCGAATCATTGGGAAAAATAGGGGAAATTAATGTTTGCAGTTGTTCATGACCTGCAGAAGTGGATGCATGTTAGAAATAGTAATATGTGCACCTAAGTAAATCTTTTTGACTTTACAATACATTTATGAACGGCATCGAAAATACTAATGTTTACTTCATACGGAAGCGTTGTATCACCATACAAGAAGGTATTTAATGTTAAATTACCATATGGTACGAGAGATTGAAACAGTTCGATACCTTGTTCTTGGCAATAAACGCAAGAAAAAAAAAAAGAAATGTTGTGAACTTTCTACAGATCCACCTCTGCAAAAAGGTGACCCGATTATATTATATATCATTAAATACTGATTAAGTGAACTGCAATTTGTTCTAAGTCGGGCATGAAGAATTTGAAATTTTCTTCTACCCCAATAAAAGTGTCTGGGAACATAAGTATTGCAATTACTTAATGTGCTTTTGAAGTTTTTAATGGAGTCAATTTGATGAGTCTCAATAGATAATGTATTCCATTCTCGAATGACCGAAGGAAGAAACGAGTTATAATAAAGACTTGTTATAGCTTGTACTAATTGGATATTGTTTACATTACATAATTTATGGCGGCTAATATCACTAACGGATGGTGGAATCAGAGACGTGAGATAGGGAGAGCTTGAACAAGTTGTCATTTTATAAAAGAGTGACTTCCCCATCCTATTTCTCGATGTAGCGCTTCAATAGATACTAATTCTGTCGCACCAGTCAAAATTCTGGCTGCCTCATTTGTATTTTGTCTAGTTCTATTTTTTCGAGTAATGTGCAATTGTCCCAAACCACATCACCATATTCCATACAAACCATATTACCATATTCCATACAAACGATATTACCATATTCCATACAAAACACATCACCATATTCCAGAATAGGTCGTATAAGAGATGTAATTATAATTTCTAATGATTTTCTGTCAAGTTGGAATTTGATTTTACGCATTACATTAATTCTTGACCATGCCTTTTCCTTTGTGTAATCTATTTGTTTGTGCCATGAGCAGTCATTTGAGAGATATCTAGCAAGATGTTTGTGCGCATGAACTTCCTTCATTCTATGGCTGAGAATAAATAGGGGTGGATGGAAGGGTTTATTAACTTTCCTAGAAATTTTCAGGGATGTAGTTTTAGAAGGGTTGAAAGATACAAGACAATTGTTTGCCCACTGAGAAATATTTTTTCCAAGTCAGAGTTGAGGTTATGAGCTGTTACAAAGCGATTTTCTACGATTAGAAAGAGATTTGTATCATCTGGAAATAAACTTATATTGGAGTTTATATCATATACAATATCATTTATTTATATCAAGAAAAGTAAGGGACCTAAAGTGGATCCTTGGGGTAGACTAGCTCTAATACACCTCCACTCTGAAAACACGCCCGGAAGTATTACTTGTTGTCTTCTGCTTTTGAGATAGCTACAGAACCATTTGATAAGGCTTCTTATGATACCAGTAGATTTCAATTTATGGACGAGTCCTTTATGCCACACTCTGTCAAAAGCTTTACTTATGTCGCAAAACAAAACTCTGATTTCCTTACCAGAATCTATTGCTTTACAGAACATATCATATAGGTATGTTAATTGATTAACTGTGGAATCATCCGGTTTAAAGGCTGACTGGAAAGGTGTAAGAATGTTTTTTTCACGGAAGGGAATACATATGTATTTAAAAACCAGTCTTTCAACAAGTTTGCTAACAGTATTGAGAAGCAACATTGGTCTGTAATTAGATACGTTGGAAGGGTAGCCCTACTTTAAAACTGGACAAACGTTTGCTTCTTTCCAAGAGTCTGAAAAGGCTGATTCTCTAAAAGATCGGTTAAAAAGTGAATAAAGTGGATGTGAGAGTTCATTATCCAGCTCACGCAGAATACGGTTTCTTAGACCATCTGAACAAGCAACCTTACCAAGAGGAAAGCTTTTGATAATATTTTGTACTTCGTCAGGCGTTAGTTCTATAGAACTTAAACTTACATCCGTATATAAAAGTATATCTAGAAGGTTAAGATTTGTTTCATCTAGTACAGTTTGCTCTATAAAATAAATCGTTAAGTAATTCAGCTTTGTCAGCTTCATCAGTGATTATCGAACCGTTATGCTGAAGGTATGGAATAGAATGTGTATGGCGACGGTTGATGAATACCTTAAGGGCTGACCGCCAATCTTTTTTATGATGTCGTCCATGATTTCAGCTTTTGTGCTAATTTGTCAGTATGTAGCTGCTTTGCTTCTCGAATCATAGAGATTGTTTTGTTCCGCAGTGAACGAACTTCAGTCCAATGGAATGGTAAGTTAGATTGTTTGGTTTTTCGATAGGCTCTCTTACATTTGTGTATTTTCCTTCTGATTGCCGTTGTGATCCATGGAGCTTCAGATGTTTTAACTTTAACAGTTCTGTTTGGAATACATTGGCCAGATATCATGATATTTTTTTGCATATTTGTCAATTTCATCACATTTCAAGCAATTCCAGTCGGTAGTGGATGCTTTATGTCTTAGGAGATTAAAGTCTTCTTGGTCGTATATCCATATATGCCTCGGAAACTAATTACGCTTTGGTTTCCTGTAGTTAAATATCCCATAAATGGGGCAGTGATATATAATATCTTGATGTAAGAAAGGATCTCCAACTCAGCTGAGAATTAAACTCTCACTATTCATTATAAGTAACAGATCTATCAACGATGAAGAGTTTTCAGTGAAATGAGTTGGTTGATTAATGTATTGGTGAAGGGGATCACATACTGATTTCATTGTTTGACCTGAGAGTGGATTTAGCATATGGAACTTAAAGTCGCCTGCTACAATTATATCTCTAATCCCTGTATCAACAGCAAGGTGTATGGAATCTTCTATCATTGATGTATCCACGTTGTTTGCATTTGGAGGTCTATAGAATAAGCCTACCAGAATTTGTCTCTGTCTAAGTGAAAGTTCAATCCATAAGTACTCTAAAGCATTTAGTTCAAGATCATGTCGTCTTTTGAAATCACTCTTTCATATATAATATGACACCACCGTGAGTATCGCCTACACGATCTTTCCTGACTGGGTTGTGGTAAAATTGGAGGGAAAGCCAAGTTTCAGTGAAGACCAAAAAATCAAATTCCCTGTAATTCTGCATACAATGTATCTAATTTGGACAAAAATACTTTGAATATTATAATGCGTAATGGAGAGGTGGTGTGTAAAGTCAAGTAGATTACGAGAAGAAACTTACGAGCTAGATGTGTCGTATGAGGAACTACTAACGGAGGCTGTAGAATTTGGTCCAGGATTAGAATGAATGTCACCGGCTAATATAAGTAAGGTCAGCAACCAGGTGGTCAAAACTAGGGTAAATAGAACGCGCACAAGAAAAAAATGTGAAACTGTTATTACTCAGATAAAAATTATTTGCTAGAGTATGTCTAGAGTTACCTATCAGTTTGATCCTATATGAAATCAGTGAGAACGTGCGCACTTCAAACAGAATCGATGCAGTACTATCATCGCATCTTTAGATCATATACATAATCAAAACATGAAGCAGTGGTGTAAATTTGAGACTTGGACGATAGAACCTCATGATGGCAACAGAATTGTTTCTATGAGATTTTAAGTAATTGTCATAAGTCGATGAAGAAACAAGCGAGTTGCCACCATGAAGATGCGTCCCGCCAAACCCACACTACATAAATATACTTTGTTGAGTAGTACCTATGTCATCACATATCCGCATGATTTTGCACCATAAGGACGAGTAACACCGTAAGGAATACAAGTAAACAGAATTTTAAAAAACAAAAGATGCAAAACAAAAAGAACATTGAAAGTGAAACCATGTCTAGAGAAAGGTCTTTCAAAACGTAAGTTGTGATCGGTGTGCGGGGATTCTTAAATGTTTACATCAATGTGCACGATAGCGTTGTACTATAAACTATCTGTCTTGGTGGTTGTAGTTTTGAGTTTCAAAGGGGTCTTGTAATAAAGTAATGCAAAGATGCAGACAAAGGTTTTTGTATGAAATATTATATTATCAGCTAGAAACAAGATAGTAGTCACAACAAAGGTTTTCGTGACAAGAAAAATATGGTATTATCAATTGGGAACAAGGGGATAGCAACAAAAAAAAATGCAATGCATAATAATGTTGCTACATAATTTTGGTACAGCATAATTTCTTTTACCACATAATCTTGCTTAACATATAAACAAATATACCAAATATAAACAAATATGCCAAATATGAACAAATATACCATAAATTGTTGCAAACATTGCTAGCGAATACATACTATTAAAAACTTGTCTATACTAATATCAACTGACATTGTTACGGAATTATGTATATGGAATCTATAATGTGCCTAAACGTTTGGCTTATGACTGTACTTTAAAATTGTTTCAAATAGCAAGTCACATTTAAGTTAGGTTAAGTTGTACTTTAGTCAAATAAACAGCATGTTTACTGACCTTTTGTTCAAGGTCAGAGTTGTTTATCATTCCTGGTGTAAATTTCCATTGAAAGACACATTTAGTATTGCATTATGGGTCATAATATGACACGTTTCCTGTTGTGAGATATGCCATTTGCAAAGAATATAAAAGACATGAGTATACGAATTACATTCATTCCATTTTAAATCCTGCGTTGAAAACATGTTTTTTATGATCAGTTTTGGTATCATCAGATGTTTGGAATCATAGCCGTGCTGTAATGCTGTATAAATAATTCGACTAGAATTATTTATTGGAACATCCTATGGAGCTACCTGAAGTATTCATCAACCTTTGGATTTATATTTATGACTTTTGGATGCATGTGAACATTCTTAAAGATGATCTGGATTACATTATCGTTGGTACATCATGACATTTCAGACCCATTCATTCGGAACAATCTTTTATTCAGAACATTCATTCATTACGAAGATTCATTAAAACTTGGAACATTCATTCATTCGGAACATTTTATAGTTTCTATATATACAGGACTTGTGATTAGGACACTAATAATTATTGGATTATTTGGATTTTAATACACGATACTGTAAGTGTATTTTGATTGTCACGTTAATTATTTAGAAATAAATTGTTTGTTGATTTTTACAAACATTGTTGGTTTCACTTTCTTTTTGTTACGTTTTTTCTTACCATAGGGTCGTAACAATATTTAGAAAATTTAAGAAAAGAATGTCCTAAAATAGACAATTACTGGGAGCGACGAAGAATTCATTAAACATATTTTCAAACAAAAATGTAGAGAAAATGTAGAAAATATGTCTAATTTGTCGTAGCATAAACTAACAATTACTATTTAAATTAGCAAAGCAATAATGATATTTGCTAATTCTTATTATGTGACAATAATAACTACTTATAGATAACACTCAGCAACCACTTCTGTCTACACTGGTGTTAAACTTGTAACATATGAAATACTGGTGCACTATTTTTATAAACTTACTTCTCTAGTAATTTGCAAAACGACAGATTAACAATTAAAGTGATAAAGAAGTCTTGAAAGTGTACAGTAATACAATTCTAATTGAAAATTTAAAATGAAATGTCAGTTGGATGCAAGGGCGAAAGGGAGCATGTTGCAGTTACAAAATACAAGGTCGGCAAAAACAGCGAACCAATTAAGCAAAAATAGTAAACAAAAGTAAGGACAAATGTATCGAACCTACAAAAAGGGCAGGTAGAAATAGAACAACAACGTAAATAGGTTAAGACGAACCGTGGCCTTCTTGTGTCATGAACTGAAGTGCAATATCTCCATTAGCGGTAGAAGGAAGAGACTCTGAAAGCTCTTTGAGAAAAGAATTGACGTCCACACCGGGTAGAAGTTCCGCCAGGTCCTCAACAGAAATGATGCGATTAATTTTTAACGAGTGGTCTTTTACCAAGATCGACCCATCAGATATCCAGGCGCTAGCGAATAGATAAACAACTTGAACACAATTAGGTTTCATGGAAGAGAAAATAATAATAGCCTCATTACTTCTGGGTTTAAAGAATATAAACAAGAATTGAAAACAGCAAATAGAACAAGCAAAGAGATAACTGGTAAAACCTTAATTTCCAAAGATTTGGAAAAAATAAATAAAAAAATATATCAAACAAACTTATGAAATCTTTGTCAATGCAAGATTAGCTAAAATATCCGAGTGATTGTCATATAGTTTTATCCTAGCATTGACAACTTCAAGAAGTAAATTTCCACCAGCTTATGATTTGATTATTTTAATAAAGCACAGAGATAAAAGAAGATTACATGACATCAATTGATATTACAATCTTTACTGGATTTTTATCATTTACGTTAGAATTATCTCTGTCAGCCATAAGTGTAGCAAAGGAAAAACAAAAGACAGAAAATAATCTTCAATAAAAGAGTAAGAGATACTTTGTAATCGATAAGTGTTTTCCCCGTTAATAATAATTCTAACATCTGTTGTTATTACTGGACTGTCTAACGATTACGTAGCTAAAAGTTGAAGTGAGCAAAATGAACGAATTGAGCAAAATTTCTCAGCTCAATTCGTTCACTTAAACTTTTCTTCTTATTGCTGACAGATAATCTAACGTATTCTAAAAATATATTAAGGCAGCTCCTGCAACTATCAGCACTAATATAAATGATTGTTGATTTGTTTCCTTGTTTCATTTGTTTTTATTTGTTTCTGTCTTCACCCCGCGTGTTTGCTTCCGGTCCAGTTCTAATTGTCGTTTTGCTACAAAGCATGTTTCAATACTACATTTGTGGTTTTAGCCATTGTTTTGATCAGCAACAAACTTCCTTCTGGTAAGGCATTAGAGTCAGTTCGTCTTTTTAGTAATAGTTTAAATAACTAATTTGAGTGAAGAAAAATTGTATTTTCATGCTCTCGCTTTATCGCTACAATGCACTGCACTATGTTAAAATGGAAAGGCCCTGTGTGTAGAGATAAACTTGTACTTGTACATCTATGCAGCCTTTTTTTTGCAGAAATATTTGGGAAAGAATGACTGTATCTTCCAGACTCTGAAGAATATTAGTTGGAATTGTGCACACTCCGGCCTACCAAATTTTTCCACAGCACTGTTTGACATGATCGGTATAATTCAAGAGGGAGCTATCATCTCTGTCATACAAAGTAAGGGCTCCAGCCGAGCTGTAAAGAAGGCCAAACAAATGTGCAAAAGCTGTGCCAGCGGGAATTCTGTTCATGGTACCGCCACATAATGGTTTGTACCGATGGCTGAAAAGCAACCAGGTACACTATCGTTCTTTTTGCTGCCTTCTTGTGTTCTCGTTATTTGGATATGAGGATTCTATTCGCCTTTCTTTCTTGCTCCAACTTTATTTCACACTCTTGCACATACCGAGACAATTCCGTTAAATAATTGTCAAATTGTCGCAACCCCAATGCAATAAAAATTTTCTTTATCAAGAAATCTAACTCTGTCTGCTGTAGTCAAGCTCTCAACATTGAATATCAAAGTTACTTCCCCTCGTCTGTATTTTGATTGGACCCAAGGCCCTACGAATGAGAGACTGAACGAGGATATAAATAAACTTTCAACCTTTCAATGTTTAGTCCTTTGCAGGACGACAAGCGGTCACACACACCCTTACACACCCCATACCCCAGTACAGAAATTTACACAGACTTTGTAACAGACTAGAGGTTGTAATCTTAAGCTTATTGTTAAATAAATGCAATAGCCTGAAGGAAAAAAAAATCATACCGAGTGACAACATTTCCTCAGATTACTACTATGGCTACTCTGACACTGTCTATCATACAATAAAAGAGACAAGGTTAGTAACTTCGAAACTTTCCGTTCCATACCTGACCCTCTATCTCTGGATATTATTCCCGTCTATGCAGGCTTTCAGCTATAATTTATGGCTCATTTTACTCCTGATATATTTTTCTATTCATCACTCCATCGTTTACATTTCTGCGCTGGAATAAACTGAAGTTACAGGCCCTGAAACATGAGAATAGTAGAAAATTAACAAATGACAAAGCACGATGCCGATTGTCAGAGAAGCTGGCCAAGCGCTTTCGAGATCTTCGGATCGCTTTTTCAAAGCGGACGACACAAACAAATATAAATCACAAGCACAAAAACGTAAAGAAAATATGCATTTACATATTGCATTGTTATTGAAAGCAAAATCAAAGAATCTAATACTAACATATCCTAAAAATCAGAAGGCTGTATACTTGTAACTATTTACAGCTTGGCAAGTCAGGTATTCCAATTTGGCAAGTCAGGTATTCCAATTTGGCAAGTCAGGTATTTCTATTTGGCAAGTCAGGTATTCCAATTTGGCAAGTCAGGTATTTCTATTTGGCAAGTCAGGTATTCCAATTTGGCAAGTCAGGTATTCCAATTTGGCAAGTCAGGTATTCCAATTGGCAAGTCAGGTATTCCAATTTGGCAAGTCAGGTATTCCAATTGGCAAGTCAGGTATTTCTATTTGGCAAGTCAGGTATTCCAATTGGCAAGTCAGGTATTTCTATTTGGCAAGTCAGGTATTCCAATTGGCAAGTCAGGTATTCCAATTTGGCAAGTCAGGTATTTCTATTTGGCAAGTCAGGTATTCCAATTTGGCAAGAAGATTATTTTGTGCTCCATTAAGACTGTCTTCACGTTCGTAGTTGTTTTCTCTGGGATTCAAAGGTTTAACGACCAATATATATCGCAATAATCTGGTAGCTCTTCTACTCGGAAGATGATACATACAAAATGATACATACAAACAATATTTAATTTTGAAAACTGGCCGAAATGGCTTTAATCTCTGAAGATCCATTCACCTATGATGTTTTCCTGGGCCTGTACTAATCAATAGGGTTATTTAAACTGATTCCTGGGCCTGTACTAATCAATAGGGTTATTTAAACTGATTCCTGGGCCTGTACTAATCAATAGGGTAATTTAAACTGATTTCTATTATCTGCTCTTCGCAAGCACACACATGCACACTTAAGTCTAAAGTGGTTCAACCTGGAGTTACCGTGATCCCTTGCTTTATCCAGGCAAGTTCGACTCCGTAAGAGAAACCTGTGAAAATCACAATATCCTAAAGCTACCCTAACCCCCTTAATATCCATGCAATCACAACTCTGAAGAAAAAACCAGAGATCACAGTCAAAGAACGATTATATTCATTGTCCCCTAGCATTAGTCTTATTCTAGTATTTTGTACCGAACGACTCATGGTTTGCCTTCTCTCTTGATTTTTATTCATCTACAGCCAACGTTAGAATTAATAATATGTGATGATGAATTTGCAATTTACGACGTGTGCGGCCATTTGGCCATGTACCTCGGAAAATTTAATAATATGTACAGATTACCCCTTGTATATACTCCGCTGTTTAGATTTGATTGGCTGAATAATCTTGATTTGATTGGCTGATGCAGGACCAGTGACAAGAAATGATTGGAGATAATCGCTGGAATCTCATAAGGTAATAGTAAAGAACAGTTTCACTTGCTTTGTGAGAATCAGTTAAAGAGGGACTTGACTAGGTTGTGAAGCTTAACCTAAAATGATGTCAATCTAACCAAAAGCATTACAAATACAAGACGGTGACAACAAGTGTACTATAACACAAATATTGCATACACAATACAGTGACAAGAAATGTACTATAACACAAATATTACATACACAAGACAGTGACAAGAAATGTACTATAACACAAATATTACATACACAAGACAGTGACAACAAATGTACTATAACACAAATATTACATAAACAAGACAGTGACAACAAGTGTACTATAACACAAATATTACATACACAAGACAGTGACAACAAATGTACTATAACACAAATATTACATACACAAGACAGTGACAACAAGTGTACTATAACACAAATATTACATACACAAGACAGTGACAACAAGTGTACTATAACACAAATATTACATACACAAGACAGTGACAACAAGTGTACTATAACAGAAAGATAATAATAAAAGAGACAAAAAGAGAAGACAATTTATCCGTCGCTTGAAAATATTTCGAAGATTTATACTTGTTTTAAAATATCATTTTTTTTAAAAATGTCTCAGATATTTCTGTTTCCATTGATTCTGATATTTAGTAGTTACAACTTAATATATTAAATTATTACAAGGCAGATTAACGCCAAAAGTAACTTTTAATAGTTATGCCATTTCTGCATTAAAAAAATGACTCTTATTTTTAATTTTGTTTAACACACAGATCATCCTTTATTTCTTCTACCTTCAATTTAAAGATGATTTTTAGACGATTGAGACGATAAATATATTATCAAAACTTTTTCCTACTTAAATTTGATTCCACATGTAACATGCACAATTCAAATTTGATTCCACATGTGACATGCACAATTCAAATTTGATTCCACATGTAGCATGCACAATTCAAATTTGATTCCACATGCGACATGCACAATTCAAATTTGATTCCACATGTGACATGCACAATTCAAATTTGATTCCACATGTGACATGCACAATTCAAATTTGATTCCACATGTGACATGCACAATTCAAATTTGATTCCACATGTGACATGCACAATTCACATTTGATTCCACATGTGACATGCACAATTCAAATTTGATTCCACATGTGACATGCACAATTCAAATTTGATTCCACATGTAACATGCACAATTCACACTTGATTCCACATGTGACATGCACAATTCACACTTGATTCCACATGTGACATGCACAATTCACATTTGATTCCACATGTAACATGCACAATTCAAATTTGATTCCACATGTGACATGCACAATTCACATTTGATTCCACATGTAACATGCACAATTCACATTTGATTCCACATGTAACATGCACAATTCACATTTGATTCCACATGTGACATGCACAATTCAAATTTGATTCCACATGTGACATGCACAATTCAAATTTGATTCCACATGTAACATGCACAATTCAAATTGTTAAAAGAACAAGTGGTGCGAGAAATACAATGTTTCTTTTGCCTTCAATGAACGCCCTGTAGCTATTCGTCGTTGTGCTAGCGGTTGTCGTTGTTGGCACCATTACATTTACTGGTACTGATGCTGGACCTACCAGAGCTAGGGACCCGGCATCGTTTGCAAACACGGTGAAAGACATAGGTATTCCTACTTGATCCCTGTTAAGACTTAGCTGAAGCGTAACGTGACCCGTTGGAGACACATCGAAGTAGATTTGAGCGAGTCCAGTTTGGTTTGTGCTGTAGACAAATTGTCCGTTCGTCCCAATGTCTGCATCTGTTGCTGATATATGGCTTATCTCCAGACCAAGCGCCGAGTCATTGTAGACTACAAAAGTGTAGAACAAATGATTGAATATTGGAGTGTTGTCGTTGATTGCGTCTGATAAGAAGCAGAATATATATAAAAAAATTAATTGATACGACTTGATTTGATTTTATAGCGCCGCATGCTTGTTGAAGACAAAGAAATGACAACTTAATCTGTCCGCATGTGCATAAATGAATGAGTGGGTTGGGTATGTATATATATATTTCTCCTTTCTTTCTTCTTTTCTCTTCTCTCTGTCTGTCTGTCTCTCTGTCTCTGTCTGTCTGTCTCTGTCTGTCTGTCTCTGTCTCTCTCTCTCTCTCTCTCTCTCTCTCTATATATATATATATATATATATATATATATATATATATTAATATATATATATATATATATATATATATATATATATATATATATATATATATATATATATATATATATATATATATATATATATATATATATTGTCATGGGGCTCCAAATAACTCAACCCCCAAAATCATGTGACTAACGTATAAGTGAATGCAAGGATTGACCGATAGACGGACATCAACATTTATGTAACTTTGTACTTACATAAAGGCAGACACTCGCTCACAAGAATATATGTACAATTTCACCCAATTTCTCCCCCACCCTCCTCCCCCACGGTCTCGCCACCCTCAGTTAACGCCAATAAATTTGAATGTATTAATTGATTTGCTCTTTCAGTCCCCCTTTTATTCGCTACACTCACTATCCGCCATACGCCAAGCCTATCAATGTATAAATGACATGAAAATAATGATCATAGACTTCGAAACGATTCGGCCTACAGTAAAGTGATTGGCATAGTGCTTACCGCCGGTAACGGACTGATCTTAAGACCATTCATGACAATAGCCAGTGTAACTTTAATGTAAACAATAAGAATGACCGCGAGTTCAATTGGATTCATTAAATGAAAGCCTATCTAACCTTGAATAAAATCGTTGTCTTATAAGTGGATTGGCAGATCTGTTGAGTAAAATCGTTGTCTTACAAGTAGATGGGCAGATCCGTTGAGTAAAATCGTTGTATTATAAGTAGAGGGGCAGATCCGTTGAGCACAATCGCCGTCTTATAAGTAGAGGGGCAGATCTGTTGAGTAAAATAGCTGTCTTACAATTAGAGGGGCAGATCCGTTGAGTAAAATCGTTGTATTATAAGTAGAGAGGCAGATCTGTTGAGTAAAATCGCTGTCTTATAAGTAGAGGGGCAGATCCGTTGAGTAAAATCGTTGTATTATAAGTAGAGGGGCAGATCCGTTGAGTAAAATCGTTGTATTATAAGTAGAGGGGCAGATCCGTTGAGTAAAATCGTTGTATTATAAGTAGAGGGGCAGATCCGTTGAGTAAAATCGTTGTATTATAAGTAGAGGGGCAGATCTGTTGAGTAAAATCGTTGTATTATAAGTAGAGGGGCAGATCTATTGAGTAAAATCGCTGTATTATAAGTTGAGGGGCAGATTCGTTGAGTAAAATCGTTGTCTTACAAGTAGAGGGCAGATCTGTTCAGTAAATCGTTGTATTATAAGTAGATGACCAGATCTGTTGAGTAAAATCATTGTATTATAAGTTGAGGGGCAGATCCGTTGAGTAAAATCGCTGTCTTATAAGTAGAGGGGCAGATCCGTTGAGTAAAATCGCTGTCTTATAAGTAGAGGGGCAGATCTGTTGAGTAAAATCGTTGTATTATAAGTTGAGGGGCAGATCCGTTGAGTAAAATCGTTGTATTATAAGTAAAGGGACAGATCTGTTGAGTAAAATCGCTGTCTTATAAGTTGAGGGGCAGATCCGTTGAGTAAAATTGTTGTATTATAAGTAGAGGGGCAGATCCGTTGAGTAAAATCGTTGTATTATAAGTAGAGGGGCAGATCCGTTGAGTAAAATCGTTGTATTATAAGTAGAGGGGCAGATCCGTTGAGTAAAATCGTTGTATTATAAGTAGAGGGGCAGATCTGTTGAGTAAAATTGTTGTATTATAAGTAGAGGGGCAGATCCGTTGAGTAAAATCGTTGTCTTACAAGTGGAAGAGCAGATCCGTTGAGTAAAATCGTTGTCTTACAAGTGGAAGAGCAGATCCGTTGAGTAAAATCGTTGTCTTACAAGTGGAAGAGCAGATCCGTTGAGTAAAATCGTTGTCTTACAAGTGGAAGAGCAGATCCGTTGAGTAAAATCGTTGTCTTACAAGTGGAAGAGCAGATCCGTTGAGTAAAATCGTTGTCTTACAAGTGGAAGAGCAGATCCGTTGAGTTAAATCGTTGTCTTACAAGTGGAAGGGCATATCTGTTGAGTAAAATCGTTGTATTATAAGTAGAGGGGCAGATCTGTTGAGTAAAATCGTTGCGTTATAAGTGGATATCAGTTTATTTCCTATCGAGCTATTAAATCATTGAGAGATGGCGTCAAATAAGCGCAAGCGAATTGTGTTAGACGCAGTGAGAAAATGAGAAATGGTGTACTGTACATTGATACTGTTAAAGACTATGAAATGCACGCGATGAAGGGACTTACTGAGGTCTGGAAATTTTCTCTAAATATGTGAGAAGCTTAATTAAATTACAATACGTTGTATAGATCCATGCATCGTTTTTAATGATCAGATGAACCTCGGTCGACCGCCACTTCTATTTATTTGTACAAAAATGGCCAGATAATATTCGGAGCACTAGTCTATTATGAGCATGACTTACATAAATGCACTGTACGTACATACATACATTGATACATACATGCATGCATACGTGTGTGCGTACATACATACATGTATACATACATACATACGTACGTACGTACGTACGTACAAACATTCGGAGTAACCGACGAAAGGAGGTTAAAGAGAATTCTCTCACTTGTTCCAAGATCGAACGAGAAATCCTCAGTTAGACTTGTCATGTTGTAAGTGAGTTGTGTAATTGTAGTATCAGAGATGTCCGGATCTGTGGCATTAATTGTATAGATGACGGTGCCATTAGCTATGGGAGGAATAATCTGAATTCGGTAATCTATGTTCACAAACGTAGGACCTTTATATGAAAGGGAAAAAAGAAGAAAAACAAGTTTTTGTCAATTTTTGAATGTTTAGGTGAATCCACCTTAGAACTGTTATTTATAGATAACAAGTAGATACAAACATTTTGAGATCAATCGCCATGAAATTGTTATTATTACTACTACTACAACTACTACTACTACTAATACTACCCATGTCGACAGACACTTTTTATATACTGCCGTTTTCTTATCACGTCATTTTCAGGTACAATAAAACCTGTCTCATCTGTTTTAGACGGATAACTTCCCAATGCGGAGTACTGCTTTTAATTATGTAACACTAATTGTATTTTATTAGCGAACACCTATTTACAGCGGGGGAAAAAAAGATCATAATCAATCCAATATTGTGCGTTAACTAAAGACTTTAGAGCTTAATATATATTCAACCACATCAACTAGAAAGCCATATATATTCAATTCAATTCCAGACCTGAATGGTTTCTAGAGGATGCATTGTATTTCTTCTGGATCGTCGAAGAAACATTCTTGTAGTGAGTCCAGAAGTTTGTCCACCTATACGCATGGAGAATGACTTAAGACGTTGTAAATTATTGTTACCAAGGGTTCATCATTTTTTCCTGAAATTAATCAGTACAACGTTAGAGATTATAAATCATCCGCGTCTTGTACCTGTATATCACACATGCATTTACTATTTAAAGAAAATGCGATAAATGTTATTCGGTAACTGTTTTGCAATTTAAAATACATGTATATACAATGACACAGTTTAATTTCTTCTTGAATTCAAATTAATATTGCCCCAACAGATATTAATGTATAATTACTGAGTTACATTTAAATTTTTTTTTGTATTTATTATTATTATTATTATTATTATTATTATTATTATTATTATAACTACTACTACTACTATTATACTACTACACATAGAAGGATCAGATAATATGAGATCAAATCAGATATGAGAGAGAGAAGATGGTATTAGCCTGTTTCATTTCTAGAGACTTGAGACGTGCTGTTTGTTCCAATATCCGTCGGATTAGACATTCAAATATATTCGTCTTTACAATCTGTCAAATAGGACAAGGTAGATCTGTCTTTACAATCTGTCAAATAGGACAAAGTAGATCTGTCTTTACAATCTGTCAAATAGGACAAAGTATATCTGAAAGGCTCCAATTAAACAAAGTGCCAAATGTTCAAAAGCTTTCAAAATCTGAAAAATTGTTATAATGGCATGAAAATTATATCAAGCTATCTACATATACATACAAACATATCCACCAAATCTCATCAGTCTGCCTTGAGTGGCTTTTGCTTACTGATGGATGGTAACAATGTTTTCATTACAAAAAGTTATAAAACTGAGAACAATTGATTTAAAGAATTAAAAATGAAATCAGGTCATCTACATGTGCATATAAATATGCCTGACAAATTTCACTTGCCTAATTTGAGTCTGTTTGTTGGGGGGTGGGGGTGGGGGGGGGGGCAATCGTTTTAACAAGTTTTTGTGGGCCTGCCATTTGGCCGTACTGATGGTCATGACCAAATCAGGATGCCCTGACTGTAAGCAGTAGGGAAATAATAATTCTTTAAAATTTGCATTTTAAATATTCTTCGAATCATGTCCAATAACTATTCAAAAAGTTATTCTTCGACAATGCATGTAATGATGTTATTATTCCATCTGGAATAAATTATAATAGTTACTTTGACTACGGTACACTTGCTTTTTTCAAATAATTCACATTTTACTTGCCTAAATTAAGTTTAGTTCTATACGATGCACATCATTAGGCATAATTTATTATGACATATCTGATTCAGTTTAAAAAAATGTGTGAATGTAAAGTTTCTAAATTTTGTACTCCGTTAAGTCATACATGTACAATGGATAGATGCTTCAAAGTGTTTATTAAATGATGCATCTAAATGTCTTTTCTGAAATTCTTTTAACAAAATAAACAAAAAATATTGTCCTGTGACATATAAACAATCTATCAACATAAGGGAATAATACATTGTGGTACAAAATAAACGTAATATTTTTTTTCATCAATGTAAATCAGAGCTAAACCTCTCAATTCAATCTAATGAACTCCGAAGTAGACTAAATTTGCCTTTTGAAAACGATCAAATATGGTTGCAATCGGTTAGCGGTCTCGTGTCTGAGAGTGATGCCAAGTAGAGCTTACACTGTGCCTTTTAAAAGTTTTAGTAACGTTTCTGTTGTAAACAAAAACTATTGATAAAAATGTGAATAAAAATGAACATACGTACTTGCGACTTCGGCTTCTTCCGAATATTTAACAATTAAAATACACAAAATTTCACAAATATAAGACTTAATTTTCTAAAAAGTATATTCCTGGCCAGATGCCACACTGTTCTGTTCATGTTACTGATTTCTTCCTTGTAATGAGCAATTTAAACATCCATACGGACGCAACACATGCATGAGAAATTTTATAATTTTATTTGAAAGACCGTTTACGGTTTATTCATGTGGCAGTTACAATTTAAACTTGAATAGAGAAAGATCCAGTCTCAGCGAAACTAACAAATCTGTCGAATATAATTTTTACGGATTTAAACTTGGTCAGATTAAATTAATTTGAATCAAGGGATTATATAAGTCTGTTATTCTTACATCAATATACACTCAGACTTGGTTACTAGTGAATGAGAGAAAGGAGTGCCGAATACCTTCTTTCATGTACTTTACTGTTGTAACATGTCGCACAAACTGAATAAGAAAAACTTCCTGGTTGAAATGCTCAATGATTCTTCAAACATTTTAAATGCAAGAAATACGTCTCATTTAATCCGTTTAATAAGATAATCCTTTTGGTAAAGAAATAAAAATCTAACACGCACAGAAGTAATAAACTTATATGATCTAATAAGGTTTAATTTTGGATGTGTAGGCTGTTTGTTTTTATAAAAATGAAAATATGTCTGTTTGTGGATATAGCATCTGATCCAGAGGATGCAACTCCGATACTACTGTTCAGATTTAGAAATGATTGTATACTGTAGAGTAAAACTGATATTTGTCACTGTTATAACAAAAAATAAGGCACAAGTATTGTATTTCATGCACATATAGTAGTGTGTTCCCTACAGATGAAATATGAATGATTGCTCATAAAATAAAGCCAGTCAAATTTCAATCTTTATAGCCATCATAATAACACAATCTTCAATTAAGTAATCTCCAATTTAACTGAAGATTAATGCAGCTTTGAAAAAGAATTTATTTTGAACCTAGCTGGTAGGATGAGCTGTTCTCGATATCACAGACGTATCAAATATATTTTGTATGGCAATTGTTATGACTGCTTATTGTAAATATCTTTTACAGTTGATACTTTGAATTGTCAGTTTTCACCTAAAATAGGCGGGTATTTTTTTTTTATATGTGTTAGTGTTACAATAAAATAAATAGATTGAGAAGTTGAATTAATGTGTCCTATAAATAAAGAACTGACCCAGAGTGTATCCTATCTAAGATCATTGTGATACAGTTTTGAAAAAAATCCTCTCTTGAATTTGCGAAGAAATAAAATAGAAGAAAGTGTGAAAAAATGAAGAACAAATCAGCAATACTTCTACAAAATGTTGACGTGCTGTCATCAAGAAAAGCCCGATTTATCACTGAAGAGTTGGCAATTACGATCATGATCATACTTAAAAACAGAACTGGAATAAAAAATGAAATTTCATTGGACATTTTTCTCGCTATTTACAGTACCAAATAACATTCCTTAAGATAAGTCACGTTGGTTTTGCTTCGTGTTCATCGCTTTGGTTTAAAACAAAAGAGCTCATGCCTATAATCCACAGTAGTCGAGTTTATGATTTTTAGTTGGGGTTTTGTTTCGTACACATTTTCTCGTGCAGACAGATATTTATTCCCACAGGTCCATCAACCAAATTACCCCAACCAGATATCAGACAGATATTTATTCCCACAGGTCCATCATCAATATTATCCCAACCAGATATCAGAATAGATTGTTCTCTTTGCAGTCTGAGCGCAGCAGAAATTTACTTTATATCCATTCGCACGCAGATCATTTGTGCAAAAACAGAGGGTGATTGAAGCAAAATCTCCAACGACTGCCACCAAATAGGTTTGATTATCTAGTAATTAATTTTACGCCAAGTGTAAATTGAAATAGAATTTGTGATTAACGACTTTTATTCCAAAGACCTTTACCAGAAGTAAAATTTTGTCAAATAATAGGTTTTATCGATACGCGATCTTAATAGGATTGAAATGAAGGTGGGCGTGATAAAAATATTCGTGGATCATTCTTATCGCTCTGATTTGACTGAAAACGGAAATTTGGCGAAGGATAGAAATGGAATGGGGCTAAATTGAGCAAACGAACGCATAAGATTTCGATCACTTAGTGGCAATTAGTGATTATCTCCATACGCTTTGTCATCTTTATCTGTAATTCATTTTGTAGAAGTATTGCTGATTTGTTCTTCATTTTTTCACACTTTCTTCTATTTTATTTCTTCGCAAATTCAATTAGTGATTATCTCCATACGCTTTGTCATCTTTATCTGTAATTCATACACGTGCTTTCATGACTCGTAATCTTCCCTGTATCATGGGGTTAAATCGCTGACTGTAATAGTAATTGCTTTGGGGAAAATAAAAACATATTTCTTAGCAGTGAGCTGGATACTTACAATAATGATTTTCAAATACTATAAATCATGATATTATTCAGATAGCTTGGTCCTTTTGCCGACTCTTTTTTTTAGAAAAATTATTCACACATTATGTGCATGTAATCTGTACAATACATTACATACATGTAATCTGTACAATACATTACATACATGTAATCTGTACAATACATTACATACATGTAATCTGTACACTACATTCCATACATTAATCTGTACAATACATTACATATATGTAATCTGTACAATACATTACATATATGTAATCTGTACAATACATTACATACATGTAATCTGCACAATACATTACATATATGTAATCTGTACAATACTTTACACACATGTAATTTGTACAATACATTACATACATGTAATCTGCACAATGCATTACATATATGTAATACGTATAATACTTTGCATCCATTAATCTGCACAATACATTACATATATGTATTCTGAAAAATACATTACACACATGTAATCGGTGCAATACATTACATGCATGCAATCTGTACAATACATTATATACATGTATTCTGAACAATACATTACCAACACGTAATCTGTACAATACATTACATACATGTAATCTGTACAATATGTTACATACATATATTCTGTACAACACATTACATACATGTAATCTGTACAATACATTGCATGCATCTAATCTGGACAATACATTACGTACATGTATCTGTACAATTATTTGCATACATTAATCTGTACAATACATTACATACATGTAATCTATACAATACATTACATGCATGCAATCTTTACAATACATTACATACATGTAATCTGCACAATACATTACATGCATGTAATCTATACAAATACATTACATGCGTGTAATCTATACAAATACATTACATGTATTCAGTACACTACATAACATACATGTAATCTGTACAATACATTACGTACATTAATCTGTACAATACATTACATTCATGTAATCTGTACAATACATTACATACATGTAATCTATACAATACATTACATGCATGCAATCTTTACAATACATTACATACATGTAATCTGCACAATACATTACATGCATGTAATCTATACAAATACATTACATGCATGTAATCTATACAAATACATTACATGTATTCAGTACACTACATAACATACATGTAATCTGTACAATACATTACGTACATTAATCTGTACAATACATTACATTCATGTGATCTGTGCAATACATTGCATACATGTAATCTGTACAATATATTACATACATGTAATCTGTACAATGCATTACATACATGATATCTGTGCAGTGCATTACATACATATATTCTGTACAATACATTACATACATTAATCTGTACAATATATTACATACAAGTAATCTTGCATGTATGCAATGTATTGTACAGATTAATGTATGTAGTGCATTGTACAGATGACATGTGTGTAAAGTATTGTACGGATTACATGTGTGTAAAGTATTGTACAGATTACATGTTTGTAATGGATTGTACATATTACATGTATGTAATGTATTGAATAGAATATATGTACGTAATGTGTTATACAGATTACATGCATGTAATGTATTGTGCAGATTACATGTATGTAATGTATTGTACAGATTACATGCATGTAATGTATTGTACAGATCAATGTATGTAATGTATTGTACAGATTACATATGTGTAAAGTATTGTACAGATTACTTGTATATAATGTATTGTACAGAATAATGAAGGCGGATTGGAAATCGAAACAGACATCTGTACCAAGAAAACAAAGAGAATGCTTTCACCAAACTGATGAACTTTGAGTGGATTTACCATAGTGCAAATGTGGCAACATCATGATCGCTGATAGAAACATTGTGTAAATACGTTGTTTTTTTAAACAAAACAACAACAACAACAAAAACGCAACAACAAAATAAATATATAAAAAAACTAATAATTATAAAAAAAATTGTTGTGGGGTAATCTGTAGCAAATCATAGGGATAAACGTATAGTTTGCTGCTATAAATGAATATATATAATAAACAGTAGATTCACGTATTTCTATCAAGTATGTCAAAATGTCTGATATATATATATATGTGTGTGTGTGTGTGTGTGTGTGTGTACATACTTACATACATGCATATATACCTACAAATACGTATACGTGCAACACAAGCAGGGCATAATAAGAGGTATAATACGAGAAAGTAACGGTAATTAGATGTTCCAATCGATTTCTAGTTCAGGAAACATAATATTTCTGATTAGCATCCTTTATCTTCCATAACCTGTTTGCCTAGGGTTAGATTTTTACAGAACAAGAATTTCCCAGGGTTTCGTCACTGGTTATCCTGGCTATTTAAAAAAAGAACTTGTATATCTTATATCTTGTAAATTTAAAGAACTTTTAATTCCCTTTATTTTGGTGTATGATTGATGCGTGCAATTTGGGTTATAGAGTGTACAGCTCGGTCTTACTTCAAATGTGCACCTATAAAAAAAAAAAATTAAAAAAATGCTAGTTCCCTACTTCCTGAACTTCAAAGGTAAATTGTAAAAAAAAATAAAAAGATCACTTTTTTACTTTTTAGATATTTGCTAATTCATTCATTGTGCTTTCAGAAGCTAGTATTGTCTACTCTGGCAAAATTCATTTTTCCTATTTTAATAACTGCTAAAAATTGTGTACTTTGGACTAATTCAGGCTGATTTTTCCAGCACATGGGAGCGGCAATTTTTGTCAGCTGTGTGCTTAGATCATGTACAATTTCCACAAGTACAACATGTCAAGAAATTTCAGTCACAGTACATGAAAATAGCATAGAGGTATGCCAACATTCTCTTAATTGTACATATTGCAAATTTAAACAACTTCACCTTAAACCTGTCACACTCTAAGAAGTACATAATATCTGTAGAACGCCTCCATAACACTGTTGTGTATAATCATATGCACAAATGTATGGGAAAATTAAAATGAAGTGAAAGGTAGATGCAAAATACCACATACCATTGGAAATAAAATATAATAATATTCTAGTGTGATGATAATCATTATAATTGTTTATATTGTTGTTATTGTTGTTGTTGTTGTTGTTGTTGTTGTTGTTGCTATTATTATTATTATTATTATTATTATTATTATTACTACTACTACTATTATTATTGACGTTTGCTGCCATTATAGTTCTCAATCTCTTTATATAATGTAATCGGAACGGTGCTCGGCCATTTCCGTCAAGTCTTTTCGACTTCACGAAAAAGGCCCACTATATTCCGATTGAATATGCTTATTTCCTCCCTTCATTTAATTTATCTCCCCTGATCTGATATCATATAATGATACTTTGATAAGTAAAAGACATCTTTTCTGTATAAAATAGTTCAAATTGAATCTTATTTATGTTCATTTATACCCAAAATTTAGCGGCTAGTGATTCTTTTTTTTAAAAAAAATCTATATTATTTTTTGAATATGTTTATAAACACTTGTTTTATGTACAGACATTCTTTTTAGCATCTAAATTTCAAATATAGTCAATACAGATTGAAAAGACTTAGAAAAGAATTACATATTCAAATAAATCTATTAGTTTTAACTACACAATTTTGTAGAATGCAGCTAAATTCTTAGTTCTATACAAATAACGTAGCATGCATTGTTGAACGTTAGAACTGATTATGCTCGAGACCTATGTATGCAAATTTTTGTTCGCGAATTTGATGTAAAAATATTACATATATATATTTTTAAAAAACATACCAATAACACTCTAATGCTGAAATGATTATGTCTGAGTACTCTAAAAAAAATAGAGTGCTCCAGAATAATCAATTGTCGGTCTGTGTGTACAAATGCTTAGACATAGGCAGGTGTGTATGGATACGCTCTCTCACAGACCGTCAATACTAAATGAAAATAATAGTTCAATAAATTGTTCTTTGTAATCGTTATCTGGTACATCAAAAGGATGAAAGATAGGGAGATACACATACATCCATGAATACAGACAGACACATTTAGGGAGAATAAGCAGACGTTAATGGTTTATTTAGTCTTTTGATGAATACACAAAGGTTATCATAAGAAAAGGATCGTGTCTTTTAGAGTATATGCAAATAAAATGATGCAGTATTTCTATTTACTCGCTCATATTCATCATACTAAATTATAATAATTTTAATTTACAAATTTTAACATTCGTTTTTATATAAATGTAACATACTTCATAGTGATACATGTAGAAATTGTAGATGGAGTAAATTAGATAGGTAAATCCTACATCATTAAGCATATATGCTTAATTAGAGGAAAATGTCAAAATAAATTAACGAAAGACGATAAAACCTTTTCACTTGATTGTTAAAAAGTTATATCCTCACTTTAGTGAAGAAACTGTGTGTGTGCAATTAACAGACTTAACAGGTGATCTCAATCCCAAGATATCTCGTTTCACTGAGTGATTACGTATAGGTAGCAAACTGACAAGAGACAGTGCAAACATAGTGTTAAAGTAGCCACAGTGCATTCGGAACCCACGGGTCACATTTGTCAAGGTCAAACACTTACGAACAACTCAAACATAAAGCACATTTTAAGCATAAAAACGTTAAAAAAGAAAGAAAATACCACTCAAAAATTTTCATGTAAAATGCTTGATACATCTTGTTTGATTGATCAAACTGTAACAAATCACCTAGAACAACGGAAAGTATTTGAAGTATAGCGTCATACTGTTGCGATGTTTATTATGAACATCGAGTAGTTCTTTTGCAAATTTTATCAGCGATGTTGTTATTGTCATATTAGCACGTCTCATGATAATGTATGTATGTATGTATGTATGATGGCACGTCAGCACAATCCTGGCTATATAGTGCCGATTAAAAGTTTAGTTCCAAAAATATAAAGGTAAAAATTGCGATGAAACTTTAGACAGATAAAACTCTCCGAATAAACGTTAATGTGAACTTCTTCAAGGTAAAAAACAATGATTTTAAAACGGTGGTAAAATATAAAGGTTAAAAGTTGCTAAATCTTCAAAGAGAGAAACCATTCCAGAAAAGAAAATATTTTCTTTTACAAAACAATAAATTACAAGTAAAAGATGCCAAAGTTCTTTAAAACTACATACAAGAAAACATAAAGGCTAAAAGAGTAAAGTCATTGAAATATATGATCGATTTTGTAATATAATCCGCATTTTTTAGAACGTCAAATATTTTGTATTTATTTATTTATTTATTTATTTTTCTGGCGCAACATCATCAAAAAAAAAAAATACATTTGACCGGGCTCACTAACGAGCCTTGGTAATACTTACCTGGACCAGGGAGTACCGTGATCAGCGAGGCGGTTTTCCCAGGATAAAAGGTATCGATCAAATATCAGTTTCGAGTTTTTCTTTCGAGAAAAGTTTTCTTGTTTGAAGTTACCAAGTATCGCCACATTCAAGTTGAGGTTCATCAATACGTTGATCCCGACATTTTTTACCGTACTGTTCGAGTAGATGGACGCCTGAAGAGGGAGGATTCGGTAAAAAAGCTGGAAGCTGCTGGCATCATCTACGCAGACATCAAGGGATATACAGAGAGGGGGAAAGTTTCCCATGGGATGTAGTCCTGGACTCCAAAGAGAAGGCATCCGGATGTAAAGGTGATGGCATTCGTTATCTCGCCCGCCAGATCATCGATCTTCGTATGCACTGGTTGCCATTATATGTGTCCGACGACATCATTCTGGACGTAGTAAAAGATTATGGCCACGGCCTAGACATCGTCATAGAGAAAAAAAACCTTTACAAAGATACTCTTGTAGAGAATGGCACAAGGCTGGTTAAGCTCGAGACCACTGAACTGGATATTAAAAACATTCCACACATCATCTCTTTTGGATCCATTGGAATATTAATCACCATGAAAGGTCGAGCCCCCTTATGTTTGAAGTGTAGGCAGTATGGGCACCTGCGCAAAGACTGCCCTCAGAAAGGGCCAACATATGCCACTGCAGCCGCTACGAATCCCAGAGGACCAATGCCCTCACAGCCACCACCACAAGCAACAACAAATACAGCAAGTACCAGTACAACAGTTGAAATCCCTCAGCAAGCCCCAGCAGATAACCCGGCCCCGTCATACAACCCGGCTCAAGCACCCCCCACCGTTTTGGAAATCCCAGAGGAAAAAAAGACAACCCCTATTCAAAAAGACCCCCAAAGCCCCAATTCAGATAAGCGAGAACTCTTTGATGCTGATCTGGGCACATGGGAGTTGGTAAAAAATAAAAGGGCCAAAACCAGAAGTCGTAGTGCTGAAGTCATAGTGCTGATGTCGTAGTGCTGAAATCATAGTGCTGAAGTCATAGTGCTGAAGTCACATTGCTGAAGTCGTAGTGCTGAAGTCATAGTGCTGAAGAGAGAGATGTGAATTCATAATGTATTTTCCATTCTTTTACCTGATAACGACCAAGGACTATCCCCGGACAATGAAGGACAAACATGGACCCGGATATAACATGGAACTGAAAAGGACACAAGAATAATGGACACATAATTTTAGGTATAGGCCTGGTCTTATCAATTCAGTTATTTATAATATATATCAATCTTTCCTTTTCTTTCTATCTAATATTTTTTAATTTCCCTTACTACTTTCACTATTACTCGTCTAAATTGTATATAACCCCTACTATTATTCATTTCATGTTATACTTCATACATTCCATTCAATTTTCCATGTTTTTCATAATTGTTATATTAGTTTCATTTTCCCTTGTTTTTACTATTCATTTATTGTATATCACCTTTTTGCTTATACCCCTCCCTTTTGTTTTTATTCTTCTATAAGTTAGTTCTGGTTACAAAATATATTCTCATATATAATGATTTTAGCTCATCACGAGTTCAGGCCGGCTCGCTTCGTGCAACTAGTTCGCACAGAGTAGTCGCGCCTCGTTACCTTGATATGCGCATGAACGACTTCTTAATTGTTTTGGACATACCTTACCTATCACAGATAACACATTTTCAAAATTAATATCCTTACATTAAATATCAATGGCCTTAGAGCCAATACAAATCAAAAACTTTATGAGATTAAAAACTTGGTAACTTCCAAGTATTTCGATCTTTTATTTCTGCAAGAAACTCATGTAGAAAATAGAACCCTTGCTCCAAAATTCAAGAAAATTTGCAATGTTCTAATGCAGTTTGGAGTTTTGGCTCGAGTCGTTCCTCTTGTGTTGCAATAATTAATTTTAATAATAACATGACATTTCCAAAATTTGATACAGATTTCGATGAAGATTAGTTTATGTAGATTTCACATATAATAATACACCATATCGCGCAATTAATATTTCTGCCCCCATCCCTGACTCGGAAAAAAGTGAATTTTTTGTTTCGTTGTACCCGTACTTAACAGGACAATATAATATTATTTTAGCAGGCGATTTCAACTGTGCCTTAAATTCAAAATTAGATAGAATAGGTGATTTAAATAATTATAATAATATATCGATTCAAACATTAAAATCCGTATTATCTAATTTTATTTTTAATCGATTCTTTTCGCAAATTATATCCTTCAACAGAAACACCCAAGACCCTTCATTACCTTTACTAGCCAGCAGAATAGATAGATTTTATATTTCTAAAAACATAGCGGATTTTCTTATTATTACCCGAATTGTTCATTGTACTCAATCAGACCACGATGCAGTAATTCTATCTATACTAGGCAACTCTTCATTATCATATGGTAAAAGCTACTGGAAATGTAATAACTCACATTTAAGCCATACCATATTGAAATGTAATAACTCACATTTAAGCCATACCATATTGAAATGTAATAACTCACATTTAAGCCATACCATATTGAAAAGACTAATCACAGGCCTTATAAATAAAGATTTAAAATACCACGACTTTTCTTTCGAATTTTGGATGTTTTAAAAACTAAAATTAAAGATAAAATTATTAATTACTCCAGGCAACTTTCAAAGCTTAAATTTTCTGAAATCCGATCATTGAAATAAGACTATAATATAATAAGACAAAGATATGACTCTAATAATACTGAGTAACTCTTCCTCCAATTACAAGATCTACTTATGACTATAAAAGAACTACAAAATGATATGTATAAAGGGTCAGTAATTAAGAGCAAAGCAAAACTTTTAGACAACAATGAACGCCCAAACCAATTCTTTTTTCAATTAGAAAATAAATAGGGTTCTACTAAAACTAATAATGAAATTGAATATAACAACGTGACATATAACTCCTGTCCTGAAATTTTACGATGTTTTCAAAAATTTTATTCGGAATTATTTACAACAGAAGAAATTGACGAAAATTTATTTCATGAATTTTTATGTGGTTTACCTCAACTAACTGACGAGGATAACCACTTTCTTATTGGTGCTATAAACAAAAAGCGAAATTTGGAAATCAATAACTATGATGGATGCAAATAAATCACCTGGACCTTATGGATTAGCTAAAGAGTTTTATGCTACGTTTTTTAACATTGTAGGTGATACACTTGTAACATTATACAATTTTATTTTTGAATCAAACACTTTGTCTGATTCCCAAAAATTATCTTATATTACGCTATTATGTAAGGACCCCCAAAATTCAAATAATATGAAAAATTGGAGACCTATCTCCTTATTACATTTGGATTATAAAATCTTATCAAAAATTGTAACTAATAGACTGGGTAAAGTTATGTCCAAAATTATACACATGGACCAAACATGTGGAGTTAAAGGTCGTTCAATTTTTGATAACGGTCATTTGATTAGGAACATTTCTGATTATATGCAACAAAAAGACCTGTCATGCGCATTTATATGTTTAGATCAAGAAATAGCCTTCGGCAGAGTTAACTATAAATTTATGGAAAAAACTTTAGAATTTTTCGGATTCCACCCTGACTTTATTAAATGGGTATCTGCTTTTTACAATGACATAAGCTTTTCGGTTATAGTAAATAATTTTATTTCCAAATCCTTCTCAATTTCAAGAGGAGTCCGTCAAGGTTGCATGCTTTCCCCCCTTCTATACGTAATAGTGTATGAATCTTTTGCAGCTAAAATTCGTAACGACTCGGAAATTATTGGTATTCAAGTTCCATATGCAGCAGAGGCCTGTAAGATCTCCCTTTACGCGGACGATAGTACAGGTTTCTGTTGAACGGACAAATCATTTCAACGGTATTTATTTTGATCCCGCATGTCTTATTGCCATTTATCATATTAAAGTATGCCAGAGTTAGTAAAATCAATATATAAGTTTCATATATACTCTCAGATAAGAAAACTGATGTCTTAATGCTCAGTACCTTTACCTGATGATCAATCTGTTGATTTAATGCTCACTACTTTTACCTGATGATCAATCTTTTAATTCAAAAAACAACAACACACAGCTAACATAATTTAATAAAATATGTAATAAGTGTAATATTCTTTTAAACAGTTGAATACTGGAGAAAAATATATGCCGGAAACATGAATATAATGTTTTTCAACTGATAAAATAAGGATGAACATGATTCGTTCTACCAGACGAAGGAATATATAGGTTAAATCAAAGTATTACATTGCATGTGATACGTATTTTAGCTGCTCAAGTACGAATAGAACAAGTATTGCACAGTCTGTTTCTATTGTTCAAGACACTGTAAAAACGTTGCTTGAGAAATTACTTTAAGGCGAACAAAATTATGACTCAGATCAAAACATTACAATAAGATTTCAGCAATATATTTCTGATTCAAAAGTTAGACTAAACTATGCTATTAGTGGTGATGATATATTCTTGTTACCCAGTGATAAAGTAAAAAGGTAGCATAGTAGGCTGTATTAAAAGGTAACAAAAGTCATTAGCGGCATTTAATTTAGAAATAAATACTACTATAAATATCGACGTGATCAAAAATATATATTGCCAGGAGCTGATTAAGAGTCTGCAACAATTCGTCAAAAGATAGATTACAAAGTAACTGAGATATAAAAAAAAAGATAATCTTAGTAAGAATTATGTAGATAAAATGATGAAAATTGTGAGAATCTTGTAATCAGGACGTCAGGACATACAACCACAAAGACAGTACCCACAGTCCCAAATATAAGACTTACAATTACAACGACAGGACATACAGTCATAAAGACAGTACCCACAGTTTCAAATATAAGACTTACAATTATAACGACATACCCTACGAGACTCATATAGCCGCAACTAATACACATCATGATTTAATATATATATATATATATATATATATATATATATATATATATATATATATATATATATATATACATACATATATATATATATATATATATATATATCATGAAACAAATAAACAAGTGTTCATAATTATGTCTATGGTTGTAGGAGCTGGCGTTATTTACATTATTTAAGTAGTTATCTCTTTGTCATACTTCACAACGTTTGATTTCATTGATACTATCTTTAATTTGACTACTTGCACTTCTAAAATACGGCTTTAGCACAAATGTTATATTTGATTCAGCAAGAATTAGTTCAAAAAGGAGTCTCGATACTGGGCAAAAAAGACAGAGAAACTAATTTTGGAAGTATTAAAATCAGCAATAGAAACAATAATGCCTGTTGTAGAAGGTTTACCAAAACATGTTTTATTCAGAGAGTTTAAAATGAAGCAACGATTTACAGAAGCAATAAAATATTTCTTGTGATGAACCAAAAAAATAACTCACACTGAACTAAGTAATACTTGTGTTAACATTGTTTGTTTGTTTGTTTGTTCGTTTGTTTTTTTTTTTTTTCTTGTGACTATTGTTTATGGCTTGATTTAAAAAGCACACATGATAATAGATTGCATAAAACAAGATATAAATTAGCTAATGCTTAAGAAGGAATACACCTTCTGATAAATAGAAAAATACAAACAGCACGGAAATGCACACAAAATAGATATTTGTGTTGTTTCTGATGCTCAGGTAAATATTGAGAACAACAAGGTAAAAAAATATATATATTCTGTTTTAATATCATTAAACCTGTAGAACTTAAGAACTTGTTCGCTTTTCTGGTGTAAAAAGGCTTTTCTGTCTCGCTTGCTATCTTCGTTTCTTTCATGTAAGAAGACTTTGCCATCAAGTTTTGCATTAGGTTGGATCAAAACAGATTGTAGATTTGACTTTATTTTCATTATCCTTTCAACATATATGTATAATAAGACTTACAACAAATGGCTTTTTAGAGACGACAATATAATTGTAATAGATCCTAGAGATGAATTACATACATGTTTATAAATACTTATTAGTATATACCTGGGAACTAATACTTTGTTTCTTATAGACGATTTTCAGAATTCAGAGGATGTAAGAAAGAAAGCAACCTACCTAACAAAGTTAGCATTTAATGATAGACATTATGGGATATGAGTGATAGTGCAAATTAATAATTCTGCCATAAAAGATCTTCGTGAAAAATGTTAGATTTATGGTGGTCTTTACCCAAAATATATAAAGTCTATGGAAAAAGTGTACGAGGAAAATAATATAGTACCCATGGTAACGAGAGATGAAATAGTTTAAAAAATTAAAATGCAAAAGAAATAAACTTTTTATGAGACGTGAATATCCATTGTATTTAAAAGTTATAGGGGAAACTCCTTAACGTTAAACAAATAACGGTGTTGTGAGCATTTACTATAACCATTAGGCAAAGTATTTAACTTGTCTACTAAATAACTCGTGATGGTAGGATCTAATTTAAACTCGTCTCTTGATGATTTTTAGTTTGGTTAAATAATCATTCTTTGCACATGTCTAATTTTAGATTCTTTTTAATTACTTATTTTTGTTTTATACCTTGCGTGCTTTCCTTAAATCTATTCAGTTCTGAAGAATATAGGCCGTAAAACTGAATATTTTATTTCATATCATTGTAAATGTGATCTGTTTCAGCATTAATGCATCACGCATCTATATAAGTCATTAAAAGATTCATTTTATCACCATATTGATTTTATAGCTTGTGGTAGTAGAAGTCATACATAAGCAGATTACCTACTTCAAGCACTTTAAAGCCACCACAAATTGGCCTAGTTATATTAGTTTCTTGTTCTTTAGCTAACGAATGTCACACCTTTATCTATTATTGTTTTCCTTGCAAATGAAATATACTTTTGAAGTTTAAATTATTTATTTTCATCCGTACATATTTTTTTCAATCGTTCTTTGTTTAAAATTTTGCATTTGTTCTCCGGAGACAGCATTATTCGTAAGTTGAAATAAATCTTTTTTCAAAATCATTGGCTGCTTTCTGTCTCAAAGATTTATTCAGTTATATGCATGATTTTAACTGTCTTTGATCTAATTTAAGTGCCCCATGTGTTTTCTCTAGTTTCATCCTAACTGGACAACGATTTTAAATTACTATAGTGGATAATATATCTCTCATTGTTTTTTTTTTTGTAACGTGCACAAGAAAGCAATTACTGAAGGCATCCTATCTAGACCACTTGCCTTTTGGGGGTTTAATCTTCTAGTGCATTTTTCAACTCCACTGATAGAAATATGGATCTTTGGCATATAGAGATTTACCTTTACTTGAGATATAATGTCATGCGTATCCTCCATTATAAAAACATACGTGAATTGTTCATTTAACATATATGCTTTGTCCTAAGCCGTATCTGCAGCTCTGCAATTTGAATTTAAACTTCCTACGCTCGTGGTGTCTTGTTTCCTAGATTTTATATATTTCCGTTATTTAGATAGCTGTAACAAGATGCATGTAGTTTATTTAGATAGCTGTAACAAGATGCATGTAGTTTATTTAGATAGCTGTAACAATCTGCATGTAGTTTATTTAGATAGCTGTAACACAATGCATGTAGTTTATTTAGATAGCTGTAACAAGCTGCATGAAGTTTATTTAAATAACTGTAACAAGCTGTATGTAGTTTATTTAGATAACTGTGACAAGCTGCATGAAGTTTATTTAGATAGCTGTAACAAGCTGCATGTAGTTTATTTAGATAGCTGTAACAAGCTGCATGTAGTTTATTTAGATAGCTGTAACAAGCTGCATGTAATTTATTTAGATAGCTGTAACAGATGCATGTAGTTTATTTAGATAGCTGTAACACGATGCATGTAGTTTATTTCTCAATGCGGATGTCTTGAAATTAAGTTTATTAGATAAAATTAAGTTTGTGCTCGAACTACTTAATTTTGCTTAACGCACACACACACACACACACACACACACACACACACACACACACACACACACACACACACACACACACACACTTCCCGCTGACACTTTGGTAAATGTCTCTGGCAAGATTCTGCATGAGCTCCATGATTACAAACACAACTAAAACATAACAAAACACTTCAAAGTTTTAGAGCTTTAAAAATAAAGCCGATGACAAGTTAACTTCTGATTTAGTATATGCAAAGCCACCTGATCATGATCAACTTTTAAAACAAGGTTGATCTCCGAGAATTTGTTAAGAAATGTTTGACCTTTTTAAATTTATTTATTTTCCTTTTCTAACAAAATTGTAAGACCGCTTGATGTAAACAAATAAATCACATGTGAATATTTTTGAAGTAATATCTGCCCTTTACTGCGGCACCAGTGTCACCATACCACGTCACAGGCATTTGGATCACTTTTGTCTTTTCAGCATTAGCATTAACTCTCAGTCCATCTCAACCGAGAAATGTATGAAATAATCAGATCTGTTCAGACAAGAAAAACCAGCTGACATAAGTCGAAACTACTTTGGTGTCTTTCGTCTGCTACATTGTTTTCACAAAACATTACTTATAGCAAAATTTGAGATAAAAACTTGCCTTGAATCGAGCGTGTTTTACAAGATGGCGGCGTCCGATTCGAAGCAAGTGTTTGCCTGTAATTTTACCTTAAGCAATGTTTCGCAAAAATGATGTAGCGCACCGAAGACACTGAAGTAGTAGATACTTATCTCGGCTGGTTTCCTTGTCTGCGCAACTCCAATTTCTTCAAACACTTGGGTCAATCATTGCAATAAGGTGGCGCTCTCCAGTTTCGTACTTTGCATAGGGTTAGAAATTTAAAGAAAAAGAATTACCCAGGGTTTCCTCACTGGCTGTTCAGGCTATTTAAAAAAGACCTTGTATATCTTAGGCATTGTTAAAAGAACTTTGAATTCCCATTATTTTGGTGTATGATTGATGGGTGAAATTTGGGTTATAGAGTATACAGCTTGGTCTTACTTAAGATGTGCACCTCTCAAAAAACTGCTAGCTCCGCTTAGTCATTTTCACTTCCTGGACTTCAAAGGTAAATATAAAAAAAAAGAGCCGATAACTTTTTTTACTTTTTAGATATTTTGTAATTTATTCATAGTACTTTCAGAGGCTGGTATTGTCTGCTCTGGCAAAATTTGTTTCTCTATTTTAATAACTCCTGAAAATTGTGCACTTTTGACTAATTCAGGCTGATTTTTCGAGTACTTTAGAGCGGCCATTTTGTCTGCCGTGTGCTTAGATCATGTCCAGTGTCCACAAGAACAATATGTAAAGAAATTTCAGCCACAGTACATGAAAGTAACATAGAGGTATGCCAACATTCTCTCCATTGTGCATGTTGCAAATGCAAAATACTTCATCTTACACCTGTCACTCTCTCAGAATCATGTATTATCTGTAGAAAGAAAAAAAAAAGAAAAAAAAAAGAAAACTGAAATGATCCTTATGTTCGTGACGTGGGGTGGTGAGATTCGGAACGAGCACGATATTATGGCAAAAAAACATGGACCCAGCTTTTCATTACGCATTGGGGTGGAAGATTCGTTAATTTCAGCTTCACCTGATTTTATTTTCGTTTAATTTACCATCGTACGCAAAATAACATCGCCTTATCATCCATCATGTACAACAGCGGAAACATCAATATTAAGGGTGCTTATAATTGCACTATTTCCTGTGAAAAGGAATTCACCCCCATTTGCTTCAAATTGACTCTCCCTTGTATGTAAACCCTATGCCATCATATCGTGAGCGCAGTGGACGTGTATGGATAAACGCATTTTTCCACAGGGTTGTTCAAGGTCCATCGACTCCTGCATATCGCATCTATTCATCATGCAACATTTACGAATACTGTACTTTTAAAATCTGACAGTCTCGATGATATTAGCATATTCAAGGAGAAAGTTTGCCATCTCATGCATAGTATATAACAATTGCCTATATAGCGTGTATATCATTGAAGTATATCATCAAATAGGAGGACACTCCGACTTACTCGACGCTAAATCTTGCTATAAATATTCTGACAAATCAGAACGCTGCATTTATATATTTGGAGTAAGATTTCCAAGTCTGGAGTAACATTTATTACTCAAAATGTTGAGTAAGATTTCCAAGTCTGGTGTAACATTTACTACTCAAAATGTTTAGCAAGATTTCCAAGTCTGGAGTAACATTTATTACTCCAAATTTTGAGTAAAGTTTTATGACGGAGGGGCCTGGACGCACACAGTAGACTCATCAACTTAACCTTTGACCTCGCCCTGTCGGATCGCGCTATTATGACCAAAGGTAACAAACATAGACGAGTTCATGTCAAGAGGAAAGGGGTCTACAGGTTGGCTAAACCAAATAAAAACCATTGGTTCAACTTGATGGCAAATTAAATTGTACCTAGTTTTAAGCGTATTGTTTATTCACATTATTTTCGATGACTGCACCATGCAAAAATGAGTTATGTAAGGAATATAGTACGTCTACCCATTAACCCTAATTATAAGTGGACTTATTAATATTTGAGTTCCTGAACGTGCCAACTATCGATGAATATTTATAGATCTAATGACCGACTGTTTACAAGCACGGGCGAGTCCAAACACATGTATTGATTGGGATTCAGAATTACACCTAAACGTGAAAAAAATGTGCGTTTTATTTTACAACCAAACATTTGAAATGAAACAGCTATTTATGTGTCGATGAGAATCTGTCGGTGAGATTCTTAATGATATACGGGAGTTCAGATCCCATACCGGACAGATTCTATAATCTATTACTTTGTTTTATTATCATCTTTTTATATTCTTCTATATATACATTTACTCTTTCGTTTTTATGGCGGAACCCACGTTAGTGGAAGAAGCAAGACATTGTGGTCACTTTTTCCGACGTCCACGCCAACAGTTTAAAAAGGCTTTAATTAATGTTTGTGATTTGCTTATATTTCTTTAACGCCTGGATAGAATCCGACATTATTTATTCTCAGACACACTCACTCACCCATTTAACATTAGGGGTCAAGGTCACAGACATAAAAGATTGGCGTAAAGGCTTTCGTTGAAGCTTTTCCTTGGCTTGTGATCGTTAATTTCTTCCATTCCTTAACCTCTTGATAGATTTCCATGGCTTATGATTATTAATTTCTTACATTCCTTAATCTCTTGATGGATTTGCTTGGCTTATGATTATTAATTTCTCACATTCCTTAACCTCTTGATGGATTTGCTTGGCTTATTATTATTAATTTCTCACATTCCTTAACCTCTTGATGGATTTCCATGGCTTATGATTATTTATTTCTTACCTTCCTTAACCTCTTGATGGATTTCCATGGCTTATGATTATTTATTTCTTACCTTCCTTAACCTCTTGATGGATTTCCATGGCTTATGATTATTTATTTCTTACCTTCCTTAACCTCTTGATCGATTTCCATGGCTTACGATTATTTATTTCTTACCTTCCTTAACCTCTTGATGGATTTCCATGGCTTATGATTATTTATTTCTTACCTTCCTTAACCTCTTGATGGATTTCCATGGCTTATGATTATTTATTTCTTACCTTCCTTAACCTCTTGATCGATTTCCATGGCTTACGATTATTTATTTCTTACCTTCCTTAACCTCTTGATCGATTTCCATGGCTTACGATTATTTATTTCTTACCTTCCTTAACCTCTTGATGGATTTCCATGGCTTACGATTATTTATTTCTTACCTTCCTTAACCTCTTGATGGATTTCCATGGCTTATGATTATTTATTTCTTACCTTCCTTAACCTCTTGATGGATTTCCATGGCTTATGATTATTTATTTCTTACCTTCCTTAACCTCTTGATGGATTTCCATGGCTTACGATTATTTATTTCTTACCTTCCTTAACCTCTTGATCGATTTCCATGGCTTATGATTATTTATTTCTTACCTTCCTTAACCTCTTGATGGATTTCCATGGCTTATGATTATTTATTTCTTACCTTCCTTAACCTCTTGATCGATTTCCATGGCTTACGATTATTTATTTCTTACCTTCCTTAACCTCTTGATCGATTTCCATGGCTTACGATTATTTATTTCTTACCTTCCTTAACCTCTTGATCGATTTCCATGGCTTACGATTATTTATTTCTTACCTTCCTTAACCTCTTGATGGATTTCCATGGCTTATGATTATTTATTTCTTACCTTCCTTAACCTCTTGATGGATTTCCATGGCTTACGATTATTTATTTCTTACCTTCCTTAACCTCTTGATGGATTTTCATGGCTTATGATTATTTATTTCTTACCTTCCTTAACCTCTTGATAGATTATATTGGCTTATGATTAATAATTTCTCACATTCCTTAACCTCTTGATAGATTACATTGGCTTATGATTAATAATTTCGCATATTCCTTAACCTCTTGATAGATTACATTGGCTTATGATTAATAATTTCTTACATCGGCTTATGATTAATAATTTCTTACATTGGCTTATGATTAATAATTTCTTACATTGGCTTATGATTATTAATTGTGCTTTAGAGTATTGTTTTCCTCATTATTCAATTTTCATGACGTCACAGTAATTGTATACACGTACAAAGGATGACATTTTCATCATAGAAAATTTTGAGCTATAGTGAGAGTTAATTGAAAATAACATCAATTTTGTCTCTACCACCAAAACATCTCTTAATAAAGTGTGGTATATCTAATACGACATCTTTACCGTAAATGGATATGTATCGAGTACAATTTTTATATAATACAAATTAAAAAATTTCGAGATGTTTGAAAATTTAATTATGATTAATAGACTGTAACAAATGTCTGAATGCCATTTTGTTTAGTTTACAAATTTAATACTATCTTGCTCCAGTATCAGATTTATGGCCTTTGAAGAAAACATCAATTAATGTCACAGATCATCAATTAAAGTCACAGATCATCAATTAATGTCACAGATCATCAATTAATGTCACATATGATCAATTAATGTCACAGATCATCAATTAATGTCACATATCATCAATTAATGTCACAGATCATCAATTAATGTCACAGATCATCAATTAATGTCACATATCATCAATTAATGTCACATATCATCAATTAATGTCACAGATCATCAATTAATGTCACATATCATCAATTAATGTCACAGATCATCAATTAATGTCACATATCATCAATTAATGTCACAGATCATCAATTAATGTCACAGATCATCAATTAATGTCACATATCATCAATTAATGTCACAGATCATCAATTAATGTCACAGATCATCAATTAATGTCACATATAATTTTTTAAATTTCAGTACATACCTTAATGCAACTCATGGATATGAAACAAAATAAAACAGTTTAATCACGAATAAAAGAATCACTTGATTCAATTACATTTTAAAGTATTCATGTCGTCGTATTTTTTTAAACAAGACATTTTAGGAAGTGTAGAATTAAATGAAGGAAGTAACGTGTTTCATTGGGGTGGCTTTGGATTGAATTGTAAGGAAGTAATATGTTTCATTTGGGTTGCTTTGGATAGAATTGCAAGAAGTAACATATTTCATTCGGGTGGCTTTGGATAGAATTGCAAGGTTTAATTCTTGTAATGTGTTTAAATGGGTTGGTTTTGGATACAATTGCAAGGAAGTAATCTGTTTGTTTTGTGGGGGGTGGCTTTGGATAGAATAGTAAGGAAGTAATGTGTTTCTTTGGGGTGACTTTGGATAGAATTGCAAGGAAGTAATTTGTTTCATTGGGGTGGCTTTGGATACAATTGCAAGGTTTAATTCTTGTAATGTGTTTAATTGGGTTGGTTTTGGATACAATTGCAAGGAAGTGATCTGGGGTTTTTTTGGTGCCTTTGGATAGAATTGTAAGGAAGTAATGTGTTTCTTTGGGGTGGCTTTGGATAGAATTGCAAGGAAGTAATGTGTTTCATTGGGGTGGCTTTGGATACAATTGCAAGGAAGTAATGTACTTCATTGGGTTGGTTTTGGATACAATTGCAAGGAAGTAATGTGTTTCATTGGAGTGGCTTTGGATACGATTGCAAGGTTTAATTCTTGTAATGTGTTTCGTTGGGGTGGCTTTCGATAGAATTGCAAGGAAGTAATGTATTTCATTGAGGTGGCTTTAGATAGAATTGCAAGGTTTAATTCTTGTGATGTGTTTCATTGGGGTGGCTTTAGATAGAATTGCAAGGTTTAATTCTTGTAATGTGTTTTATTTCATTGAGGTGGCTTTAGATAGAATTGCAAGGTTTAATTCTTGTGATGTGTTTCATTGGAGTGGCTTTAGATAGAATTGCAAGGTTTAATTCTTGTAATGTGTTTCATTGGGGTGGCTTTGGATAGAATTGCAAGGCTGAATTCATGCAATGTGTTTAATTGGGGTGGCGATGAATAGAATTACAAGGTTCAATTCGAGTAATGTGTTTAATTGGGGTGGCTGTGAATAGAATTGCAAGGTTGAATTCATGTAATGTGTTTAATTGGGGTGGCTGTGAATAGAACTACAAGGTTCAATTTTAGTAATGTGTTTAATTGGGTGGCTGTGAATAGAATTGCAAGGTTGAATTCATGTAATGTGTTTAATTGGGGTGGCGATGAATAGAATTACAAGGTTCAATTCTAGTTATGTGTTTAACTGGGGTGGCTGTGAATAGAATTGCAAGGTTGAATTCATGTAATGTGTTTAATTGGGGTGGCTGTGAATAGAATGACAAGGTTCAATTCTAGTAATGTGTTTAATTGGGGTGGCTGTGAATAGAATTGCAAGGTTGAATTCATGTAATGTGTTTAATTGGGGTGGCTGTGAATAGAATTACAAGGTTCAATTCTAGTAATGTGTTTAATTGGGGTGGCTGTGAATAGAATTACAAGGTTCAATTCTAGTAATGTGTTTAATTGGGGTGGCTGTGAATAAAATTACAAGGTTGATTTCATCTAATGTGTTTAATTGGGGTGGCTGTGAATAGAATTACAAGGTTCAATTCTAGTAATGTGTTTAATTGGGGTGGCTGTGAATACAATTACAAGGTTCAATTCTAGTAATGTGTTTAATTGGGGTAGCTGAGAATAGAATTGCAAGGTTCAATTCTAGTAATGTGTTTAATTGGGGTGGCTGTGAATAGAATTACAAGGTTCAATTCTAGTAATGTGTTTAATTGGGGTGGCTGTGAATAGAATTGCAAGGTTCAATTCTAGTTATGTGTTTAATTGGGGTGGCTTTGGATAGAATTGCAAGGTTGAATTCATGTAATGTGTTTAATTGGGTGGCTGTGAATAGAATTACAAGGTTCAATTCTAGTTATGTGTTTAATTGGGGTGGCTGTGAATAGAATTGCAAGGTTCAATTCTAGTAATGTGTTTAATTGGGGTGGCTGTGAATAGAATTGCAAGGTTTAAGTGCAAAGGTGTATGAGTTAGTGTGTATTTATAAAGTCAGGGCTTTATTGTAAATGGCGAAATTTGATGTGGTTTTTATTTTATTGTTTTTTTTTTATTTAACCCTTTTATGAATACTATTGTAAACGTTTAGCACAGAATGGTGCAGCATTATCGAGGAATATATATCAATCTTGACTCCATGTTTGTTTACAAGTTTTCCAATACGGTTGTTGTTTTACATTAGATCACTTATCCAGGGGTTTTGTACCGGACATTTTCTAAGAAATACAATGATTATACGCAGATTTGATGAGGGACTGTTTGTGAGTTATTATGTTTTAAGAATTAAGGCAGATATATTGTTTATTCCCCTTATGATTCTCAAGTCGGACTATAATTTAACAGAGACAGATTTGGTTTAGTTAGAAACTTTCATGACACTCATATTAAAAGAAATTCTATTGCATGTGCTTTGTCCGCTTTTCTCGTAAACTCTATATTTATTGCAGAAAGCTATGTCATTTTCGTCCAGACCAAACATTAGGATTTATCTTATTGTTTGAGATGTCTTGCTGATCCAATATAGAATTGACCGGCACGCAAGTCTGCTGTCGTAATATCAAGTACTTAAATCCACTTCTTTCTCTTTTGTTACCTAATGAGCACAATCGTATAGTAATTGAGCCATTGATTTTATGCTGCGAGCTTATTGAAAAAGGATTTTTGATTAACGGTTTGGGTCCAGATTGTATATGACTTCTGTCAGAAGGGGCATCGATACGTCATCTTAATACAACCGAAAAGAAGGAGGCCTAGATAAAATGCGCACAAATTACCGCTATCATATTATATTGACTCCAAACGGAAATTGAATGTAGAATTAGAATCAAAGAGTGAGAAAATGGGAAAAGATTATGAGGAAGATTTCAATCATTTTTGCGGTAATTAGAGATTATCTTCACGCTAAATACGAGGTTTATATGTACATATTAAACAATAGATGGACGGGTTGTAGCTATCAGTGTTTGATGACGTCCAAAACCCAGTCCATATGACCGGCGATAGAAAGCCTGCTTTTTAGCAATGGATAGGGTTCATAAAATAATAAATCATCAAATAATGTACGCCACATAATACCAGAGCATATTAAACTAGGAAAAAGGGTAAAGCCTTCAACAGCCCAAGGCTTTCCCAAAGTTCTAAACGATTTTTTTTTTTTTTTTTTTTTAAAGTTGAGAAAATTAACGTAATTTGTGTATGTGTAATTTGGCGATTTAATTTCTTATATAAGAGATACACATAGCAAATGTATTTAGATGCATCTAAATATACTTACTACTTTGGCATATTAAGAATTTCTAGAGTGCAGCAAATTGTGAAAATGGGTCACGTAAATGAAGGTAAAGAATAAGATAAAATGGATATTGTTGCCATAAGCACGTGTTCCAAGGAACCAAATCTAATCCGGATCCGGGTACTGTTGCCATCAGTAAGTGTTCCACGGAACCCAATATAACCCGCATCTGGGTGCTGCTGTATCAACCCTGTCAAAACTTTTACACAAAACTTTAGCGCAAAATTTTAATATTGTTGACCCTGCCGCTGCCACATAAGCCGGAAAAGTGATACATCGGTTTTACCATGATAACGCAGGGGAGAGAAGCACACCAACTTTACCTTTATACGATGTCCCATATACTGACTTCTGACTCTATAAATATTCAGCACGTGATAGGCTATACATGATGGCCAGTATATTTGGTGGAGTAATAACCCGGGAAGACCCCGGAAAGAACCACCGACCTACGGGAAGCTACTGGCAAGCTTTCTCACATACCCACGTTGGTCGAGCCGAGACTCGAATTCACTCGGACAGAAGTGTGCGTGATCTGAAAAGGCGAGTGCCTTAGACCACTCGGTCACCCGGGGCCCCCGAGTCTGCAAAGAAGTCAGTGTAAGGGATGTAGCATTAAAGATTATGTGTGTGTGTGTGTGTGTGTGTGTGTGTGAGAGAGAGAGAGAGAGAGAGAGAGAGAGAGAGAGAGAGAGAGAGAGGGAGAGCAAGAGCGGTCGCTTACTACTACAACGAGCGTCCCATATTTCTTATTCAAAACTGAGATGTAATACTGTACATGTTTTCCGACATTAGCTGTCAAGTGAACACTTTGTTGCAAGAAATGTTCGAACAGTACTTAATATATTTTTTTTGTTTTGAGTTACAAAATCATTTAGGTATTTAGCGTCAAGAGGAAAAGGAGAGTGCTTGTTAAAAAGTCAGCAAAATGGTTCGAAATTCCGAAACACAATCACTTTTTTCTTTACCCGAAAATCCTGGAGAACCATTTGCTAATCCTTTGAACAGATAGGACATACGTACATCGCTAATATGTTTCAAACAGCATGATTTGGATGTCCTCCATCATGATCACAAAATACAGAAGTAGTTATACATAAGTACTAACAGAATAAAGTGTTAGTTTGATTCTATATTTTGGATTCTTATTTCATTTCAATGAAATTTGAAACACAATTCATGCACTGTTTTTACGACAGAGTCTGCTTTCAACGTCTCAGTGAGAAGTACAGATTTATAACTTTGACGAACGAGTAATAATCCGACGAAATGTGCACAGTTTAATTCCAAGCAGCAAGCACAGGTACATCGGAAAAACAAAATACAAAGAATTGTTATATTTTTTACACTGAATTTCCAACTTTGTGCCAATCCCCTGAGCCTTAATGGGAGCATACTGCACCAAGAATAGAACAGTTTCTCTTCATTGTGTAATGCACAACATCTGATACATTTCTGACGCGATAGGGTCTACTATGAACTTTATCAAGGGCCTGGATTTATTGTCTGTATACAGACAATAGTACAGACACAACATCTAAAATATCACTTAGGCCATCATTCTAAGTTATTGTGTCATATTGTGATATCACAAAAATAAATGTTCATAATATTAACTGAGCTTGATTAAATTCGGTTATGGTGGCCAGTTTTGATTAGGGTTGCGGACATTTATACATGCCGGACATGTACATAGCTAACGTATTTTTCTTTTAAAGTTTCCAGTGTAGACTATTTCTACCAAGTTTCATGCCTTTCTCAAAACCTGAAGTATTTGTTTCATCAGCCTGGTCTACCAATATCTTAGAGAGCTATCTTAAATTTGAATTAATACAATTTATTAACGTAATTATCGTAAATTTGAATTAATACAATTTATTTACGTAATTATCGTAAATTTGAATTAATACAATTTATTAACGTAATTATCGTAAATTTGAATTAATACAATTTATTAACGTAATTATCGTATAACCATCTCATATAATATAATGTATAGACTAAAAAATTTTATAGTACCCACTAGAAATTGCCTACACATTGATATATCATCAGCATCATGTGCTGACAATTAAGTGGTAACAATTTAAAAACCCTTTCAGTTTTTAGTAAATGCTGGAAGACTGGATCCCATTAAGAATATCAAAGACAAAGGGACCCAAGGTATGTGTTATACATGAAACAATATCGTTTAATATAACTAATCAATTGCCGGAATGAGTCCAACTCCAAATATTTGCATAAAATTCTAAAGATTAGATGAATAGCATCCAGTATTTACACGAAATTGCAACATGAGAAGAAAAATCACATAGTTTTCACCATGCATGTCAGTACAATCCATTATATGGATGGCTGTTCAAGACATAAATGTACTTTAACTGCCTTTCTTCTAGGATGCTGCCGGTTTTTAAGTTTAAAAAAAAAATAATAATAAAAAAAACATGGACCCCTTTCTTCCTAAATAATCAAAGATTATTCTTTACGGTTTATTGCATGAGTAATAAAATATCAAAATGTCGAGGTACAATCGTATATGATATCACTCATACGAGTGCAAAGGCAATCTTCTTCAAACATGTCAAACATTTCAGGCAAGCAAAGAGAACTTGTCTTCTTGATTTTTAAAATCGTTTCTTAATTATTTTTATGTGTGAGAAAAGTGGTTGACAAATAAACTAGCGTACTTTGGGGTGCGTGCCGACTGTGATCAAAGACATCTTGACCACGTATACAAATAATAATTTCATCTAATTCTACCATCATGGTAAAACATTCCTCCAAAAGCGTCCTTTTTTGCTGTGCAGTTGTAACCACGATATATTTTTGGAGTTTTCCCTCAGTCCATTTTTATTTTAAATGAAAAAGAAATCATCACGTCAGTCAGTTATAACGTTGGCAGTCCGTATAATGAATTTGTAGTTTCGTCAAACGAGCCAAACATAATGGTGTAGCACAGGATACGCGATATTTAAAGCCACCCGCTATGATGTTAATAAGTGGATAAAACCAGGTCGCAGGCCGGATTCGGCAGACGGGCCGTAGGTTGCACATGCCTGATGTAGGCACATTGGACAGACTCTGCACATGCCTGGTGTAGGCACACTGGAGAGACTCTGCACATGCCTGGTGTAGGCACACTGGACAGACTCTGCACATGCCTGATGTAGGCACACTGGACAGACTGCACATGCCTCGTGTAGGCACACTGGACAGACTCTGCACATGCCTGATGTAGGCACACTGGACAGACTCTGCACATGCCTGATGTAGGCACACTGGACAGACTCTGCACATGCCTGGTGTAGGAACACTGGACAGACTCTAGAATATACCTATTGTTTTCTCGCGTAATTTCTTCATTTTAGAACTTATGGACTTGCCATTAACACGTATGCTAAATATGGGAAAAACGAAAGTAAAGTTGTTTTAAAGGTGCATAGAAAACTCAACAAGTCGGCATTATTGGCTCTCTTTTACTATTGATAATATAACTTTTACAATTAAAAAATAGATCCTCGCCACTCTGCATTCTTATAGACTGTTCATATATCAAAATGTCAAAGTTTAGGTCGTAAATTTTGTACAAAACAGAAATATAGCTAATTTTCCTGGGAAGATTAAATCAAAAATTTACTGCATGGTGATTCGGAAAAAACGTGTACAACGGGTTAGACCCACTATCTTTCGTGAACCGTCTCGACCACAGTGGATTTGGCATTTTATATTGAAAAATAGTTTCAGCTTGCATCACTTGATGGAATTTGATTTTAATTTCTTGTTATAGAAAATATTATTTTATTGAGTAATGCGGTGTAAAACCATTATTGCATCTGGATTTTCTTCCTAGTATCACATGGTTTGCCAGTGCCATTTTAGCTAACATTTTGTAGGCACTATGAAGCTGTCATGAAAAATTTTGTAACGTCTGTTTATGACGAATAGTGTAAGCCATTATCGTATATGTCATCCAAGTTTCTGTTCTTTGTTGCATCGTCTTGGAAATGTTAATATTTGTGTCTGAAAAACCTCAGCAATTTCATTCGGCTAACTATCAGTACCGAGAGCTCTCGTTACGTTCGCGCGCAGTATCCAATTTAGTATGAATTGTATGCCAGTCTGCTTTCATGATACAATATAATTAAATCTATTTCTTTAACCGCTGTTTGCAAATGGGAGCGATTATCTGCAAGTGTCACCGTTCATCTTGTACCGCATACTTAGTATAGGATTAACCATTAACGCTCTGTCGTTAAGATTAAACAGCTGAATGTGACTTCTGGCAAGAGAGATTATCGATAAGACATATTATTAGGTTCATAATGAAAGAGAGCTTGAATAAGGGAGCATACATTAAATTTATCGCACTATGTTGACTGAAAACGGAAATTTTGAGAAGAATAAAATATTTAAGTGTGAAAAAAGGGCAAGGGGAATAATATTTCGACCCTTCTGTGGTAATTGGAAATTATCGCCAAGTTTTTTATCGCTTGAATTGCAATACAGTACCATTTATCAATGTCTGAGGGGGTCACGCCGCCATCTCTACAATAGCTGTTTCCAAAACAAAATACTTCACATCAATCAATTGGAAACATGAAACAATACATCTGCATTGGACTTAGTCTAAAGCATTATATGAATGTCTTATCAGTTCATGTTGTAAAATAGTCCAGTTTATCTAAATTTAAATGGTAAATCACAGGCATGTTGCTTCATTGCTGATAAACAACAATCCCCCTTTATCGATCTATGCTGCAGATGATTCCAATGTATAATATGGGAGGACTTGAGGAACCGAATTATGTGTGTTTTGTGGCATAACAAAGTTTGTTTGTTTTTTGTGGGGGTTGGGGGGGGGACAAATAATAATATTTTTTTATGGGGTTTGGTTTTTGTACGCCTCCTTCAGTTTTTAGCACTTCTTCTTGTAGTGCAGTCTGCAGTATGTTATATTTCTTGAAAAAAAAATATTTTCACTTCAGAGAGAAAATATTCAAGGAAAATACACGTACCTGAAGTTTTTATGTTCATTCACCTAACCTGAAAATTTATTTGAAGAGCTTTAATTTTAAAACATGTGTAACTTGATTTTGATTTTTTTTCAAAGTAATATTTATGACAATGAACGGATTACACAATTGTTATTACCTGCCAGAAACTCTAACTCAATTCCACCTTTTCACTCTCAAAAAGCGAAATGTTATATTTCTTAATATGTCATAACAAATATAATTTCGTTTTGTTCATATAATTTGAATTCATTAATTACGACTCTTCTTTATAAATAACGTCAATGTGCATATTAATCTAAAACAAAAATATTCTTCTACATTTTTAAACGGGTTTTGTCCATTCATTCAACAGTTACTAAATAAGCGTCAATGTAAAATTGTACGTTTCATGCAGGTTATCTTTCTGTCTATTTTTATTTTTCTGAGAGTTAGTTTTGGTATATTAATGAATTATTTCATCACTATGTCTACTTATGAAATTGTGGAGACTCTTACAAGTTCTCAAATAAAGAACTAAAAAAGTAAAATTTAATAAAAAGAACAAAAACTAAAGATTTTAAAAGCAAACGATTGATCATTTAGGTGAATAAATGTCTGTGCATTGATTTAGGGTAAAATAGATGTCAAGAGAGAGAGAGAGAGAGAGAGAGAGAGAGAGAGAGAGAGAGAGAGAGAGAGAGAGAGAGAGAGAGAGAGAGGTCTTCAATGTAAGAACAGTGGACTCTTATACTGTTGTGATTATTATCTATTTACACACTCCAAGGGAAATAAAATATATAACATCAACCCTTACCACTACCCTCGTAAAGATTGACCTTTGATATCGTGCTCAAATGGGGGTGGGGTGGAGGGTAGTATTGATACATACGTTATTATTATACAATATGTTTCATTGGCACTTATGTCCATCAAATCTGATATTTTATTCGGTCATTTTTCACCAAAAATCTCGAGAAGGGTGAACTTTTTGTCACCGTTTGAACTACTGATGTGTCGAATATACACTGTCTGGAAAAAAGGTAAGGCCATGAGTATCACACACACACACACACACACACACACACACACACACACACACATAATTTGTGTGGCCTCTTATTAGGGGAGATCATTTTCTGTGACTGGTACAGGAAGACGTAATCAAAATAAATGCATTTTATGTACGATACAGAAACTGTTTTTGGCACAAATCTTCGTGACGAAACGTATTACGCCTGGTAAAATTGAAATTTAGACGTAGAATATTGCTAAATTGTGAGATAATGGAGTATAATGTGTATGTTTCTCTACTTGTAAATGTCAACGTCATGAAAGAGAAGTGTTAAATTGGAAAAGTTTAGATAATTGTCAGACATTAGCCAGGAGTGGCAAAAGTAATAAATTTTTCAAAGCAAGCCAGCATGAGTGTTTCCTTTTAACAACACTGGCATGCATTAGTCCTGTGCTGTGTGACATTTCGTCCCAAAGGCTTTGTGGGTATTTTTTCTGTTAGTTTAGGGGTATGATAATATATATAAAAAGTCATCGCTTTGAGACAAGATAAAATACATTAGGTTATAAATTATTAGGTAAGCGAACAATATATTAGTGAGAACGCAATATATGACCCAGTCTACAAAGACATGGTTAAAATATTAGTGAGAACGCAATATATGACCCAGTCGACAAAGACATGGTTAAAATATTTATAAAAGAACACGTTATCTAGTGCTTGGTTTATATCTATACATACTTAACTTAAATATACTGAGATCCACTTACTTTCTTTTACTTATTTTGTATAATTGAAATATGGCGGTTTTTTTGCGCTGTATACCAAGAATATTAAACCATCTTCACTTGGATATTTGAGTGGTGTCCCTTGACTCTGTTTCGTGTGATATATGTTTTGAAGGGTCTCTTTTATTTGGTATCAAACTTCCTTGTGTCGAAAATACACTTCTGTATTAGCAGCTAAAATTTACTTCTCTTGCACCAGAAGTGCGAAATACTGTCCTTCTTGAATACGATACATGACCATGTGATAAAGAAAGTAGCAGAGAACAGCGAAAACAATTCATCCTACTCGGAAAGACATATTTATATTAGGATGGTACATTGGGAAGAATTCTATTGCTGGATTACAAAGAAAATACTGCTTACAGCACAAGTATTGTAGTACTCAACAGAGATAAGGCGGTGTATATCACAGATGGGTTTGTATAAATGGAACCCCGTGTAACTGTATCAATGGAACCCCGTGTAATTGCCGACGAGCAAGAGAAAATAAAACTATCATGCCCCTGAACAACCCTCTTACATGCTTTTTCGAATGTTCTTCTCCAAAGTTGCTTTAATTATTATTTATTTTATTTATTTATTTATTGATTTTTTCTTACTTAAGAAAACCTACGCCAGCGGTGTCGGTGATGTAGAATAGAGCAGATACCATGCGTTGATAGAGGAGACTAATGGAGACATGAGCTAGGGCGGCGCAATGGTTGGCATATTGCACTCGCGACCGAAATGGTAGGGGTTCGAACCCTACCATCAGATCAGCCTGGCTCGGGTGCCGTGGTGTGTCCTTGGGCAAGACACTTTACTTCAATTCCTACGGCACTAAACAACCTACCTTTATTACTATGCCGTAAAACAACAAACCTAAACCAAACGACAGGAGAAAGCACACCTGATTGGCCGAAGAAGCAAACTGAGACACCGGTTGAATACTAAATTATTGCCCTGTATCGGTGTAGGCAGGGCATGACTGCTTTTATTACAGCAGCTTAATTGGCATCAATAGCAGACCTGTGCATAATTAAATTGTTACATGTGTATTTTTGTACAAAGCAATGGGACTTTTATGCTGTCATTCATATTTACGAGACCATGTGATGCGAATCTACACTGCATTTAGAAATGTCAAACGTCTTATGTAACATGATTCAAAGTGTGATTAAATTCACGTGAATTAAATTAAATTTTAATCGAGGGAATGTTTGCTATAACTTTATATCGATGCATTATACATGTTAGATTTACATTAATAGGATATACATAGTCTGTTCAATAGACGCTAAAGGGAGGGAACTTGCTATAGAACTAACCTGTCCAGTCTGCGTATGCAACTAAGTCTGAAAAAATTGCCTATAATAAATATAGCATGAAAAGTAGGTCACTGTCTCCTCATGACATCAATAAGTAGTCTTACTAAAGTAGGTCACTGTCTCCTCATGACAGCAATAAGTAGTCTTACTAGGTCACTGTCTCCTCATGACAGCAATAAGTAGTCTTACTAATACAAAATTACACATCTTCTCAACAATTACAAGAATATTCCTGCCGTAAATGTATTACATGACCTACTTCTGCCATTGCAACTTAATCGTTTTTAAAAGTTTCTTTCTTTCCTTACATAATAGTGAATTAAATATAGCGTTTAGGAACGCTAATGATTGTATCTATTAGACAGACGGAAGTATTACTAGACGGCCACAAAAAAAAAAAAGTATTTACTGTACATATAAAGCAGATGTTACATTAAGAACGCCGGCTGTATCTCATAAGTCTATGTAATAACAATTTTTCATTTCTTTCAAAATCGTGCTTAGTGGGACATTTGTCAAGAAATATTGCTACTGAGTTCTGGAAACTGATTTATGAACATATATTTTAGGAACAGAATTTAGTCAATACAATGCGATATTACTTCAAAGTTTTGGTATCGTTTTATTAAACATTTTGTACCTTGTTGCCCAAATATTGTATATTTGTCAACAACAACAAAACTTTTAAGAAGTGAACAAATGGGAATTTAGCGTAATTTATTACTTATTTTGGATAAATATTATACTTACACTTGCAGATTCAATATACAAAATCCTTCTATTATGTTTTTAAACAAGTTGTTGAAATGTTAAAGAACCTTGAAAAATACACTGCTAAATTAAATAAAAAAGAGGACCAATTTCTTTAAAAATGGACCTCAATCATGAATATGTAACTTGTGTCAGAATCCTTTTCTTCGTGCAATTGATTATTTTTATTTCGGTCTAATTTGATGGAAAACAGGAACAAAATACTGTAATATCACAAAGTCTGTATCACCTAGACGCTGTATACTTGTGTTTGTGTATCTAAATCGTGTACCTAAAGCGATTGCGTGCTATATGCATGTGTGTGTGTGTGTTTCTTCTTTTCGTTTTATGTACATCATATTTATTGTCCCTAGCTAATCTGATAACCAGAAATGTTTGATTGAAAGGTGGCCTTTGGATGGTGTTCCCCGACCCAGTGGTCAAACCTATCACGGGGATAATAAAAACAACAACAACAAGAAACAATGCAAAACAACAACATAATAATGAATTAAATATAGCGGAGGCTTCGTGCTTTTAGGAAAGATAATGTTTGTATCTATTAGACAGATCAAAACATTACTAGACGACCGAAAAAAAAAGAAAAAAAAAAGTGTATTTACTATGCATATAAAGCAGATGTTACATTAAGAACGCCGGCTGTATCTCAATAGTCTATTTGATAGCAATTTTTCATTTCTTTCAAAATCTTGCTCAGCTGGATATTTGTCAAGAAATATTGCTACTGAGTTTTGGAAACTGATTTATGAAGATATTTATTGAAGAAAAAGATTGTTCCACGCCAGTAATGGCTGACTACTTACTACAGTTAAGCCAGTCTACTACTGAAATAAGATCTGTCAGGTCAAATTTATTTTAACAGGTCCTTTCATAAAAGACAGACCAAGAAATTATCATCTTTTACAATAAATGAATGTAAAAATTGCAAAGGAGTATGATTTTGTTTTGACAATAAATAAATGAAAAATTTGCAAAGGAGTATGATTTAAGGCATTGTATCTCTTAGTCACATCTATATTTCTTATACTTTCATAAAGAGTGTATGGTAACAATGTCTTTAAAACATGTTTCGTTTTGTCCCAATGACTTTGAAACTTAAGTTTTATTGTTATAGCCATCGATGTTGAAGACAACTGTATGGATAATTATATGCTCTAGTGTCAACGATTGTCTGTCTGCGTTAAATGTCAGAGTGTATGATTTTATACATTCATTATTAGTTATAGTTCTTTTCTGTTACTTTTTTGTATACTGTAGTATCATTTATTTTCGTGGGGCTCAATTTTCGTGGTTTTGTAAAAAAAAGACATTTTCGTGGGTACTTAAATTCGTGGTTCTTCCTGTCAAAGTTTGCATATTACTAAGTGTTTAATTTCGTGGTTTACCCTCTACAAATACCCAAAAAAAAGAATAAAAAAGAATAAAACCCTGCCGACGCAAACGCAAACGCAAACGGCGGTCACTTGAATGTTTATAACAGTACTTTCACATGTATAAGCACAAATCAAAAACCTGACAAGTTCCATACTGACACCGTGTTTTTGTCCAAGTGAATATCATCAATGGAACCCGACGCAGCCAACAACATTAAAACAATACTACCGCCTCTATGATCACAAATAACACACATGTCAAGGTCAATCACTTACACCGTGTTTTCGTCTGAGTGCTCAACATCAAAGGAAGCTGACGCAGACTACAACACTAAGTCAATCGGTTATTAAAGTAACCTGTATGATCTCTAACTTAAACCACTATCCATAAAGGGAATACAAGACGTGACCGGCTGCCCTTTGCTCAATGCAATCAGCAGACAGTGGCAATATTTGATGCGTCTTGAGCCCATCAATGTGAGAAGATGCTAACTAAATTGAAAGACAGTGGAATCACGCGCTTGTTTGTGCCTGCCTCATGTACAGACCAACTTCAACCACTAGACTTGACAATAAATAAAGAGTACAAAGAATAATTAAAATCACACTTCCACAACTGGTATGCTAAACAGGTCATGGAGGATGTCACGAAAAAAAAGGAGGATGCTACTGATGACGATCACTGATTGCAACCTCATTAATCAAGCCAATTCGGGCTGAATGGATAATTGCAGCTCACGCGACAATGAGTGAAAGATGTGACCTAATTATCAGTGGTTTGGAGAAAGCTGGACTTGTTTAATTCTGCAATTTGGGGATTATTTACCTTACAAGCATTTGTGTGTACATGGAGACTTGTTTGACACAATGTTGATACAGTGGCTTTGTCCAAAAATCAGTGTGTGAGCTTTAATACTCTGCTGTAATTAGTGTATATACGTAGTGTTCATTAATAATAGTGCTTCAAGCAATAGTTCTAGTATTTTACAGGCTTGTTGTTCTTTTGGATTAAAAATGCATGGATAAAATTAAATGTGATAACAGGAGGATTTAAATTGTTCAACAACAGTTGTACTCGAGTGAAGGATCGATTTGAATAAGTATTTAATTTAATTTTCATATACTATTATTTTTTATTATTCTTTCTTTCATTTTCAAGATTACTAGTGTTTGAATACCTTGTGCTTTTTCTCGTTTCTCTCTATCCTTATTTATCGCGCATATCGATTTAAGGCAGTGAGTGGATATTATAGCTATCGGATATCTTATAGACACGTGTGCATTGAAACAATATAAAATGCTTTATAATTCTTTTTTCAAAGGTTTAAAATAAAACAAACACGTGTAAAAGCTAACATTTTATTTCCAAATTACAGTTTTGACGTTGATTTATGAAATACTAGTAGGTTCCTTAATCTCTAGGAACGACACACAGTAAGAAAATGAGCGGGTGTGTGTGTGTGTGGGGGAGGGGGGGGTGGCGTCATCATCATACGTGACTAATTTTTCGTTGGGCATTTAAATTCGTGGTTCGGGGCAACAACAAAAACCACGAAAATTGGTCCCCCACGAAAATTGATCATACTACAGTACTTTATTTGTGTGGTTTAGATAATTAAAAAATGTATGATAAAAAAATGCAAAATATAGTGCCGCTGGGTATGTTTGTTATCGATACTATGTTCAAATGGCAATGTGAATGGTATTTGGTCTGCTTTAAAAGCTTTGTTGATTAAAGTAGCCTGAAAATTGGATGAAGAGAGTTCCTTCCATGCCGCATTCAATAATTTCACTCCGTTGTTTCCTCCGTTAACATGGAAAATACGCATTCCATTCGTCCTCGAAATATAAGGACCCTCGTTAATACATGTTTTTACCTGCAGTCGTGTGAATGCTTTAACCTCCCAACTGATAATTTGTCATTTCAGTAATTTGTGTTCAACATTTTTTTTGGCTGTCAAAATATAACCATTTCCCAAAGAATTAATTTGTTTTGGAAAAAAAAAATATGTATACAAATTATGACGTACAAGACAGTAGCACTTAATTATTCAAGGGCGTTAATCCCTGCTATAACAACTTGTGGACACTCTTCTAAAGCACCGCAAATTTACATTACAAGGCCCTTGAACTTTATAGGGTTAATTGAGTACATGCTGCTCGCCAAAACAGAGGTAAAAATGGTTTGAAATTATCAAAGGCCGTGAAGGAGAAACTCCTCTTATCCTATTTTAAGGCCGTTGCATTCATAATTTTTTTTTATACAGCACAAAGAGCCGTTAAGGATGCTATTTGAATATATATGGTTCAATCTCTTAGAAGATCTCAGTTCGTTCTTCCTTAGAGTTCGAATACTTTGAACAAGATTTACGCTACTGTAAAACCTGAATAAAAAGCGCATGCGTGAAATAATGTGTGTCAAACATAAGTGCACATCGGTCTTCAAGTATTTATATGGACTCAGATCATATAATAGATATAGATATAACAGGGAAGATTTATGTCTGATAAGAATGTATGTACAAGTCTACCAAACGCTATTTGGAAACGGGAGTTCTGAAAAAGTAGGATTGATAATAGCTATGTACCTACAGAGTGGAGTATAAAAATGTCATATTTGTTGAGAGATCTCGAAAGAAGTCAAAGTGATGAATCATTAGTTTGATTTAACTAAAAATAATTATCTTCACATATGAAAAACATTATAATCACTGTGAGAAAAATCACGTGGTCATTTAGATAAGTTCTTACAAGCCATTCAAAGCGCCAGGAAACTATGACCTGCTTAGTATGTCCAAAACCCAAATCATAGAAGGTTGAAGTACTAGACAATACTTTTTTTCAATACTAATATCTAAATTCGAAGTCTGTATTTGTAATACTTATTATCGGCCAAATACATTTTCTGTAATAATTGCAATACTAATTATCGGCCAAATACGTTTTCAGTACTAATTTAAATACTAATTATCAGCCAAATACGTTTTCAGTACTAATTGTAATACTAATTATCAGCCAATTAAGTTTTCCGTAGTAATTGCAATACTAATTATCGACTAAACACGTTTTCAGTACTAATTGCAATACTAATTATCAGCCAAATACGTTTTCAGTCCTAATTGCAAATACTAATGATCGAGCAAATCGGTTCCCAATATAAATACAATTGTTATTTCCTTCTGTATAACGTGCTGATATTACATTTCGAAAAAAATCTGATAATTCTGCATGCATTAGAAAGCTGATGACAGTGAGAAAATAACTTGCCATTACTGTCTCGTTTAGAAAGCTGATGACAATTAGAAAATAACTTGTCATTACTGTCTCATTTAGAAAGCTGATGACAATTAGAAAATAACTTGCCATTACTGTCTCGTTTAGAAAGCTGATGACAGTTAGAAAATAGCTTGCCATTACTCTCTCATTTAGAAAGACTAAATAGTTGTGAACACGTAGCTTCCCAGGAGCTGATATAGGAAGCGACCATGACTTGCTGATGATATACTATCAAACTTCGTCTGAGGAAGACCAATGAGCCAAGACAAGCTAGGATAAGGTTCGACCTTGAAAAACTTAAAGATCCAAGCGTGGCACAAGCATTTGAAGCATCAATAGGCAGCAAATTTGCACCACTCACAATTCTGCGACATGAAGAAATAAACCTAGACTCCTTGATCATCACCTTCAACAAGGCAGTAATAGACACAGCCGGAGAGATCCTTGGCAAGCATCCTAGAATAAAGAAGCCTTGGGTCACAACAGATATAATTGACCTCTGCGATGTGAGGAGAAAACTGAGGAGTAAGCGAGGAGACCATGAAGGAGCAAAACAATACAATGAGATTAACAACAGGATTAAGAAGAGCATAAAGAAAGCAAAAGAAAGCTGGTTAGACGACCAATGCAAGGAAGTCGAGAAAAGCCTGAACCAGAATGACAGTAAAAGGGCATACCAGTTGGTGAAAGACCTGACAACAGAGAAACAGGGGAGATCTAATACGATTCAGGACAAGGCTGGTAAGAGTCTGACAGAAAACCAAGACATTCTTAACAGATGGACGGAATACTGTTCGGAGCTTTACAACTATGAGACTTCTGAAGACCAAGCTGTACTAAACGTACCACTGACCACAACAGAGGTTGACCACCCGATCCTCAGGGACGAAGTAGAGGCTGCAGTAAAGGCACTAAAGAAGGGGAAGTCAGCTGGGATAGACAATATACCAGCAGAACTTGTTCAAGCAGGAGGAACGTCCATGATAGATGTCCTCACAACAATACGCAACCAAATCTGGCAAACAGGAGAATGGCCCACCCCATGGACCCAGTCTCTGATCGTAACTCTTCCTAAAAAAGGGAATCTACAACTGTGCCAGAACTACCGAACAATCATTCTCATCAGTCACTCAAGCAAGGTTATGCTTAAGATCATCCTCAACAGACTGAAACCCCAAGCAGAGCACATCATTGCGGAAGAACAGGCAGGTTTCAACGCAGGACGTAGCACTACAGAACAGATCTTCAATCTTAGAATCCTTTGTGAAAAATATCTCCAGCATCAACAGAACCTCTATCATGTCTTCATTGACTTCAGGAAGGCTTTCGACAAGGTATGGCATGCAGCCTTGTGAGCCACCATGCGGATATACAACATAAACGCAAAACTAATCCGCACTATAGAAACCCTGTATGACAAGGCGACTAGTACAGTTCTCGTCAATGGCAACATAGGAGACTGGTTCAGAACCACAGTCGGAGTCAGACAGGGATGCCTTCTCTCACCCACTCTCTTCAACATCTACCTCGAAAGGATCATGTCCGACGCCTTGGAAGACCATGAGGGCAGTGTCAATGTTGGAGGCAGAATAATCACCAACCTGCGTTTCTGATGATATCGATGGCTTAGCAGGTGATGAAGAAGAAATGGGAACCTTAGTAAACCGTCTCAATGAAGCATCACTAAGATATGGGATGGAGATCAACGCTGAAGAGACAAACCTAATGACAAACAACCCCAGTGGCATCCAAAAGGAAATAAGAGTAAATGGACAGAAGCTGGGCACAGTAACAAGCTTCAAGTACCTAGGTGCTATCGCCTCTAATGAAGGTTCAAAACCTGAGGTTCTTTTCAGGATTGCGCAGACAAGAGCTGCTCTGGCTAGGCTGAAGCCTATTTGGAAAGACAGCAACATCATGCCTGGCTCCAAGATCAAGCTTATGCGCTCCCTCGTCATGTCCATATTCCTATATGCATGTGAGACATGGACCCTAACAGCAGAAATAGAGAGAAGAATCCATGCCTTAGAGATGAGATGTTATTGAAGGATCCTGAAAATCTCATACTTAGACCACGTCTTTAATGCGGAGGTGCGCACTAAAATCCAAGGTGCAATTGGACCTTATGAAGATCTGCTCACCACTGTAAAGAAACGCAAACTAAGATGGTATGGTTACGTCTCACGCTCAACTGGCCTGTCAAAGACAATTCTACAAGGCACAGTGAGAGGAAAGAGAAAACGAGGCAGACAGAAGAAGAGATGGGAAGATAATATCAAAGAGTGGACAGGCATGGACTTTGCAAAGACCCAAAGAGCAGTGGAGAACACTGCAAAATGGAGAGAGATTGTCGCAAAGTCATCAGTGGCGCCCCTACGACCAGCAAGGTTACGGGACAAATGCAAAAATGAATGAAATAGCTGTGCCAATTTCATAGATGCAAGGAAACCATCATTTTCATTTTAACACAAGTGATATTTTTATATATTTGATGTGTTACAATGAAATAAATTTCATACAGTGTAAAAGTTTTGCTTGTTTTTTTCCCCACTTACCTCTACAAAAGTTGCCCTGTTTTAACACATATATAGATAAAAAGATGAGCAAATTATGCATGACGATAATATCTAATGTATTATTCCATTTTTTATTTTTTAACATATTTGCACGACTTTAATTTTTATTTTGGTAACATTTCAGCTGATGACATATGTTTTTCACTTTTTTTCCATGATGCTTGAAAAATAATCTCGCTGATATAATTCCATTGCAGAGTAGAAAGATTCTCAAAAACTGCATCAGAGATTGGTAAAACTATGAAGAGAAAATGGCGGGGATTTCTGTAAATGCCAAAGACGTTACAGATATGAGTTACTCACCAATATTAGCCTAGATTAAAATATAATGACGAATTAGTGAATCATGTAGTTCCACTATATCTAAATTAACTCATGCTTTACTTATCTTACAGAAAGCATGAATGACTCTAGAGACTTCAGACAGTGACCAATGAAATGAAAGAAATAATTGGTTTCAAATAGGTGGCAGCTAGAATGATTGCTAGAGTAATCAGGTCGAAATAATTCACCATGAAAAAGTATCTTAGATCATAACACTAATACACATAGGTAAAATAAAGGTTTTAGAACTAAAAATGCAGCATATATATATATATATATATATATATATATATATATATATATATATATATATATATATATATATATATATAAACAGGATATCAATAATCAGTAACGTATTCAACCTTTATCCCCTCTGGTGCTTTCGTATCATCCTCATCTTAGATCCTTCTTTGGCAGGTACACTGTACTTACAAAGTTACAAAGTAGACAGATAGTTAGAGAGAAGTAGACAGATAGTTAGAGAGCTATTATCAGATATGTAGTTTGTTGGGCTCTTACACAGACATTTCTTCTAAGAAAGAGAACAGTCCAAGTAATACCACCTGTCCGTGCATCATCAACCATGATGAATGTTTTCTTGCACCTCTTACGACTACACAGTTCCAGATAAAGACAGTTGACTTCGAACATTGAAGCGTGACTTTAATCTGCATGCTGGCTTTAAAACTTGCATCTCCCCAGGTCAGGAGATGTATGTAATGCAAGTGGAAAGTAGTTAATGAAAACATGCAAAAAGAACAACATAAAACACAATGTTTGGATGCAGAATATTAGTTTTAATTTAAACTTTCAAATAATTTGACAATGCGTCGGAAGAGAGATAAGCGTGATTCCTTGCTTTATACCTTTAATAAACGCATACAATCGGAGTTTACTTCAGATTCGAAATTTCCTTTATATCAGTTTCTTGAATAGTATAAAGTATCAGAAGTTCAAGAAGCAGAAGGAGGTTGATCAGAATTAGGTTTAGGTGTAAGTCCAGCAGCAGGAGGATTGCTCTGTTCAGGCCCAGGTATAGTTGTAGGTCCAGATCCAGATCCAGGTGTAGGTAAATTCCAAGGTGATTGTTGCTCTTTAAATACATACAGTATATATATATATATATATATATATATATATATATATATATATATATATATATATATATATATATATATATATATATAGATATATATTGGCAGCAATTCAACTGCCAGACAGTTTCAGAAAAGTTCGACTTAATCATTTTTTTAGACAGGGGAAGAAACAACGTATATTAGCAGCACAAACATTAAACACAAAAGTCCGAGAACACCTGGACTATTACATGTTTGAATGACAGGGGAAGTCTACAAAACAAGAATTACATATTGGAAAAATCAAAGCAGATAAATTAAAGAAGGGTGTTACAATGAGGAAACTACATGTATATTTTGTGTTGTTGTCAGACTAGCAACATGGTATGACAAAATAATCAAAGATGAGTTGATCTGTCTAATTGCACGTTTATCGTACGGAGAACCAAATTGTCTCGTCCTACTTCTAAAACAAGAACAAAAGACAGAAATCAACGGCATTTATATCCAGCTATAGCACTATCTACTAAAAATGTATAATACCGCGAATGTTACCCGTGGAGGAGGTAGTAGAGTTAATGTTTCATGAGAATGTTCTAGCGGTATACGGAATAATAATAATAATAATAATAATAATAATAATAATAATCCATGCAAAGAGTTAAGGAATATTTACATGCCTGACTGGAATCGGATAAGTTTTGTATTGGGAAGGTAGAATGTTTTCATTTAGGCCAAATTATCCATTAGTACTCTGATTCAGAATCCAGTATCGTTCCTTACGTGTGCGTTCAATATAGATGCATCCAAGGATAGACTCAATCAGTAGCATTTCGAGTGACTGTACCTAATGTCCTAATGTCCAGCTAAGTTGTAGTGATTCTGGGTTTCGGGTCTCGTGTTTCTTTATATTGTGAATGTAGCACCCCCACCCCCACACAAGCACACAAACACACACACAAAGTTACAAAGTTTTGACAACTAAACAATCTGATATAGCTAAACTACACACACACACACACACACACACACACATATATATATATATATATATATATATATATATATATATATATATATATATATATATATATATATATATATATATATATATATATCACGAGGGACTTATCCGCAAACATTAAGCAGCGGATAAAGTTATACATATAAAAGGAACACAATTCAGTAGCAGCGAAGAAAATGTGGTTTATAACTTGCCCATGGACAAATACTGACTGGGCATGTTAAATTGAAAGGCAGGTTTTGTAATTTGAGAATCTGCAAATTCCCAGGTCTGACATCTCCTAACAAAGGCGAAACTTCTTGGCATGTTTTGATATGTTTTGATTTTTGTTTGTCACACCATTTGAGACTGAACGGAGTTGAATTTTGAAACGAAATCATGCAAATCGTGTATAAGCGACAAAAAGGCAGAGACAGAGAACGAATTTCGCTTTTTGTTTCTCCCTTAAATGTAGTCAATCGGCAAACAATGTATTCTTCTCGGTATAATAATAATAAGGAATAGTACATTATATGACACGTTCTAGGGTTCCTATTTGCCGATCAAAGGGTTAGTTTGATGTTTAAACGGCACAACAAAACTTTGAAGGTTATATCGTGTCGAGGCAAATAAAGTACCTTGCCCATTGATATCACGGTAGGTGATCTATCTGGGCTGATCTGATGTTGGGAATCGAGCCCAGAAACTTTTGGTCACGATTACAACGCCATAATCACTGAGCAACTACGCCTCCTTCGAACTAAAGGAATTAATTTTAGGACATAAGGAATTGCCTTAGACTCCTGCATACTATTCCTGGTAATGGTTCTAACACCTGTTCTAACGGGCATTATTACCACGCGCCAACGTTTTACAGTTCCGCCCTTTCTGATGGCCGACACCTTTTACCAGGTGAGGAAATCTTGACCGGAACTGGAACCTCTCAATAGAATATTGATTTGCATACGAGAGACAGAGATAAGAAGTCGAGAAGACGACATCCCTCGTGACCGCTTTAAGAAACAGTTCATGAGACAGATAATCTCTGTTACGAATATCAACGTAGTTACGTGATCATAAGACGTTTGCAGCAGATGAGATTTGCTGTTTTGAGCACAGATAGAAGACTAAGAAGATTTTGTCGTCCAGTGCTTGCTTTGTAATCTAAATGTTGACTGAACCTTATATCTAGCAGGGCAGGGGGCGTTTTCTAACTTTCAACCAACTTATCTCTTGCACATTACTCTTTAGTTTGTAAGTACGACATCTTAACTTTTAGCTACAGTTTACAATGTTAATGCCCGAAGTGGGTATGTAGTACCAACGAGTTCACTGCATCTTAACTCTTCAATCAATGCAGTATGTAAATGTAACAAAAGCAGGATTATACTTAGACTGAGAGAGAGAAGAAAAACGGATTAAAATCCGCACTAGGATAATGTATCGTGACGTCATTAACTTACATCATGGTACCATCCAGAGGTACAATCAAAGTATAACTCATGCATGACATTAACTTTCTCCGGTGAGAAATATGCCAAAAATTCTGCAAGATGATCCTTTTGAAATTTATCATTTGTTGAGCATGAAAACATCTTTTCATTAGGTTAGATTATAATTCAATAGCCTGTTGTATTACAAAGCACACTGAAAAACATTGACCTACACATGAGCAACCACTCCCGCTTTTCGTTTGTTTTATATCTGGAAGAGTTTATAATTAATTGGGTAGTTACATTTCAATATTATTATCTGCTTACCAAGTCTATCTGTGAATAAGTAAGGTGATCAACCGTGCGTTGGCCTCTGACTACTAATTAATTGGGGAGTTACATTTCAATATTATTTTCTGCTTACCAAGTCTATCTATGAATAAGTAAGGTGATCAACCGTGCGTTGGCGTCTGTCTTTTCCAGATGTTGCTCATGCCTTACCTCTTGTTTTGATCAAATACTGAACAAATTCAATTCTAAATAATGAATATTACAGACATATATGCCCATCATCGGGGTGAAACGTACAGTTGCAGAGCACAGCTGGTGTAATGGTCACTATAAAATCCCATTACTCGACCAGTTTGCCTCAGTGTCTGGAAGCACGCAGCTGAACTATTGACAGTTGAAGGGAAAATCAAGGTAGGTTTCCTGTGGGCACCACAGTACAACTGTCTACTTTCTTTCACTTTATACTGGTAAACCTTCTAGTACGTGTACTTGTCAGCAAAACTGAAATTGTTCTAACGCATTTCTCAAACCTTTAAAGTACGCTATTTTTTGTTGTTGTTGTTTGTTTTTACTTTATAACAAAAATCTCGTGTCCTAGTATGGGTGACCAATAAAGTTGCTTTCTTGACTCTACTATTTGCGTACAAAAGTATTACTATTTCAAGTATACTTGACGAAATCTAAAAAGACAGCAAAAGAAGCTGCAAATCTCTCTCTCTCTCTCTCTTCTAATCTGCGTCTAGGGCAATCCCTTATGTCCTAAAATTAATTCCTTTAGTTCGAAGGAGGCGTAGTTGCTCAGTGATTATGGCGTTGTAATCGTGACCAGAAGTTTCTGGGCTCCATTCCCAGCATCAGATCAGCCCAGATCACCTACCGTAGTGTGTCAATGGGCAAGGTACTTTATTTACCTCGACACGATAAAACCTTCAAAGTTTTGTTGTGCCGTTTAAACATCAAACACCAAACTAATCCTTTGGTTAGCAAATAGGAAGCCAAGAACATATCATATAATGTACTATTCCTTATTATTATGCCGAGAAGAATACATTGTTTGCCGATTTACTACTTTTAAAGGCGAAACAAAAAGCGAAATTCGTTTTCTGTCTCCAACTTTTGTCGCGTACACACTATTTGTATGATTTCGTTTCAAAATCCAACTCCGTTCAGTCTCAAATACGTTTCGCCTTTGTTAGGAGATGTCAGGCCTGTGAATTTGCGGATTCTCAAATTACAAAACATGTCTTTCTTTAAATTTAAAATGCCCAGTCAGTATTTGTGCATGGACAAACTATAAACTGCATTTTTTTCTGCTACTTGGTTATGTTCCTTCTCAACACACACACACACACACACACATATATATATATATATATATATATATATATATATATATATATATATATATATATATATATATATATGTGTGTGTGTGTGTGTGTGTGTGTGTTTGTGTGTGTGTGAGTAGTTTAGCTATATTAGATTGTTTAGTTGCCATAACTTGTAAGTACAGTGTACCTACCAGAGAAGCATCTAAATTGAGGATGATGCGAAAGGACTAGAGGGGATAGAGGTTGAATACGTTACTGATTTCCTGTTTTATATATATATATATATATATATGTGTGTGTGTGTGTGTGTGTGTGTGTGTGTGTGTGTGTGTGTGTGTGTTACATTCGCAACAAAAAGAACGCGCAACCCGAAACCCACGTATCACTAGAACTCAGCTGGACATTAGGTACAGTCATTCGAAATTCTACCGAATGAGTCTAACCCTGGATGCACCGATGTGTAACGCACACGTAAGGAACGATACTGGATACTGAATCAGAGAACTAAGGGGAATTTCGTCTAAATGAAAACATTCTACCTTCCCAATACAATCTTATCCGATTCCAGTCAGGCATGTAAATATTCCTTAACTCTTTGCATGGATTATTATTATTATTATTATTATTATTATTATTATTCCGTATACCGCTAGAACATTCTCATGAAACATTAACTCTACTACCTCCTCCACGCGTAACATTCGCGGTATTATACATTTTTAGTAGATAGTGCTATAGCTGGATATAAATGCCGTTGATTTCTGTCTTTTGCTCTAGTTCTGGAAGTAGGACAAAAGACAATTTGGTACTCCGTACGATAAACGTGCACTTAGACAGTTCATCCCGTCTTTGATTATTGTTTTACCATGTTGCTAGTCTGACAACAATACAAAAATAGAGATGTAGTTTTCTTATTTTAACACCCTTCTTTTTTGGCTTTGATTTTTCCAATATGTTATTCTTGTTTTGTAGACTCCCCTGTCATTCAAACATGTAATAGTCCAGGTGTTCTCTCGGCTTTTGTGTTTAATGTTTGTGCTGCTAATATACGTTGTTTCTTCCCCTGTCTAAAAAAATGATTAAATCGAAAGTTTCGAAAACTGTGTGACAGTTGGATTGCTACCAATATATATACTGTATGTATTTAAAGAGCGACCATCACCTTGGAATTTACCTGCACCTGCACCTGAATCTGGATCTGGATCTGGACCTGCACCGAGACCTGGATCTACAACTATGCCTAGGCCTGGACAGAGCAATCCTCCTGCTGCTGGACTTACACCTAAACCTAATTCTGATCAACGTTATGTGCGTTCAAAAAGCCGGATATATACCGCATGACTGGTTCGCTTGTTCGCGGAATGCAAGGGCTACCACGAAGAAGTAAGAGGAAGAATACAGCGCTAAGGAAGGCCACTTAAAATCCCTCCAAAAGAGGATGCGCCTCAAATCTGACAGTGTCCAGTACTAGTAACTTCCCGAACCGAGCAGCGAGAACTTGTGCTAAGCGACATGATAGAGGTGACCATTGCAGCAGCTGCGAGCGCTGTCCTTTTTGGGAAGAGCGCAGACTGGCGTTTTGGCTATGCAATTGCTGTGCAAAGCTCCCAGGGGCTTGCCATCAAAACCCCGCCCAAGGTATGGATTGTAGACAACTTCCTCCAATGGTCCAGTCTCGCTGATACTAGTAACAATAACAGTCACCGCCGAGATGTTTGTTATTAGCTTTTGGGTGTTTCTCCCGAACTAATGTGGTTTGTTCACAAAAAGTAAAGAACATCTTCAGGGTACTTGAGGTAGTTGTGGTTTCTGGAGGCATTTAATTCCGTGGGCAGTTTGTTGGGCAAAGTAGTTCTTGATGGCGTCAGGATCAGCGAAAGCATCAAGGTTTTCACCGGAGGGTCCAACTGATACAATATCCGATTCACGTTTGTGACCATCTGCTGCGAGTAATCAGGTTGTGAAATTTTTAAAGTGTTGAGCAGGTACTGTTAAAAGGCTGTTAGCATTGGACACGATTTTAGATCAGATTTCTTGTGCAAACCAGCCTTGTTCATAACGATATTACCATATTTTGTGTAGTAAATACCTTTAACACTAATGCTGGAGCAAGAAGACGAAGACTCGTCCAGCTCAAGCGCTAACACTCGCAATTTAGGTATAACCAACATGCAGTCACATGAGGAGGAATCCAGCCTTTTGGTCTTGACAGTACTTGACCCTGGTCTGCAATCTGTGCAAAAAGTACCCGTATGGACTTCAGTTTCGACGATTTGCAACGGGCCTGGTAAAGGCAATGGGGTGCTAAAAGTGTCCGTATGGACTTCAGCTTCTGCTTCTGCAACCAGTGTTGACGGGTCTTTTGGCTCCCCAGGTAGCATATGGGGTTAGCTGCAATAGCTTATCTTATTCGCTTTCTCACCTCCTTCCTGACAGAATAATCCAACTTAGAGTATTATTATTATTACTATTATTATTATTATTACAAACGGAACATAGTATATAATACATCCATGCATCCATCCATGCATCCATCCACACATAAGTACATACCAGAGAAATATATGCAAATAAGGCTAATATTTTGGTATTAGTCCATTCATTTAGTCTGCTTATAATGATTAAAAATGACTGAATGATTGAACGTAAGAATGAATGGATGACAATGTACCTTTATAGATATATACACTCATAAAGAGAGAGAGAAAGTGCGCCGAGTGTGAAAACTGGTGAGGAACGATCGATACACTTCACTGAGGACGTCGATCACTTCTACCGCAACCAGCGGGGGATGTAATTAGTTACAGAATGGAATGGGTCGAATTTTTCTGCGTATTTCCAATCGTATAGAATAATATCTCAACATTCAGATTAGAGACTTGAAACATTAGTATCGTCATAAAATAGTTTCGCTCGGTAGATCCATCCATTCATCCATCCATCCATACATACATACATAAGAGATATATGTATGCATAGAAGGGTCACATTTTCGTATTAATTCATTGATTTACACGCTGTAGAGCATACCTTTATAGAGTTATGTTTCAGTTATAAAACAGTATAATTTTATTTTATATATTTAATTTATATGTATTTACTAGAGAATTATTTTTTTTTAAAAATGGGGGTCTATTGAACATGTCAAAAGTACTGTCCTGTAGTACATGGGTTTTATAGCCTTCGGGTAGGTGGTTTTCTGAACAACTGAACGCCATTGTAATTACAGGTAAAACAGTCGCAATCGGTTAAATTCCTTTAATATCCCACCCAGTGAAATGCACACAGTATAAACACACGTCAGTTTTGCACCATGATATAATATGCATTAGAGTATAACAGGTTAAATCATGCTGACCAACATCATACTTTTAGAACATAGTATTATTGCCCATTTGGCAAAGTTTTGTATGGAAAATTCTGATTTTCCAACGCAAATGTCGGGTTTACCCACCTATATGTTTGGATTGAGGGAAGGATCATACCAGACAGTGTGGAGATGGATGAAGGCTAATATTGGGATGTGTAGAAGTCCCTACATTGTCAACATCCAAATTGGGTACAACGATGTCAGTACTTACCTTCTGCACAAATAGTTCATGATCTTCTCGGCATCTGCAAGTTTCTTCTCCAACAATGAGTAGATAATGTATTAGCTGGGACTGTTCTGATAAGGCGTCGAACTGGGGGGGGGGGGGGGGTGAAGAGGTCCCGGCATGAAATGACCCAGAAGGTAATACATAAGATGCTGGTGCTGAGATTTTCAAAGAAATGTTATGCTCCCACCGCAACTTCAGCCCCTCTTATTGGACATCCGATGACACCATCTGAATAAGAGAGGCAACAAGTGGCTGTACCTAGCAATTCAACGATGGATTAAAATTCACAGTCGGTAAGAAAAACAAAAACTCCGCCATCAAAAACGGCCATTTGCAGGGCCAAAATGGACCCACAAGGGACGAGGTGCCCCTATTCGCCAGGTTCGGAAACAGAAACGTTTCTTTAAATGTGTGCTGTCTAACGTCGTCACACATTCAATGAAACGAAATAGATATCGATACACATACATACACACATAATATATGAAATCTACATATATGCATACATACACATATATATTACATCATTCAGTTATTCATTCGTTCATTCATTAACCCGATACGGCAGTAAATGTTTGAATGAATTAATGAAGAAATGAATGTCATTGTAATTCTATAAGTAATAAATGGATAGATGGATGGTTGGTGGAGGGGGTAAGATGTATGTATCATTGGCATATATTCCTGTACATTCTATCATTCCATATTTTCAGACTGAATATTGTATATGAATGTCTAAATATGTTAGGGTTAGGTAGTATGCAACTAATGAATGCACACCTTTATCTTTTAATTAATAGCATCATCAATGATTTGGAATTTAACCAGATCTGTCTAATAAATATATATTAGCAAATGCATTATATGTAGAACCATACTTGCTTGTAAATATTCATGTCTGGACATTTAATGTGTGTGCTCAAAGCATACTCACATAATGTCTCTTGACGTTATAAAACTCAGACATTGCAGTTACATTTGTCTGAATTTTATTCTGAATAGTTGTATTCTGGTAAAGATTTTATATCTTATTATGTCCACTTCTGAAATGGTATATTTAACCATCAGTTGACTTAAATTCAATGTTTTCTTCGTGACTGTAATGTCATGTTTCCATAGTACACAGAGGAGTGATTACATTGACTGTAATATCATGTTTCCATAGTACACAGAGGAATGATTACATTGACTGTAATGTCATGTTTCCATAGTACACAGAGGAATGATTACATTGACTGTAATGTCATGTTTCCATATGTACACAGAGGAATGATTACATTGACTGTAATATCATGTTTCCATAGTACACAGAGGAATGATTACATTGACTGTAATATCATGTTTCCATAGTACACAGAGGAATGATTACATTGACTGTAATGTCATGTTTCCATATGTACACAGAGGAATGATTACATTGACTGTAATGTCATGTTTCCATATGTACACAGAGGAATGATTACATTGACTGTAATATCATGTTTCCATAGTACACAGAGGAATGATTACATTGACTGTAATGTCATGTTTCCATATGTACACAGAGGAATGATTACATTGACTGTAATATCATGTTTTCATAGTACACAGAGGAATGATTACATTGACTGTAATATCATGTTTCCATAGTACACAGAGGAATGATTACATTGACTGTAATGTCATGTTTCCATATGTGCACAGAGGAATGATTACATTGACTGTAATGTCATGTTTCCATATGTACACAGAGGAATGATTACATTGACTGTAATATCATGTTTCCATAGTACACAGAGGAATGATTACATTGACTGTAATATCATGTTTCCATAGTACACAGAGGAATGATTACATTGACTGTAATATCATGTTTCCACAGTACACAGAGGAATGATTACATTGACTGTAATATCATGTTTCCATATGTACACAGAGGAATGATTACATTGACTGTAATGTCATGTTTCCATAGTACACAGAGGAATGATTACATTGACTGTAATGTCATGTTTCCATAGTACACAGAAGAATGATTACATTTCATAATTAACTTGTGTCTGAGTTATCTCAAAATTGAACACCATCTAGATACAATAGCAGCTTTTAGAAAACCCTGTCTCGCATTCTTGTTTTAACTTTTAATTATGCCTTTCTCGAAAGTTAAACTCCATCATAATTCGAATATTAATGAATGAAATCTAAACGAAATCGTGGGCTACTTTCGTGGTTTATACTTTCAATTTTGAATCTTTTAGATTCTACATATATCCAACTATTTTTGTGTCTAGTAGGGAATAGCCAGCACAGGGACATGCAAGGAGAATGATTCCCATTGTCTGAAATCCAACCATTTTGCAATTTCTGCTTTTGTTCTATTTTCATCTCCTACGATCTTTGTGATATGATTTCCTTCATGAAGGATGCCAATGGAACGACTCAATGTTGTCTGGAACTAAAACTGAGTAACCTCTCCTGTACCTATCCATTTCAACCAGGCATTTACATACTCAGAGGTTAGACGTTTCACATTCCGGAGGTATTAGGAGTATGGAGTTGGCTGGTTAAGGTAAGATGCCTTATTTTATATAATCATCTTTCGTCGAGACATCTCGTATTATTCTAAGAGACCTAAGTCCTGTTGAGGAAGATCTCTTGGAACCACGCAAGAGTTTGGTTGAACAAGTCAGCATTATATATCGCTAGTTTTCTGAATAAAAAGTAATCCTTGAGAAATAAGTGTCCAATACGATACATGTTCGTCAGAATTTTATATATCATAACTATTACTGTATTCGAATCATAAGAAGCAAACTACAGTATGCCTTTTCCGTTCCTTCGAATATGCATCACCTCTCTTGGAAGCTCCCCAATTTTCTTTAAATATCGAGAAATAAGGGAATTAATTAAAAAAAAGATTCATTGAAAATAGGTGCGCAAGACAATCGCAACACACAGGGGAATCGTTTTCCAGAGGTATTGTATTGCCGGACATGAACATCTGCCAACCAAACAAACATTGGGCGCCGACAGCTCGCCAGCTAAATTCTTCGTTTTTCTGAAGTTGGTCTGAGTGAAAGGAAATATCTATGTTTATTTATTTATTTTATAATGGCTGCCAATGTCAAAACAACGAAATGTATGCAATTGGATGCAAGTACAGAAAGACCATTTAGCTACAAATGATACTTAAAGTAAAAAAAACATGTTTCAGAGTAAAGAAAAAAGCAACGTCTTTTCAACCACAGAGGACGTTTTCTGTCGCTATTATATGATGGATAACATTATATTTTAAACATTAAAAGGAAAATTCATTACTTTTGTTTGCATATTGTGCAATGAGGAGAAGATTAAGATGTAATACTATAAGCGAGCAGAAGAGGCTACGACTTATTAAAAGAAATCTGCGATTATCCAGTGTAGTTCGACTGATTTTCTTCTTGTCTTTCCTGCCACTTAAAAATGACATTCTTGTTAATTATAATACTTATTTCTTGTCATCCACGAATAACCTTTGTACCATGAACAGATATTATCAAATTCAGGGGTGTGTTTGTGCTCATGGAACCAGAAATATGGTTCGGCCAATCTGATAAAAATGGACATCTCTGAGAGCGGGATATATGATATGAAGCCATAGAAATTAATGTTCTGGTGTCCTTTGGAATTCCCTGTCCACTTATTTTTAGTAGTCTATCAAATAGAGCATTGCGTTTTGTATTAGTGAGAGTTCGCGTTAGTAAAGATATATTACGAATGACTTATTTCACTTTCAGAAATAGGAAAGCTGTAATTTGATTGGTGCATCAGAAGGTAAACAAACATGACCTTGTATCAGTGTTTATCAGATCTGCTTCTTATAATTAGCTCTCAATTTTAGTTCGACTGTATGGTTCGGCCTATAGCAGATGTAAAATTATAAACACTGATCCCTTTTCTTTTCACCCAAACCACAATTAAATATGAATCAATATTCTGGACATAGCTCCAAAATACACCCCGCATTGCTGGTTATACAAACACAGAATCAAAGTCATGGACGTAATGTAAGGCTTCGGTCAATTTAAAATGGGAAGATATTTTTCATTGTTTTCTTTCTTGACATAAGGAGTATGTAAACAATGGTTTTTTCATCATAAAAAAAATATTACGGCGTTATTAATCAACGTTTTTGAAAGGCTTCTTACGTAAGCCTCTGCTATGCAGTATAGATCAAACCTGCTCCACGTTGTTGATTTTCTTTTTTTTTTTTTTTCTTTTTATTTAGGCACTTATAAAATTTGAAAAGAAATAAAACGATTAAACAGTTTGGAAAAAAAAAGAAAAAGCAAAACAATTGTGTCTTGTATCCTGATTATTTTTACAATTTCCAGCTAAGCGCTAAGCAGTCCACCCACTCGGATATCGTTGGGGACAAGCAAATGTATCTGTCTCCATTTCGTCATAGGTTCTTGAGTGTTTGTGATAGAAATGCGTCACAGCAACGACATTTAGCTATCTATACATATTATGTACTACTCTGGTTTCGGACTGACCGTAGCAGCGGCTGCTTTTTAAAAAAAATGGAATTGACAAATCTATGCAGCCCTTGCGACGCAAAAGTTGAGCATGGCACAGTTCACAAAGAGCAGGATTCTCAAAGCCCACATTCATAGCTATGCTTACGTTAATATTTATTAAGCATCTACGCGTATTTATTGTTACTGCTGGACGACCACTACATGGGAAGATACCATTTGCTTTTAAGTGCGATTTTACTGAAATGAGCAAGAGCATAACATAAAATGTTCTTGCGATAGACGGCCACCCTCAATGCAGTTAACGTATGTTGCAACCATTTTTCTTGGACTCGGATTCTTTTCTGAAAGTAAGATACTGTTGTTAGATATGTTATTATTATTAATATTTTATGACGAGGAGTCGCGAATATTTTGAAAAACCTCAGTCTGTCTGACCACTGGTCCGCCTGTCCGTATATATGTCATGCCTTCTCCTCCATAATCGGGCGGAATCACACAAAACTGTGATGTGGTACTAGAGGAAAATTAGTTTTCTGCTTGACGCTTTGGGGATCTAATGGAAGGGTTAATAGTTGACATGTCCAAAATCATTCACAGTAGGAAAGCGTGGCTGTTGGTTAAGGTTGAATATAATTTTTTGTCCCCCAAACCACCTATGTACTTTCTCAAATGAAAAGATGTCATCAATGAAGTTGACAAAATGTCCCCAGCATCCTAAATATTAATTGAAAGAGTGGTGATTTCCAACGATAAGTCTTCGAAATAGTCATCATAAATTAAGGATCATTTAGTACAGAAGAACTATTCAATCTTAAAATAAATGCGAATCATTCAAAATAGGACAAAAATACCTCTTTTCTATCATGAAATCGTTGATATTAATAATTTCATTCGGCCAAAATATTAATTTCCAGTGTGTCATCACATGTTAACGTGAAAGTTCCATTACCATAATTTTCATTCAGAATTTGAGTCTAAAATTGCAAAAGTCATAACATGCAATTTTATAAAGTGTTGAATTTTATGATCATCAGGTATGTTAATATGCTACAATACTTTCTTCTTAAGCTACACCTAAAGTGATATATATGGAGTATTTGCTTTATAATTGTTAATAAAATAAGCGACACCAATATTAGATCTATGATGAATGTTCTATCATCAATAACCTACTGGTATATTCAAAAAACATTATACTAACATGTTATGCACATTGAATATTTTTGTAATTCACAACCCACGATGATTACTATACTCTACAACTTTCCGTCTATTTTGTATGTTCATTATCACCTTTCTGTATAATTCGCGAGATGCAGTAAAATAATATCAATGTATTGTTTTCTTTTTCTCTTATAGCTGCATATTTTTCAATCTAAGCTAGAATATGATTTTTAAAGTAGAAAATTCAAATGTCATATCTATCATATCAGAACTATTTTAACATATGGAATATATTTCTATTTTTTTTCTTATGTGGTACCAAATTATAATATTTTTGTATATCATTTAAGATCACTTAAGCATAGGTACTCGATAATTTTGTTGTGAAGGCCACAAAAAATTCTTCTGCACTGTGTGTGTGCGTGTGTGTGTGAGAGAGAGAGAGAGAGAGAGAGAGTAGTAATAGTAGTATGCAAGTGTCTGCTCCATGGAAGAAATTGGATCCGAACTGTCTGTATGCCTTTGCGTAATGAGAGCTTTCTCCTTGCATGGAATATTCAACCAGCGCGTTGTATAATCTACAAAGCAAGCCTCAGTCCAAGTCTAGACTTTTCTTCTCGCTTGTTACTAGGAGAAGAAACAAAGCGACCAATTGATGGAGCACAAATTTCCATCCGGTTTACAAGTAAATGTGTTCCTTCACGTACATAGTAAATGAGAAAGATGGCAAAAGGCGTGAGGAAGATCTCGGCTAAAAATAAAACATTACACATGTTTGAGTGTTCGCATGGGTCCATTTTTTGTGTAATTCCCTTACATCGTCATCAGTTCTAGATTCAGACCTAGCAGACTTATCAGTAGGATTGGAATCGATATACTGTTATAAGATATATGCTTATCACTAATAGGATTGGAATCGATATACTATTATAAGATATATGCTTATCACTAACAGGATTGGAATCGATATACTATTATAAGATATATGCTTATCACTAACAGATTTGGAATCGATATACTATTATAAGATATATGCTTATCACTAACAGGATTGGAATCGATATACTGTTATAAGATATATGCTTATCACTAACAGATTTGGAATCGATATACTATTATAAGATATATGCTTATCACTAACAGGATTGGAATCGATATACTATTATAAGATATATGCTTATCACTAACAGGATTGGAATCGATATACTATTATAAGATATATGCTTATCACTAACAGATTTGGAATCGATATACTATTATAAGATATATGCTTATCACTAACAGATTTGGAATCGATATACTATTATAAGATATATGCTTATCACTAACAGGATTGGAATCGATATACTATTATAAGATATATGCTTATCACTAACAGGATTGGAATCGATATACTGTTATAAGATATATGCTTATCACTAACAGGATTGGAATCGGTATACTGTTATAAGATATATGCTTATCACTAACAGGATTGGAATCGATATACTGTTATAAGATATATGCTTATCACTAACAGGATTGGAATCGATATACTATTATAAGATATATGCTTATCACTAACAGGATTGGAATCGATATACTATTATAAGATATATGCTTATCACTAACAGATTTGGAATCGATATACTATTATAAGATATATGCTTATCACTAACAGATTTGGAATCGATATACTATTATAAGATATATGCTTATCAGTAACAGGATTGGAATCGATATACTATTATAAGATATATGCTTATCAGTAACAAGATTGGAATCGATATACTGTTATAAGATATATGCTTATCACTAACAGGATTGGAATCTATATACTATTATAAGATATATGCTTATCACTAACAGATTTTGATGAAACAGGCTATATTTGGCCGAGATGGGAGTGAGGTGCCTGAGAGCCGGGGTAAGTGACTATAACAAAGGTTACTGAGCAAAGATGGTGGAAAAGGTAATTTGTTGCCGATTTCTAGTATATTGTCTTTTGCAGCTTTAGACAGAAATTAAGGCATTGATTTTTCTTTTACACCAACTTATCATTACCATTTTTTCATAAAGGAAGTAATAATGAAGTAATCTACATACTTTATGCCTTTTTTTAACAGGCATAAGATTAATATCCGTGTTTTTGGTATAATTGAACCAAATAAAGGTAAACACAATTCATAGCTACATTCATGCTTCTAAGAAAATATTGGTTATTTTAGTTCACCTCCTGTAAAGGTACTCATAATTGTAGACATAAAGGGGGACTAAATGAAATCATAATACTGTAGTTGAAACGTTCAATATTGCAGGTATTAAAGTTTACAATTGGTTAATTCAACCAGACTTTTGCCGTATGGCAAAAAGAAATATAGAAGTGAACATAAAGACAGAAAGTCAAGTGCGAATGAGACAGAAAACAAGACAAAAAGAAAGAAATGAATTGAAAAAAGAGTTCATTAGGAATAATTTTTCGCATTTACCTTTTTCTGTATTGAACTTTCGATTTTAATAGTATGTTTGTTCGGGATAGTGACTTATGGGGCCGGGCGAATAATAAGAGTTTATTCATAATTTTGTTTTACAATATACTATCTGTCTGTAATAAAATACTTCCCTTCTTACTTTGGTAGCGAAAGGGCTATATGATTGAATTTTATATAAACTATCCTCTAATTGGAAACAGACGGAGGCCATGATTTTGTGTGTGTGTGTGTTTAACACAGGACTTTATTGAGATATTTAAAGTATTATTTTCAGTATCTAATACTTTTTGACAAAAAGGACAAATGTAAAATCTGATGGGACATTCTTTTACGGTCCTACTTCCAAACGATATTATAATGATCTACATTAAAATCTTCCAAATGAAATGAAATGTGGGTGCTTGTAATTCACACACACACACACACACACACACACACACACACATATAAATATATATATATATATATATATATATATATATATATATATATATATATATATATTAGCAATTTCAACAGACGTTAGAATATTATTTTAAGGCCCATACATTGATAATATAGACATAGAATACATGCATACCATACATGGATAATCATATGCTCGCACGAAAACCAAAAAAAAAAAAACAACACATATACATCCATACGTATATACACATTTTTGTATGTGACAAAACTGTAGTCAATGCATACTAATTGGAGAAAGTAAACTTCAGAAAGTTAAAGAAAAGCATATCATGCAAAAAACGATGGTTACTGAAGAATGGAAAGGTTAAAAATACCAAATCTGCATAAAAAGCAAAGGCTTAAAATGACTAGTAGACAACTTAAGCACAGATAAAGACTAATAAAACTGACTCTTAGTTACAAAGTAGGTTCCAAGTAACACTAAAATTACAAGAAAAAGCCCAACGATGAGCACAATATAAAGATTGTAAAAAAAAAATGCTTTTTTTTTTTTGTTTGTTTTTGTTTTTGTTTTTTTTTTGTGGGGGTGGGGTGGGGTGGTTAAAAAGAAATATTTGCATATGCAACGCTGATAGTCTGCAACTTCTCATCACTGTAACAACGCGTGGAGAACTTCGTAAAAATTCCCACATCGAATCTCGTTTAACAGCTGTGCTAGACCACAAACCTGAATGAAACCTTTTCATACCTTTCTGTTCTCATCCATGGTAAATCTAATATATTATCGTACCCGAAATTATAACAAGCATCTTTATTTTTTTAAACAAGCTTTTAGAGATGTATTGGTGCCATGCTATTTACGATTTTATAAATTTCTTAGGCCATGTTTTAAAGTCGTTTGAACAGGAGTGTTGTTAATCCTGTCCTTGAAAGCAGTTCATCATAGGAGCTATTGTCATCCTCATAGATGACATGTAATGCTCGTAATTGTATTTTATTTTTAACTTAAGAGTATTCTTTTTGTTACAAAAATGCCATACTAAGGACAGTAGTTAAAGTTAGAAAGGAATGAATTAAGAGTATTTCTTCCGCTTGCGTTTTCTCATGAGATTTTGCATTTCTGTTTTCATGCCACCTAGCCTAGCAAGTCGCAAGGCCTGAATCTATTGACATTTCCATTAGTTGGTTTTCAGGAGGATATTTATCCAACTTAAAGATGACAAATTTATGACCTTTTACCGTTTAAATATGTGTTGGAAAAGGGCAAAGGTGAACAAAATTCTAATATTAAATCTCAAGCATATTTTCGGCCAAATAAAGCAACTTAAGTCCAGATAAACTTCAATGGAATTTAATGCATATAAATTGATGCAAAGTCTAGCAATCATAAAAAGTATGAATTTTAGAAAATGAGCGCTACTTGTCACGACTTTATCTAACATATTGCTTGTATGTTATAATCACACACACACACACACGCATATATATATATATATATATATATATATATATATATAAGACAGAGACTTAGTCCACAACCTATCCTTTAAAAACTCATTCGCCGTATTCATAGATACTAGATCCCTTTATAGATATGTAGTTATTTCTTATTATGCTGTTTTTTTCTTTAGTTTAGACCTTTTCATCATTCTGAATAGTTTCTTATTTGTGCTAAAATGTAAAAGTTGTATTGTTCTACGCATGTCACTCTTTGTGTGTGTTGTGTGTGTGTGTGTGTGTGTGTGTGTGTGTGTGTGTTTTCTTCACTGTCACCTCAGACAGATGGTGCTTTAGGTCGCGACGTAGTGAAACTTTATTATTTTCCCCTCGCCGTTTTCCAACTTTTGTGCCATTATATATATATATATATATATATATATATATATATATATATATATATATATATATATATATATATATATATATATAATGCACAAGACAATTTTTCTATGTCAAGACTTTCTGCACCTTTTTATTTTGTGAAGTGTCTTGCAAAACTGTATATTTTTTAAACTGTCGTTGCTTTTAACCAGATCACTCATCAATCAAGAAAGAGAGCATTCTCAATGTTCCGCTTGCAGTATCACATTTAGTAGCAAGTAGCACGCAAGTATAGTGTCAACATTCACGAAAATTCAATGAATTTTATTAACACCAGTTAGGGAATGGGCGCGATTATCTGGTAATTCAATCATGAATTCATTCGACGTATCTTTTTAAATAGGATTGGTGACTAACATGTTGACTTCAAGATTGAATGACCATACATTCTCGTGAAAATTTGTTTCTGAGGCAGCGAGCATTGGCACGTCATCCTAATAGATTTTTAAAATATTGTTATTTAAACAGTATAAGAAGGCAGATTCTCGGGAAACAAATATGACAAACACAAAATTCGATGTGAACGTAAGGATATGGCACAACTTTGACATGCAGTATTTTACCGAATTCTGTGGGAGGAGGTACGTGAAACGATTATTGACTTAGAGGAATACAAAGTGTCTTGAGAAGAACTCATTCTATAAGACGATACTCCTTTGGATTTGGGACGACGTCTCTCTCTCTCTCTCTCTCTCTCTCTCTCTCTCTCTCTCTCTCTCTCTCTCTCTCTCTCTCTCTCTCTCTCTGTGTAACTGTATTTATTGTATTTCGTTTACCTGCAGATTCCATTTGGCAGATTTATCACTATTTTATGAAAACACATGATAGTCATGACAACAAAAACTTTGTTCATGAAAAAATTATTGTGTTGAAAGTCATACAATTGGTGATGAATACCCCTGTGTAAGAATAGATTTGTCGCGCTTTATCCAAAGTTCACACTTACCAAGAATTGTGTATCCCTAGTAATGTACGCCAACAGACTTTACACTGGAATGATGTATATGGCTCGAAAAGTCTTGGATTGAAAGCTTGGAGATGAGACGTAGCTCGAAACGCAAAAGTAGTGTTTGAATGTTGACAACAAGAACAAGAACAGCAACAAACCACACGGATTGTGCTGTGAACCCAATAAAGAAAAGAAAAGACAAAAATATGAACATTTTTTTAAATCGATGTGACATTATGTTTCAGTGTTGGGAGGCCATCCCTTTAACATACACATTGCTGGACCTAGCGTCTCACGAAAAGCAGAATTTATTAACTTTTGTTTGATCGTTCTTCACAACGCATCATGTGGTGTTACAAAGAGCGGTAATCGTTCTTCACAATGCATCCTGTGGTGTTACAAAGAGCGGTAATCGTTCTTCACAACGCATCCTGTGGTGTTACAAAGAGCGGTAATCGGCTTACTCGTTACTGAAAGAAAGTCATGGAGAACACATTTCTTTTGTAAAAAGTATTCATCGCTAAGTCGATGGGATTGTGTCTGACTCTAATCAAACCCATCTTGTCATTTTCGGTGATATGTTACAGGAAAATGAAGAGGAAATTGAACTTTGGTTGACACGAAAATGATATCATTGCAACGCTAGTATTATTTACATTACCCAAATTAATTTCGACAAAGCAAAGTCAATCACATCATCAGTCACAATGCCCATAATGTGGTCTTCTTTAAAAGTCCTAGAGATAAATCTCAAGTCCAAGTGTTGGCTAAACAATTAGGATCGACATGGCTGAATTATGCCTATGACGATGGCACACGTTTGCAACTTGCATATTTACAGATCGATTTAGAACCCACGACACTGGATTTTTTGAAATCCTATACGGATTGGTTTCAATATTGGAATCACAAGGGTGGTCCAGTGATTTAACATCAGCTTCCTCGTTTTTGTCTGTCTAAGACAAACTATAAAAAATTGCATTCACTCACTTCATCGCAGACATTATTCAACATGACCTCATTCCATTCATATTCTCCTGTATGACATCTACAGCGAAAAAGACGCACAATTGCGTTTCCATTTGTTGGTAATTACTACAAGTAATCATTCCCATTCCTTATCCAACGCGACATTTTTTTTTTTTTTTTTTTTTTTTTTTTTTTTTTTTTTTTTTTTTGCTTCTTACAAAAACATAAAGAAGCCTTGACACAACACGTCAATCCTAGAATCAATACCCAAACCAAGAAACAAACTATATTGAAACCAGGTGTTGTGGATTTCTACGATGATTGATTATTCGTTCGCTTCTACGATGGTATCCCAATACAGTTGCCAAGGTCAAAAAAGCAAAGCCAAAAACAAAGAGAAAGAAGAGAGTTGCAGCTAGTACACACCCAAAATCATCTCCCAAGAAAACCAAGAAGAATACTAAACGGACGAAGATCATTACCACACAGCTATAAAAGAGAGGTACTGCTGCTAGATATCGCACACACTCACGGAAACCTACAGTCACGCCGATATCCGCAGTCGCCTCACCTCCGGTTTTGATGACGCAAGCGAAATCTGATCTAAGATAAGTGTTTTCCAATCTGTTGAAGACGCCTCCCACATGGACAATCATCTCTAAAGTGGCTCATGTTCCTCATCCTCATCCTTTTCTTCTTGCTTCAGATGTGGTTGCTGTTGCTACTGTAAAAAAGTAGCACAGCCCAAGAAAAAATGCAAGACAGAACGGGTATGTTATAAAGTTTGCTGATTTGTCCAAACAAGAACTCTCACGATTTAGTCCATTTATAACACATTCGTTGTCTTGTCCAGTGTCCAAAGTCAAGCTGGTATGACGTCCCGAGAACAAGTAGACACTAGTCCTTGTATGATAAAAGAAATCTGGACAAGGGTTACCTCATTTCTCTGGACAAGATATCCTCCCACAAGAGCTCACCGCAACAGCATCGTCGTCAAAATACTCCTCACAACAAGGGAAAAATGCCATCCCTCCTCGTGTAGTCAAACACTGGGATGTATTGTCGTTGCTCACCAAAGCAAATGCGCTGATGCGAAAATAGATCATTGAAAAGGCAACTAATGAAATCATTGATACGGTGTGTGAATGTTGTTTAAAAGTGTTGAAAGGAACTGTTCCCTGCAGAAACAGCGATTAGGACAACACAATCATATTCTTAGAGACATGGTGAGCAAGAAAATTCCAGTCAATCAAAAGAAAAAAGTGCTCGTTCAACGAGGAGTATTACTTTAGATGCTGAGAGCTCCGTTATCAGCCAAAGTGGATGCTCGCATATTAGGAGCAATAGTAGACTTTCTTTTAGGAGGGGTGTTGACGTGAAAATAAAAAGGACGATACTTCCTGGAAGGACATCAATACTGTACACCTTGACCTTATGGAAGGACGAAAACTAACCCTTGTCCCAAACGGTGGATGGAACTCCACTGATGGTACGAGCAGCGAATACCTCACTTACCACACATTGCTAATGTGACTGGGACGGCACACTTACAACAAGAGTTACAATCTTTGATGGATCGAACAGATTTGCTACTGTTTTACCAGAAAGTTGTACTTGAGACCACTAAACCTCAGGGGTCTCAAGAATTTGAAGAAGACAGAATAAAACACATCATCTACAAAATGGTGACAGACACTGCCTCAGGTATAGCGGAGAAAGAGAGAGGAGAAGAGTTAGAAGATTTCCAAATCCCATCTGCTATAACACCTATACTCCAAAGTTTTGCAATAATTTTGACAACTGTACCAATACCTATTTGACAAGAAATGAAATCCTTGATCATAAAGATTATATCTATGCCCTCTCTAGCAAAAGGAAAATAGATGGAAGTGAAGAAATAAAAAGTGAAAAAAGAACCTGATGACCTCTATAGAGGTCACCTCCCATTCCTATTGCTAGTTGGACACACGCGTAAAACATCACAACCCAAAGTACCACACGAACAGAAGAGCATCGAACATTGGTTGGCTTATTGAACATCGGTATGGACACTTTTGGCAAGCATTTGTTACAATCCTGCACATGCTGCTGGCTATGGAAGAATTCAAAACTTGCAGACTCAAACTCAAACTCAAAAGTATACGTCTCAGCGATGTACGACGATGGTTGTAGAACAATCGACGTACACGTTATACCAACTCATTCGACGCCAATATCCAAGAATTCAGACTAAGGAATCAATCATCATTGGCACGCCGATGTAGCTGATCTTTCCCACTTGGCTATGTACAGTTGAGTTTAGAAATATTGGCTTTTTGTGATTGATATGTTTTCAAAATCGGCTTGGGTGGCACTTCTAACTTCTAACTTCCAAAACAGGATCCGAGTTAAAGCGGGCTTTGATTATCATGTTGAAACAAAGTGGCCGACACTCTCTCTGTCATCACAACAGACAAAGGCACTAAATTTTTCAATCAACAATTTCATAACGAATTGAAGAAAAACGACACATTTGTCTTTTTCACGACTGAAAATCATGGAAATAAAGCGAGTGTCATGGAACATACTCAAAGAATCTTGAAAGATCATAGGTAAAAATATTTCGCACATCAACATACTCTCAAATACAAGGACGTGTTACCGTGTCTTGGGAAAACCTACAATTAATCGTACCATCGCAATATCTGATGTTCCCCAGAACTGGTGACTCCCCACTACGAAGTGGCGGCAGTGTTTGATCGATTGTTTGGAAGCCCTGAGAAAAAGAAGTAGATCGCAAACAGCAGTCACAACTGAACCTCATTACTGTTTCGTTTGTGGACGTCACCCGTCTGTCTATGAAGTGGAAGATGTGAACGGAGAAACTTAAAAAGGATCATTTATATTGCCCTGGGTGCAAAGAATGACCAAGAAAGATGACTACCTCTACGATTTTGAAAGGGTCCTAGACCAAGAACACGTAAAGTGGGAACACGTCGCATCAAAGTAGTTCCAGTACGTCAGAAAGGTTATCCACCGAGTTTTTATTCTTGAATTGCAGCTGTGCAACTCATCCATTATAAAAAGAAGTCGTGAACATGTTGTCAAATCTTGTGTCACCTTCATCAACTTCATCAATCCATGAGCCACAGAAACATAAACAACAACAACAGTGGATGTGGTCTCGAAAATGTGTCCCCAAAATTCAAATGGTCTCTTACTTTCAGATCTTCGTGGTGTAATGTGTGATTGGAGCTGCTATTGGTAACTTGAGTTTGCAACAAGGTTATAAGTAACTGTGGACCATTTTACTTAGTAGTTGTGTTGGCTATCTTCTTTCCAGTCCTTCGTTGAAATATACCAACAGTAGCAACCCCGGTAGCCATGGAAACTCCAGGAACAAGCACTAAAGACACAGCAACCCCTGTGACTGCTCAGAGGCGAGAACGATCAAACTATGAATAATCAATTTTAATTGACTTTACCTAGTGACAGTTTTTGGGATGTGTTTCTGCGAAATTACCTCAAGCAATACAACTTGACCATGAAGCCATTGGGAAACATCTTTGGTAGAAATTATTCATCCGACTCAAGTCATGACTATTTCTGGAGAGCAAACCAGTTTCGTCGTAGCAATACTAAACGAACAAGCACAAGAACACTTGGACAATTTGTTTAATTTGTTTTAATGGCACTTTATGACGCTACTATTGGGACTTAAGTGCCTTTCCCAAGGATACACAGAGGCAGTCGACCCAGGCTGGCCTTGGCGGGTATCGAACCTGCGACCACTGGATTGCGAGTCAGACGCTCTACCAACTGAACTACGTCGACCAACAGACATGAGATGATTGACTGCCATCCACCCTGTCATCGTCGACGGATAAACTCTGTCCATCAAATTTTTCTCTGGGTTTCTTTTTTCTTTTCAGGGTGGAAACACAGGCCTCACTCCAACAAAAAACTTCATCGTCGTTTCTCTATAGTAGATTCTGCGATAACTGTTTACGATAAAGAAGGAGACACCTATCACATACACCGAGAATGTGTTCATCCCCATTTATCTTCCTGTCAGTTAATCGTATTTTGACAGCGTGAATATTGGTATAAAAGGAGATCTCTGACAAAACATTCTATTCTCGAAAGGAACAGTCACCGTGAAACATCATTTTTGAAAACGATTCTCTACTTTGAAACTCAAGTATCCCCTGGAGTAGGTCGACAACAAGGACATGGTTTGGGAAGTATGTTTTCTTCGGTCTTTCATACTGTGGCACCCATCTTGGAACCTTTTTTGTTCCCCAAAGAATGCATGCTTTGAAAAATGTTGCCCTGTCGCAAGGAACAAAATTCATCCAAAACATGTTAATCGACAAACAGAGTGCCAAACAAGCCTTGCTGAATGCGGGAAAAATGTTTTTGATCCAGACAGAAAGAAAGCCCTTTGAACCAAGAGAAATACTTGAAGCAACTGATTTCTCCTCCACACAGCAGCAAGGACAAAGCGGGAAGATACGTAGAAAACCATTAACACCCACAGATACAGCAAAAATAAGAAGAAGCGAAGAACTGTCAGAGACTTGAATGTTTTTAATTTTTCAAATTCAAAAAAGATGATGCATCAAGATTCTTGCGAATGGTCCAAGACAGAACTAAACCTGTTTGCCATGCCACCTACAATGAGGACGATGTAATAATCCCAGTGTGTGGAATTCCATCCGTCTCATCTATTACGAAGTCAGCTCGCGGCGAGTTTGAAATCAAAAAGAAAAAAGAAAACTACATCGATCTGAATAGGATTTACTTGTACCTCAAAGTGAAAGTCATCAAAACCGGCTGCAAGAATGCATTGTATGTACATCTGAGAATGAATCGAAGAGTCAATGTTTTTCATTTTATGGCTAATGCTAACGGGTACAAGACCAACATCGAAGAAGCCAGACTGTATGTGCGACGTGTCGAAGTCTGACCTAAAGTAGGAAACGACATCAATCAGACTCTGACCAAAAACACGGCTAAGTATCGCATTCGACGACTGGAAGTCAGAACCTTCACAATGTCAGTTGGACTCCGATCCTAAATTGAACTTTGCCCAGAAGAATTAATTGCTTTCTTAGTTGACACCATTTGAACCAAAGGGACAATTGTATATCAAGTGTCCGCATAGCAATTCGTACGATGACTATGCAGGAGGTTATTGTTTGTGGGCATATGATTTCGATTCAGACAAAGGCAGCGCCGAGGTACATTTTCACTCTATAAAATCAGGACATGTGAATCTTCAGTTATCAATAGTCCCCGAGAACAGAGTGAATGTAATCTTGTTTGCAGAATTTGACAATACCCTCGAAATCAACAGTCTCAGAGATGTGATCGTAGACTATTTAAAAAATCAATTCATGAAAAACGGTTTGATAGAAAATTTATTTTCTCATGAACAGTGAAGAAGAACCACTGCTACATTAGCAAAATCAAAGTGGTGGAGAAGACGAAAAAGAACAATAAACGGTAGTGACACGATGGTCAAAACACAAACAAAAGAAAGCTTTAGTGAAAAATTTTGCTCAAAATCTAGCTAAAAGAATCACGCTCCTGATGATAAAAAAAAATTGTTAGGGATATCAGGTGGATTATCCGAGTCAAGTACAACACGACCAGTGTTTGATGATGGGTCAAGGGGAAAAGTTGGAATATTGCTGGAAAGAAGCTTAGACTCTCCTTCCAGATAAGAAAGTCTCGAAAAAGTGGCAGAAACATTTGCTACAGCATTCTGAACCTCCATTGACTGACTTCGTGAAGAAACACATCGAAATCTTCTTGAATCAAACTAAGAAAACATCCTCCTTCTCGTCGACTTACAATAAACAGGTAAAGAAAATGTCATGTGAAATCATTTCCAATCATTACATGAGAAGTCTGTGGGCGAAACTAAATAGAAATGAATACCTGGTAGTTTCATTACCTCATGACAAACAGCTCGTACAGCCTTCTGGAATCCAGTGGTCTGTGTTAATGATGAACCTCCTCGTCGAAAACTTAAAGATATTCAAGTATATGCCATCAATACTGATGGTAGTCATCGACCATAAACCCATTGGGGGCCGTCTACTTTTCTAGCGACAACGTGGTAGATATTTTGGATTCGAAGACGATATCACAGATTTTATGAGAAGAAGTGATGTTGCGCCACAATTAATAAATGTGAGATTACGGGATCCGATTTGATGGTGCATAGACAATATTGTGTTTATTTTATTCAGCAACGAAGCCTTGGATTCCTTTCAGAACATTAACTGACTCGTTTTGGACCTCATTTTCCAAGAATTTATGAAAAAATAGAAGGGTGGTTTCCTGATCATTGTGATTGTCTCTTTTCTTTAGCTGAAAAAGTAGTTTTAATTCATGGCAAGATAAAACCATCATAGATCATTGGAATCCAGGTCTCACTTACCAAAATTGTCAACCCTGTAGATACGTTCATTGTTAAAAATGTTTTTGTATTTATATTGATTTTAGAATTAAAGCAATATACATCAAGATGAATGACTGCTGTTTTCCTCCATCTTCATTCTTTGCTGATGATTGATTAAGCGCAGCTTTATTTATTTATTGTTTATGTTGATTTGAAAACAATGGATTGTTTGTTTGTTTTTTTTGCAATTATTTTATGAATCAACATTTTTTAATTCTTTAATTATCTTTCATTCTTTTTTTCGACCTTTTTTGACATCCTTTTTTTTCTTCACGTCCGCGTGACTAATCCTGAAATGTGTTCTATCCTCCCTGCGTACGAAACCTAGTTATATTTTCATTCACGTCTGAGCTTATAGCATACAAAGCAAAATATTCACCAGCCTTGCCTTTCATCGTTCCACTGGTGCAAGAAGAAAGAATGAAATGAGTCAGAGAAGCCAGTTGAGTGAAGTCTTTGTCTATTTGGATTATGTACAACACCTTCTAGACCAGGTGAAAGAGGTATATCAAGCGGTTGATGGTCCATTTTAGAATGGTCAAATGGCTACTAGTGACTTTTATGGCGGAAGAAACAGAAATAGCAAAAGAGCACGGGAAGAAGAGACTGCAGCTAGAGCAACAACAGCAGGACCAGCAGCTACTCAGGGAGGAACAATATTAACTGTTCCATCAGTGGCGGGAACAGCAACAGCAGTCACCATCAGAGGAGTTAATCCCAACGATGAAGGATTACGACAGTGAGGCCAGTCAGCCTCACTTTAGTCTCTTCATCTCAGCAGACCTTTGGAATCACAATCGAGGGGGTGGGGGAAGAAAGATATGCAAGTTACGGAGCCCATCCTGGTAAGAGTGTACATTGTACATCAAGCAAACAGCCCTTCTAAGTGCTAACCAACGGCCCTTTTCAGGGCTGCATAGTTTTCTAGAAACAGAAATACTACTCATTATTGTCATGTGTTTGCTTGAATGTATGTATATATGTATGTACAAGTTTATTTATGTTTGTCTTTCGAACAAATAAAAAGTTAGCCACAATTCTATTCATATTTTTTTGAATTTCTAATTTTTCTTTCGTTTTTTTTTTTTTTTTATTAAATTTTAAAAACTTCTTAAATTACATTTTTACTTAATACTATTATTTAAAATTTATTTAATTTCTTTCTCTTTTAAAGTCTTAAATTTTTATAATTTTGTTTTCTGAATTGTTTATAATACAAAGTAAATGCAAAAAAATTTAAATTGCTTCATTTTCTTTCAATTTTGTGGTCCTCTTATAAATCCCGTATCAATTTCAGAATTTTAGTATTGCTTTAGTCTGGCCATATTAATAAAATACGGGGGGGGGGGGGGAGGATGTTGTTGTGTTGTTGTTGGTTTGGGGTTGGGGGGTGTTTTTGTTTTTTAGTCTCTGCTGAATTCTTTTGCAGGTTCGGAATTTAAGTTTTACTTGAAGTGTCAGCCAATTTAATAAAATATACCATTTTTTTTACAAGTCTCTGTTATATTCCATTTTAGTTTCGGAATTTTATTATTACTTTTAGTCTCAATCTAATGGCCGCCATGTTGGATTTTAAAAGGGTCAGTAATGCTGGGTCTTGGTCAGTAAGACTGGGTGTTGGATTGTCGTTAAGTGTTAGATCCTCAAAGTGATGCTGTAACTAAGTGCCATGAATCAAACAGTAAAAACACTTAATGATGTTATAACCAAGTGTCATGAATCAGACAGTAAAGACACTGAATGATGTTATAACCAAGTGCCATGAATCAGACAGTGAAAACACTGAATGATGTTATAACCAAGTGTCCTGAATCAGACAGTAAAGACACTGAATGATGTTATAACCAAGTGCCATGAATCAGACATTTAAAATGCTGAAGGATGTTATAACCAAGTGCCATGAATCAGACAGTGAAAACACTGAATGATGTTATAACCAAGAGCCCTGAATCAGTCAGCAAAAATGCCAAATGATGTTATAACTAAGTGCCATGAATCAGACAGCAAAGACATTGAATGATGTTATAACCAAGTGCCATGAATCAGACAGTAAAAACGCTGAATGATGTTATAACCAAGTACCACAAATCAGACAGCAAAGACACTGAATGATGTTATAACTAAGTGCCATGAATCAGTCAGTAAAAACGCTGAATGATGTTATAAACAAGTACCACAAATCAGACAGTACAAACGCTGAATGATATTATCACCAAATGCCATGAATCAGACAGTAAAAATGCTGAATGATGTTATAACCAAGTACCATGAATCAGACAGTGAAAACACTGAATGATGTTATAACCAAGTACCATGAATCAGACAGTGAAAACACTGAATGATGTTATAACCAAGTACCATGAATCAGACAGTGAAAACACAGAATGATGTTATAACCAAGTGTCATGAATCAGACAGTAAAAACGCTGAATGATGTTATAACCATGAACCATGAATCAGACAGTGAAAACACTGAATGATGTTATAACCAAGTGCCATGAATCAGACAGAGAAAATAATCTTTTTATATTCTGCAAATGTTTGTTATTCAATTTCTTTTCAAACTTTAAGCAATATGGAAGATATTAAGGCATCAAATGTCAGCATCATAAGTTATATTGAAACTAAATTAAGGGATAGATAGATAGAGTTAAATTGATAGATAGATTAGATATAGATAGATAAACATAGATATACATGTTTAGATGGACAGACAGACAAATAGGCAGACAGACAGACAGATAAAGTTTGAATGTTTTAGATATAAACATAGATAGATATACATGTATAGATAGACAGACAAACAGGCAGACAAACAGACAGATAAAGTTGAATGTTTTTTAGCATGAAATCTCTCTCTCTCTCTCTCTCAAACGTTTTCAAAGTTATGTAAGCCATGAGAAGGTTCTTAATGTTTTGGTCGTCTAAAGCTATGGAAATAATTAAAACCAACAAGAATTGTCTTGTACAATGTTTATTCACTACTGATATAAAAGGTTTTATTATGAGCAAAGATGACAATCTCATGGTAAAATCAAAGCATATGCGAGACAAACATCATCCAAACCATGCACACTTCTGCTTAACTTGCCAACAGATAATATGCCATCAGATCAATGTCTGAACTCCCTTCCTGAGGATAACAGTAAGACATAAAGCACAGACCCTGAAGCAATAGCACATCTTATTATCAAGGGTAGAATCTATGTATTTGATGTGGACTTGTCCTTCTATTAAATATCTGTGAGAAAGGTAGAATCATACAATTTTATGAGAGAAAATGAAAGATGTAAATGAGCTAGAATAAGTTTTGCACATATCCAAAATTTCATAATAATTTATCACTGGCAATTAACTAATCAGAAACCCCTGTTTGAGTTAACAACTGCATTTGAAGAAAAAGTGGTTCTCTCAGCATTTATCCTTGTCAATATTTAAAATTTCTCCCTCAATTCTTTATATAATACTGATTTGTTATTGCGGCCCAAACTTTATGGCAAAAAGTGTGTGAACATTTATTTCCTTAGTTGTCTGATGTAAATTATGACAACATTCCAAATTATAGCAATTAAAAATATGAAAATAGTATGAACAGTGAAGAGATAATTTCCACATACGAAACAATTTTAAAACCAAAATCATATATGTCCAAAAAGGAGCTAAATCAGATCCCTTGGATTTTTTTATATTAAAACTTTTATCAAATGCTACTTTTTTCTCAACAATTATGGTTTTATACAGAATTTCGTAAATGGTTTTGAAAATCAACATTATACTGTACATATACATCTGCAATTTATTGCACATATAATCACTTTTTTAGAACAAATAAGATTGTTCCATTCTACATATTAAATGAGTAAAGGTCAATGATTTCATTTATAAGCAATAAATGATTACATTTTCTTTGTAAAAATTCTACAATGAAAACTAAACATTAACACAACAAGGATGAGTAAGACAATATAACAAAATAAAAAGCCAGTGACAAAAAGAATAAAAAATAAGCAATGGGTGCTTGACAAAAGGGCAATGCTCACTACATTTTACTTCTTAGAACCTTGAACAGAGGAACTTGCACTGGGAAACCAAAGTTAGAAAAAGATGGGCATTACTCTAATGATGATTTGGAATGCTTGAAATCCAACTCCTTCAAGGTCTCATCAATACAACAACATCCCATCTAAAAATATGAATCTTCTCAACAAGGGCCATAACTTTATCCAAAATGGAATAGACAAGACCAAACCAAAAAGACAGCTAGATCTTTAATGAAATGTTCACAAGTTTAATGGTTCCTGAGTGATGCTAATTACAAGCAACATCCCATATAAAGACATTAAGTCGATTGCAACAAGAGCCATAACTCTATCCAAAATGGTACAGATGAGGAAAAAAAAAACACAACATAAAAGACAATGTTCTTACCTAAATTCCATGAGAATACAATGAATGATTCTTGAGCTATGCTGATTGAAAGCAACATTCCAAGTTTCCATTTGAAGACAAGAATTTTCTTGACAAGGAACATAACTCTGTTCAAAATGGAGTAGACAAGACTAAATCTATAAAAGCCATTTGTAAGTCTCTAAGACAATGTCCATGCCAAACTGCATTAGAATATCTTGAATTCTTGAGCTATGCCAGTTATAAGCAATATCTCATGTGAAGATATGAAGTTAATTTTCAAGGTCCATAACTCGTTCCAAAATGGAATTGAAAAGACAAAACCCACAAATGGCACATCTAGGCTTTTAAGACAATGATTATACCAAATTGCATCAGAATATGTTGAATGGTTCCCGAGTTATGCTGTTTACAAGAATCTGCTGTAGTGGAGAGTTACAACTGATGGAGAAAGGGCAATAACTCCATCAAAATGAAAGGTAACTCTATGTGTAATAGGCAATTCACCTAATAAATGTCATCCAATTATGTGTAATAGGCAATTCACCTACTAAATGGCATCCAATTATGTGTAATAGGCAATTCACCTACTAAATGGCACCCAATTATGTGTAATAGGCAATTCACCTACTAAATGGCACCCAATTATGTGTAATAGGCAATTCACCTGCTAAATGGCATCCAATTATGTGTAACAGGCAATTCACCGACTAAATGGCATCCAATTATGTGTAATAGGCAATTCACCTACTAAATGGCATCCAATTATGTGTAATAGGCAATTCATGTACTAATTGGCATCCAATTATGTGTAAGGGTTGCAGTATTTTGGTGGTTACAGGAAGTGCAAACAGACAGACAGATGGATAGATGGAAAATGTGATAACTATAGAGCTCTCACATATCAATGTAAAGCCCTAATGATGATTTAAAAATATAAAATAAACATTGAATATATATACTTAACAGATAAAAATAAAAATGCCCTTAAAAACATGTCTGACACTGACTAAGTAACATGCATTTATTACTTCTCTCAGTGCAAAAACACCAATAACATTTCCATTTTCATAAGTTAAGGTACATGCTAAAATATTTCTTGTCACATAAATATTCTTGCATAGATTTTCTGTCAGACTACATAAAAGACTATCAGACTATATAAAAGACTATCAGACTACATAAAAGACTATCAGACTACATAAAAGACTATCAGACTATATAAAAGACTATCAGACTATATAAAAGACTATCAGACTACATAAAAGACTATCATTTTAATCAAGAATTAAACATGACTGATCTTTAAGATTCATTTCTTAACCATAATAACATTCATAACAGCAAAATGAGCAGATCTGGATTACAGCAAGAATCTCCATAACAGGGGAAAAATTAATTTTGATGAAATGGATTAAAATAAAGACCAAGAGTTCCATGTGGGTCAGGTACCACTCATCTGGCTTAAATGAGAATGCCTCAATAATATATCACCTATAATCGAACACATCCATGCCTAATTAAAATGCACAATGCTCAGGTGTTGCTCATTATCAAACTTATCCAACATCTTGATATTATAAGCTTATATACTTTATGTGATCAAAATCATGAATGTTAATAAATGTTGACTGACAGATGATGCATGACAGATGGTGGACATGTGACACATAAAGGATGTAAAGCCACTGCCTTCAACACTCTTTGCATTAAGCCAGGTGTGCTAAAAATTCAAGAAAATATTTTATGTTGTGGTTAGTTCTTAGATCCAAAGCCTAATTACCCTCGTCTTAAAGATGTTAACAAAAATATATACAGATAAGGAATCTGACATTATGAATTATTAAGTAATCAGAAGTAGTTCTTCATACCTCTGAAGGGTGTTTTACTTGGTATGTAGCTTTTAGAGTTTCTCATGTGTAAATAGCATTGGAATTTATATTCAGATTTGTTTGTTTTTGTTGCCAAATTTGTATCACAGCTAACTTAGAAATTACTGGAGTAGCAAACTTTAAAAAGAGCAGTGGATAAGCTCAGAATGACCTCACTATTTTCATGACCAAAAACTGGGCTCTGATCTGCATGTTGAAGTTAAAAATACACCTGTATTTAATGGTACTATTTACCCAAACCAAGTACTAGTAATTGTTACTTGTCTAAAAAAAACAAAGCAACAAGAAGCTGCCTATAGCCTGCATGTCAAGCCTGCCTCTAAGCTATATTTCTAAACTGAAGAGGGTGGGATAAAATGGTATTGAAATACAAGGAAAAATAACATTAATCTTGGGTGTGGATGGATGTACAGACATACAAACATGAAGAGGGTGGGATAAAATGGTATTGAAATACAAGGCAAAATAACATTAATCTTGGGTGTGGATGGATGTACAGACATACAAACATGTACACAGATGCCAAAATCATCGCTATTTTGAGCTACTGCCAAGGCAGATTTGAAAATAAAATTAAGATATTTTATAAGTGAATGATGTCAATTCTAAAAGTGAATGGTGTCAATTCTACAAGTGAATTATGTCAATTCTTCAAGTGAATGGTGTCAATTCTACAAGTGAATTATGTCAATTCTACAAGTGAATGGTGTCAATTCTACAATTGAATTATGTCAATTCTACCAGTGAATGGCGTCAATTCTACAAGTGAATGGTGTCAATTCTACAAGTGGATGGTGTCAATTCTATAAGTGAATTATGTCAATTCTACAAGCGAATTGTGAATTATGTCACTTCTAACAGTGATGCCAATTCTCAGTTTTAAAACTAGATTCTTACAAATGGATGCATAAAAAAACTCAAAATGCATAGATATATTGCTATGCATTTAATGTTAATATGGACAACACTGCTCAAGCTGGATTCAAAACTAAAGCTTTACCCATTGTCCTATATAGCAAATGTAAATGTTTTGTGTACCTGCATAAAAGCTTTACCCATTGTCCTATATAGCAAATGTAAATGTTTTGTGTACCTGCATAAATATAATGCTGCATATTTCTTCACAAAAGATTCAGTCATGTACATGTAAAAGAATTTCTACCAACTATATGACAGACAGATAAAAAAGACAGCTTGGCAGGTTGTCAAGACAACAGATATCTTAAAGTTTAACTTTATACATATAGAAACACACTAGACACACATTTTATCACATACTATATCAAATCTCCTTTCATACAAATTCTTTGGAAATTACTTTTGACATTTAATTCCATAGAAAATAATGAACGGAAAGCAACTAATTATATGCCAATATTGTTCACTAACACATATGCTAATTAATCCATGTACTTATTACACTAATCCATGTAAGTGTACAGATAATACTAATTAATCTATGTGTATGTATATGGTCTTGTATAATACACACCCAGCAGTGACTACTGTAGACATAGATCTGTCATCACACAATCAGAATCTGTGCTGTTTGCTAACAATAATAAGTAGAACTGTGTAGACCCAGCTCTGTTGCATAATCATAATCTGTGCTGTTTGCTGGCAATAAGTAGAACAAACAGTGAAGACCCAGTTCTGTCACATAATCAGAATATGTGCTGTTTGCTGGCAATAAGGAGTAGAACAGTGTAGACCCAGATCTGTCATCATATAATCAGAATCTGTGCTGTTTGCTGTCAGCAATAAGTAGAACAAATGATGTATACCCAGATCTGTCATATAATCAGAATCTGTGCTGTTTGCTGCCAATAATGAATAGAACAAATGATGTATACTATCTGTTGTCACATAATCAGAATCTGTGCTGTTTGTAGGCAATAATGAGTAGAACACTGTAAACCCAGATTTTGTCATATAGTCAGAATCTATGATGTTTGTTGGCAACAATAAGTAGAACAGTGTAGACCCAGCGCTGTCGCATAATCAGAATCTGTGCTGTTTGCTGTCAGCAATAAGTAGAATAAATGACATATAATATACCCAGATCTACTGTCACATGATCAGAATCTATGCTGTTTGCTGGCAATAATGAGTAGAACAAATGATGCATACCAGATCTGTTGTCACATAATCAGAATTAAAATTGTTTTCCTGACAATAATAGAACAGTGTAGACCCAGATCTGTCATCATATAATAAAAATCTGTGCTGTCTACTGGCAAGTAGAACAGTGTAAATGCAGATCTGTTGTCATATAATCAGAATTTATATTGTTTTGCTGACAATAATAAATAGAACAAACAGAGTAAAGCCAGATCTGTCATTCAAAATGCACCAGCAGATCAGCTGGATATGTGTTTTACATGGGTAACAGATCAGTTGGATATGTTTTACATGGGTAACAGATCAGTTGGATATGTGTTTTACATGGGTAACAGATCAGTTGGATATGTGATTTACATGGGTAAAGATACCATTCCTTTCAGTCATGCTTCTGCCATTCTCTTGACTAATGTGTATACAATTTGCAATAAATAAATAAATTAATTGTAAAAAAGGTTAAAATAAAATTCAAAAGTATAAAATAAATAAGATCACAGAATTGTTTAACTATTAACAGATCATGTGAACAAGTACTAAATATAATAGTAATTATGACTTTAAATTAATTTACATGCACATGCTTAAACCATAAGAAAGATAGAAATTTACAGTGAAAAAAAGAATTTATGGCATCATAATTGATCTAAATATCTGGATACTAACAAAATAATTACCTTTCTCTCTGTCCAGATAATTCGTGTTCTGATGAAAATTATCAATTTTCCACAATATTTTTTCTGGAAAATTAATCTCCTTATTGTCAGGATTTTGTATCAATGGGCCCCAGCAAGGTCAATGCTTATCAGAAGTCATCTAGGTTAATTAGGTTTCATTATACCCTTGCTTGCCAATAAAGAACACTTTCATGATAATGTTTCTGTTTTTCTTTTGCAAATAAAGAATTTTGAATTTATTTCTGGTGTTTGTTTTTTTTTTTCTTGTAAACTATGACAGTTTTTTCATTGTGTGCATGTAATGCTGGTAATAAGTCTCACTGGAAACTTGTCTATGAATGCGACCCAGTTCTAATATCAATATTGTTTCATAACGTAAAGATTGTCTTTGACAACAGAATGTATCATTGAAAAGATATACATTTATTCATATTATCTTATTTCAAAACATTTGAAAGAAAATCCATATTTTTGTTAAAAAACGCTTGAAGCAATCTCAATGCTAAAATTCCATATTTTTTTAAAAAAACGCTTGAAGCAATCTCAATGCTAAAATTCCATATTTTTTTTAAAAAACGCTTGAAGCAATCTCAATGCTAAAATTCCATATTTTTAAAAAAAAACTCTTGAAGCAATCTCAATGCTAAAATTCCATATTTTTGTTAAAAAACGCTTGAAGCAATCTCAATGCTAAAATTCCAAATATGGCAATGACTACCCTAAATATGTATGAGCCAAATCACTTAGACTGGTTCAGGTATTTAATTTTGGAATATTAATTCTACTGCTAATTCTACTGCTATATAGGTATGAAGACCAAACTGACTATGTCCAAAATGAGGTTATCAAAGGGAAATATGCCACTGAATAAAACTGAGACTACAATATCATGTGAAACTCAAGTCTCAGAGATGTTGATCACTTTATCACAAATAAATATAAATCCAAATTTAGTTTACCATAAAAGGGAAACCAAAGACAATAACCAACTATATGACTTTCTATTTAGAAGGAGTAGCGAGAACAAGATTTTCAAGATGGCTGCCATGGTGGTCATATCGGATATCAGATCAGCACCATTTTCATTTAGGACCAACTTGACACCATAAGAAGTATTCAGGTGAAAACCCCATGAATCTCCATCTAGGATGAGTAGCGACAATGGGTGGCCATACTGGATATCAAATCAGCTGAATTTTCATTTAAGACCAACTAGATACAATAAGAAGTGTTCTGGTGAAAACCCCATATTGATATGACTTTTCCGTCAGAAGGAATAGCAATAACAAGATTTTCAAGATGGCTGCTATGGTGGCCATATTAGCTGTGAAATTGGGACCATTTTCAATTAGGACCAACTTAATCTCATAACAAGTCTTTTAGTGAAAACCCCGTGTTGTTATGACCATCCATTCAGGTGGAAAAGTGAGAACAAGATTTTCAAAATGGCCACTATTGCAGCCATATCTGATGTCCAGGCAGCTCCATTTTAATTCAGAACCAACTAGATTTCATAAGAAGTCTTCTGGTGAAAACCCTATGCCAATATGTTTTTCCAGTCAGGAGAAATAGCAATGACAATATTTTCAAGATGGCAGCCACTGTAGCCATATTGGATGTCAAAGTGGCACCAGTTTCATTTAGGACCAACTAGACAGCATAAGAAGTCTTCTGGTTCAAACCCCATGTTGATATGACTTTCTGTTCAGGAGGAGTAGGAATAACAAGATTTTCAAGATGACTGCCATGGTAGCCCTCTTGGACATCAGATCGGCACGATTTTCATTTAGAATTAACTAAACATCATAAAAAGTAATTTACTGAAAAACCCATGTTGATATGACCATACAATTAAGAGGAGTAGCAATAACAAGATTTACAAGATGGCCACTGTGATGGCCATATTGGATGTCCGAGTAGCACCATTTTCATTTAGGACCAAGTAGACCTCGGGATGACTGTGTGTGTAAAGTTTCATGGCAGTCCTTAATATAGTGCAGGAGGAGTACTGATAACAAACTCGTGCTAATGGATGGACAACATGATGGATGTCGGACGAAGGACGATGCACAAAATGTCAAATCATAAACTCTTCTGGTATATGACCAGTTGAGCTAAAAAAAACAATCACTCTACAACAGATATCTCCTCAAAGATTACTGTTTTCTTCACAGCAACAGTGAACAGTGTATATGATGTTATGACTGCAAGGAACTTGTAACACACAATTTTATTTTTAAATGTTACTGGCCTTTACAGTTTCGATGTTGACTTATTTACCTGAGCAAACCATTTTAGTTATTTCATCTTAAAATTGGAAAGTAATAACCATTGACAAATTGAAGTATTGAAACATATGCTACATTGTGCAATTATATTTGATGTTTACAGATACAGTACTCCTTCATTATAATGCTGTCCAAGGGAGCCATAGAGTAAACCATTTTTATAGTGAGATTGCCTTAGAATGAAGTATGATACATTACTCCCTCATTATAACACTGTCCATGGGAGTCCTAGAGTCTACTATCTTGTAGTGAGAATGTCCTATAATAAAATATATGGTACAGTAGTCCCTCATTATAAGTTTTTACATAGGAGTCAGAGTATACTGCCTTATTGTGAGACTGCCTTATAATGAAGTACATGATACACATAATTTCACTAACACTTAATGAAATGGATTCCATGAACATATTTGCCTTATAACAGGAACCATGTTATAACGAAGGGTCTTAGAATGAGGAAGAGCTGTACATGTTTGTTTTTTTTCTCAGTAAAACTTTGATCACGTCCATACTCATCATTGCTCAAATAACTCAGTATCTTGTCTGTGATCTCAGAAAACTTGAACAATAAATTTTGTCCTGCTGTGCTTCACATTTTTTATGTTGTACTGTATCATATTTCAAATTGATCATTCTGTTGAAATGCCAACCACCGTATAAACCTCTACCATGTACTCTAATTACAAATATATTTTATCACTGGAAGAATGTTAAACTTTTAACAGCCTGTCTGATGATGAGGTAGATGAAAGATTTTGATTCTTGGCTCAAAGACCAGGGCACAAATGTTCTTCTCTTTACACAAACAGAAGTTACTCTCTATCTTGCATTAATTACTTCACTGTGTTAAATGACATTTAAGAGATCAAGATATGCATCCAATATATAATTTCATACAACCTGATATATAACTATAGAAAGACCCTATAAAAATGATATAAAAATGAGAAAAGAATCGGAGTACTGAGTAAAAATGTTAGTTCTCCGACAATCAAGAACTCCTTTCCTGGAACAAGGGTTCCACACAATGCTATGATGTGCCCAGAAACCAAGCTAAGACATGCCTTTTCTGTATACAACCATCAAAACTTCAATACTAAATTTTAATGCAGACGACAATAATGATGTCTTCAATTCCGCGGAAATCATAACTATATTTAGCATGTGCACTGCATGTCAGACAAAAAGTGAGAACTGTAGTTATGGCAATTCAGGAATGATCAGAACAGTAATCACTCTTTACAAACTCCAGAATCCAATTATCTGTTAAATTTTGCAATTTTCTGCTCGTAGTTCATAACTAAAAGCTAACTTTAGCAGAAATTGTCAAATTCTGACAACAGAAATTTGAAAAAAAAGAAAATTAAGAAAGTTTTTAAATCTAACTTCACTGACTTCAATATCAATTTAAACTAGATCTATTAGCAATGGGTAAATTACAATGGGTACATTACAATGGGCTCTGCACAGTACAATTTGTTCCAAAGGGCCTCATACAGAGCAACTTGTATTGAAAAACCAAAGTAAAAAGACAATATTCATTCAGGGGCCATGACTCCTCTAAATAATGATGTGGAATGCTTGATATACAACTCCTTCAAGATATCATCAATACAAGCAACATCCCATGTAAAAACACATGAAGCTGATTGACAAGGACCATAACTCTATCTGAAATGGAGCAGACAAGACAAAACCCATAAAAGACTCATTCAGGTCTAATGCATCTGAATATATTGATAAATTGTGCTATGCTGATTGCAAGCAACATTCAAGTTTCCATGTGAAGGCAAGAATTTGCTCAACAAGGGCCATAACTCTGTCTAAAATGAAGTAGATGAGACTAAAACCCATAACAGGTATGTGTAAGTCTATTAGACAATATTCATATCAAACTGCATCAGAATATGTTCATTAGTTCTTGAGTTCTACTTGACACAAGTAACATCTCATGTGAAGATATGAAGTTCATTGTCAGGCAATAACTCCATCCAAAATGGAGTTGAGAAGGAAAAACCCATACATGGAATACCCAGGTCTAAGCTAGTTACAAGAATCTGTTGTAGTGGACTGCTGCCTTACGGTGGTTACAAGAGTGTGAACAGATGAACAGAAAGACATATGGATTGACAGACAGATGGATGAAAAAGGTGATTAAGGGCTCCAGCATTTTGACACGGGGCCATAATTCAGTTATTACACTTAACTTATAATTCTCAAGTCTTAATCTGAAGAGTTTTGTTTTGAATACATTTTGATGATTTCTTCCATTGTCATACTCTCTTGCCGCATTTATTACTGACAGTAAATATAAAGGTGTAAGAGAACCTTCTGTGAAGTGTAATACATCATGTAGTTTTTGAATTGTTCAAACCTTACAAGGGTTGTATTCACATTTTGCTTATATTCCCATTAACAAATCTGTATCATAATTTGCTATAACTTGGACTGGATTTTCTTCTTCTATACTTTCGGGGTCAAAGAATTTTATTTGGAGTTGAAGAAATTTATTAAACTTTGAAAAAGTATCTCAGCTATTCTAGATATAGTTTTCAGACTTTGCAAGCACCACAAAATTACTATTTTAAAATCCAAAGACTGGTTTGGTCTAAAGTACTAAACCCTTCTATTCTATTCTCTTGACAACAACATTGAGGAAGACTCTAGACCTAATTCTCTTGACAAAGAGTCTGAGGAAGACTCTAGACCTAATACTCTAGACCTTTTTCTCTTGACAAGGAGACTGGAAATATTATAGAGCTAATTCTCTTGACAAGGAGACTGAGAAAGACTCTAGACCTAATTCTCTTGACAATGAGACTGTAAAAGACTCGAGACCTAATTCTCCTGACACGGCAACTGAGAAAGACTCTAGACCTAATTCTTTTGACAAGGAGACTGAGGAAGACTCTAGACCTAATTCTCTTGACAAGGAGACTAGGAAGACTATAGACTTAATTTTCTAAGATTCAAGTATTTTCCTTTTAGACACTACTGCTTGTTAAAAAGATCTTCTTACTCTCTTTTTCAGCCAAAGTGTCAACTCTAATGCTATCTTGATGCAAGGCCTTAAAAAGTGTCAACTCCAATGCTATCTTGATGCAAGGCCTTACAAAGTGTCAACTCCAATGCTATCTTGATGTAAGGCCTTACAAAGTGTCAACTCCAATGCCATCTTGATGTAAGGCCTTACAAAGTGTCAACTCCAATGCCATCTTGATGTAAGGCCTTACAAAGTGTCAACTCCAATGCTGTCTTGATGCAAGGCCTTACAAAGTGTCAACTCCAATGCCATCTTGATGTAAGGACTTACAAAGTGTCAACTCCAATGCCATCTTGATGTAAGGTCCTAATATATATTTCATTTACATTACTATTATTCAACACTTAAGAAGCATGGGTCTTTTCAAAAGTAAATTTTTGACAGGAAGAAATATTTAGTATGTAGAACATATAAAAAATACTCTATTCAGTATTACTTATAATTAAACCTTACTTACTCAAATATGTGTGAAGGACTGCAGCCATTAAGAAAAAGTATAATAATGGAGGATGCAGATGTTAACAAATTAACCTGTATTTCCTGAAGTTAATGGAACTTAAATTTTCAATTTTTTAAAAAGTTTTAATTACATTTAGTGATGCCTTTAACATAATATGCATGTAATCAACATATGCAAATACATGCAGTGATTTCTCCAGGATTTTCACACAGATGGGGAATTCCTCTATCAATCATTTTCATAAAGGGGGATTTTCTATTTGTAAGGCGGAAGGGGCAATTTTTATATGACAGCAGTAACTATGAATAGACTCTTAATAGTATGTGTCAAGAAACATGTCTGATAAGTAACTTTTAATGAATATAGATAAAACTTATACTTTTTTATCTACATTATTAGTACAGCAGCAACAATCATTATATGACAATGGTACTACATCATATGCATTAGAACTGTATGGAACAGGAGAGACATTACCAGCAAATACCTTGACAAGTACAGTTAGTAAAATGCTTTTAATAACTAGATAATCAATGAAAGCATCTCAGTGCTCAATTGCAAAAAGTCACTAAGAGCTTGATTATAGCAGTTGATCCTGAAGTCAAGTGCTAACAAGATCAGATTGAGCTTTGTAAATTAATGAATGTTACAGATTTACTTGCACTCACAACAAACTGACTGTGCAGTTTTTGTCATGTCAGTATTTAGGGGGGATTCATTAAATTGGGGGGGAGGGTGCAAAATTATGTATCCTGGAGAAAATACTGCGCGTGTACCCACTTATATTGACTAAATGTGGTCTTTTTGGGGTACCCACTGTTCTATCCATATTTTCTGGGGAGATCACTGAGATCACCCTAAAAAAAGGGAAAGGCTACAAGGGCTGGATTTTTCACTATTCTCTGTTGTAACCCAAGAGAAAAATGCTGGAGATAATTTTTTCTTGAAAAAATGCTGGTTATTAGACAAAAATGCTGGTATTAGACAAAAATGCAGGGTATTTTACCACCATTAAATTTGGACCACAACCATCCTATTTGTTAAATATGATATATAAATCATACAGGACTTACACAAATTGTGTCACTCTATAATGACAAGGTAGCCAATAAGAAAGTGCTGTGTTTGCATGTTTAAAACATTTAAAAAGCAGATTTAAGTCTCTCTGAAATCATGTCAACCCTATTTGTACCCTAACCTTGAATAAAAATATTTCAAAACATATTAAATCTTTTCCAGTGGACTTTCTTTGCTCCTTTGCTTCAAAAGCTAGAGATTTTAATCTCTCTCACAGAAATGCTGGATGTAAGTTAAAAATGAGGAAAATGCCATTAATATAACTGGTGTGTGATTGTTTATTTTCTGTCCAGACTGTCTAAAAATCAGACATTACGGTCTATGCTGACAATACTTGAAGACTGAATGATCACACCCCTCTGTGGAAGATGTCCCCCTTCTTTTGTTAGGATTTATGGGAGATGCCTGAGACTCCTGTCTTGTCAAGCCGTATTATCAACCTTCTCCCTCCTTTGGGTTGAAACAGAGAGGCAGTCTCCAGGATCGCCCACCATGCACGCGAAGATCCAGCCATTGCTGAATGTTGGAAACACAATGGATATCATCCTCCAACTGAGAACCGTTGATGCTGATAGAGTCTAATGGCTCTTTACTGCCCTTCTCACATGCTGAATAATAATAATAATAATAATAATAATAATAATAATGGTGATAATAGTGATAACTTGCTATTTACATAGGTGTTACATCTGACACCAAAAGGACAAATTTCTGCATATGTATCACACACTAAAGCAAGTATGTACAATACCAATTAAAACTTTTTAATCTTTAATAGAGTTGTACCATAATATCTACAGGATTTAGTATATATTATTCAGTACTTTACCATTTGAGATCAACATCACATGGAAACCTTCATTCACTGAAACCAAGTTTAACAGATTAATTTAAGAAAAGCTTCAAATACTCTGGTCAGTTCTGTGGAATCAGCTTCTATTAGATGGTAAATCTGCAGACAATATTACAGCATTTAAGATATAACTTGAGCCTGTATGTGTTGCTAATAGATTACAACAGAATTTATTAGTATTTATAATACATAAAGACATGTTAAACTAAATAGTAATTACTATTATTTTTTGTATGATGCACATGAGGGCTAAATGAGTCACCCTTTAAAAAAAGTTGTTTTATTATTCTTATTATTATTATTGATCATTCAAATGAATGAATGAAATGACCCCTTCGCCAAACCAAACTTGACCACCAGTTCTTGTGTAATTAACTAATTAACTATGTTGCATAATTTACCACCAGTTCTTGTGTAATTAACTATGTTGCATAATTTACCACCAGTTTCAAGCTTCTCTTTTTCGATATGATGTCATCAATACAACATTTTACAAACTCTCATGTTTTTTTCGATATTAAACATATTAGCATATCATGACATCATACATGGTAATAGTGTAACTTCAAAAAGCAACCAAATCTAACTGAACAATTTTAGCAGTTTGTTGAAAAATAATCAGCATACATTCCATCATGTAATAAACATCATTTTAAATGTGTACTCATTTCATATGAAATGCCACCCTATGCAAGTTCAAGGTTGTAGAATAGGCTCGATACACCCTCCTGCATGTCATAAGACACAACTAATGGAGGCAGCAGCTGTTGAGGCTTTGTGATTACTTGCTGGACTTGTGACCAAAAGTGTGCAGGTTCGAATCCTACCATTGACTCAGCCTGGGTTGGCTACCGTGGTGTGTCCTTGGGCAAGGCACTTTACTCCAATTGCCTTGACACTAAATAACCTACTTGTGTTGCTGTGCTGTTAAACACCAAACCAAATCATTCATATGAAATTGATCAAAACTGTTTAATAATTTTATTTGCTCAACAAGGTTCACATGACATTAACTTTGTTCAAACTGTTTCATTAAATTTCATACAGGATTAACAAACGTGTATGATCATTTGCATACCATACAAACAAACAGACATGGAAACAAATAGTGCTGATTGATCATTAAATACTGTAATATCTTACTTAGACTCTCCATAGAGCAGGAAACATGGAAACAAATAGTGCCGGTTGATCATTAAATACTGTAATACTTTACTTAGACTCTCCAGAGAGCAGGAAACATGGAAACGAATAGTGCCGATTGATCATAAAATACTGTAATATCTTACTTAGACTCTCCACAGAGCAGGAAACATGGAAACAAATAGTGTCGATTGATCTTTGAATAATGTAATATCTTACTTAGACTCTCCATAGAGCAGGGCTTGCGGAAACGACCGGAATCTCGTTTTAATGGCTGCCTCTTAAGCAGTGCCACAGCTCCGTTCAGATACTTAAGGATAGCTAGATCAAGGACACTCTGTCTCACTGTCTCATTAGAAATGGACTCCTTCAGCCACGTCTTCATGTAGTCGATGTCAAGCTCAAGCTGACATGCCCCAAGGTAGCTGCATACAAAGAACACATGATTTACTGATTAATTTTTTTCTGGAATCTCTGAGACAACTTTCCCTACAGCATTATCAACAGTCTGTGTTCTGCTATTTATGAGAATCAGTCCTGAGACTGTTAAGAAATTTGACTAAGTTGGGTTTTCCAAACTTTTTGATCAGGAAACTCTCACACTAACTAAAAGTAAGTTGTGATATGGCAAGTGCCCCAGCACATCTACCTCTTCAAAGTTTGGTAAAAAAGGGAATACACAAACTTGGGGTATCCTTAATGTCATATAAATCTAACTGTATTCAGGAAGAAAAAACACGGTTGCACAATGGTTTTGGATAGCTTGAAATAAAATTTATGCTAAAAAAATATTGGAAATAAAAGTCATATTTAATACACATTTGATTGTCACTCAGTTTACAAAATATAAATTGAAATAAAGTTAAACCTGATAGATGAAAGCTAACAATGACATCCAGGTACTATATGGGATTAATATATACAATTATGATTATTTATTTAATTAAGATAATTACTGTAATCCTTTCTTTACATAATGTGTGTACAATAGTTGTAAGTCAAGTCCTAGTGATGTAAAAAGTAATGGACCAACATACATGCTTATAGGAGGATATGTGGACTTTATTTCTGAATATTCATTATGATGTAGGGAATCAAGATGGTTGCTATTTGCTGCTTTAAAACTTGTGCTTGAAAAAATACCTAAATGATGGAATTTCTCATCATAGGTAATTTATAAGTATTCAATGCTCTTTCTAAATTCTGAAATAGGTGAGGAGTTCTTCAACTACTCAAACCATGTAAACAAAGTAGTATGCTTGACTCTAGAATCATGTATACACTACCTAAATTTGATCTTTTCCTTCAAAATGAAACTTGACAGGGCATCAGCAAAAGCCACTGTTGCTATGGTAGTGACACTAAGCTGGGCTGTTTGTTTTAATTTACTCACTCCCTCCAGCACAGGCTCCAAGACAGTTTCCAGGGCATGTTCCATATACAGGTAGTGCTCCTTAGGCATCTCTACAATGTGCAATAAGCATGATTACATGATGGCTTATTTAACACCTGTGAAGCATGATTACATGATGGCTTATTTAATACCTGTGACTGATAAGCATGATTACATGATGTCTTATTTAATACCTGTGGCTGAAAAGTGTGATTACATGATGTCTTATTTTAATACCTGTGACTGATAAGCATGATTACATGATGTCTTATTTAATACCTGTGGCTGAAAAGTGTGATTACATGATGTCTTATTTTAATACCTGTGACTGATAAGCATGATTACATGATGTCTTATTTTAATATCTGTCACAGATAAGCATTATTACATAATGTCTTATTTAATACATATGACTGATAAGCATGATTAGATGATGTCTTTTTTTAATACCTGTAACTGATCAGCAAATAAAGTTATCTATGCAAAATTCCATAACAATCTGAAACTGAAATATTACAAGTGCATAAAAGGAAGAATTTATCAGAGAGGAAATGTCAAGGAAATAAAACTTTAAATTAAGTAACAGAAAATCTACAGCATATCTAGACAAAAATATTGATGCTTGAACAATATCATCTAATATACATATTAATGAACACCTAGAATATATTTCTATCTGTATGTTTTTATTGTTGGAATTTTTTTGTAAATCTCTAATCACAGCTTGGAATCAAATATCTTTAGCTCTGCTTAGCATAAAATAGAACTACTCTGTAGAATTTGCTATGCTGTTTCAGTAGTAGTAACTATCTTTAAAGTTCAAATAACATGTATTCATTACAACAATATTAAAGCTGATAAAAACTGTTGGAACATTAAAAGTGAATAACTGTTGGAACTATGTATTTTGCTGGTAGAAAGGCCTTTTCAAAGTCAACAAATTATGCATTTTGCTGGTAGAAAGAGCTTTTGAAAGTCCACAAACTATGTATTTTACTGGAAGAAAGAGCTTTTCAAAGTCCACAAACTATGTATTTTGCTGTTAGAAAGAGTTTTTAAAAATCCACAAACACTTATACTTGTACATATTTAACTTAATGGGCATAAATCTTGCAAGTACCTGCTCCTTCCTTCATTTTCCAGGCCTTGCCAGTGGGCATGTGAGCCTGGAAATATTCATAAGCTGCCTTCATACAACTGCTGCTGAACATCTGCATGGATTTGCCTGACACTGACTGTTGAGGAAAAGATCTCAAATTATCAATACCTCAAAATAAAGATTATTCAAATATATTTTGCATTTATCAGCATCATAATGTAATATTACAAATCCCTTCAAAGACTTATTGTTACGAAGGAATATGCTACTGATCTAATCCAAAGATGAGGTAATGAGTTTACTTAAAAGTATGGTTTCAAGGTAAACTCAGAAATATTTACTTTCACAGAAAGATTGGTACACTAAATAATGGGATACTTATGAGAAAAGAAACTATGCAAAACATAAGCAGCTCACTGAACAGCCGAACTTAAACAGCTGTGACCCTTTGTAAGTTGTGACTTAATTATCTTTCTATCATAACATTTGTGGGTCTAACTTCTTCCAGTCTAACAACCACCACCACCAGTCCCTATATTTTACAACATGGTTTCTTATCAGAGCTCCAACCCCCCAAAATCAGGATATATGAAAACAATTTCTGCACTAAAAGATTTCTTTTCACAAAAATTTATATATTTGGTCCAGACCTGTGCATCATCTAGAAATATGAGACACGATATGCATCACAATACATTGTAAATGAAACATTATGTATCCCAATATGTTGGAGATTTTAATACAATACACATTGTAATACTGAACTTGCAATGTGATACGCATCACCATATAGCCAATTTGATTAGTTTGCAAGCATGGCAAATTCCTTGACTATTGAAAATTTACTCTACAAGCATGGCAAATGCCTTGACTATTGGAAATTTAGTCTACAAGCATGGCAAATGCCTTGACTATTGGAAATTTAGTCTACAAGCATGGCAAATGCCTACTGGAAATTTAGTATGCATGCATGGCAAATGCCTAGTGGAAATTTAGTCTGCAAGCATGGCAAATGCCCTGACTATTGGAAATTTAGTCTGCATGCATGGCAAATGCCTAGTGGAAATTTTGTCTGCATGCATGGCATATGTCTATTGGAAATTTAGTCTGCATGCATGGCAAATTACTTGACTATTGAAAATTTAGTCTGCATCCATGGCATATGTCTATTGGAAATTTAGTCTGCATGCATGGCAAATGCCTTGACTATTGGAAATTTAGTCTGCAAGCATGGCAAATGCCTTGACTATTGGAAATTTAGTCCGCATGCATGGAAAATGCCTAGTGGAAATTTAGTCTGCATGCATGGCATATGTCTATTGGAAATTTAGTCTGCATGCATGGCAAATGCCTTGACTATTGAAAATTTAGTCTGCATCCATGGCATATGTCTATTGGAAATTTAGTCTGCATGCATGGCAAATGCCTCGACTATTGGAAATTTAGTCTGCATGCATGGCAAATGCCTTGACTATTGGAAATTTAGTCTGCATGCATGGCAAATGCCTAGTGGAAATTTAGTCTGCATGCATGGCATATGTCGATTGGAAATTTAGTCTGCATGCATGGCAAATGCCTTGACTATTGAAATTTTAGTCTGCATGCATGGCAATGCCTCGACTATTGGAAATTTAGTCTGCATGCATGGCAAATGCCTAGTGGAAATTCAGTCTGCATGCATGGCAAACGCCTACTGGAAATTTAGTCTGCATGCATGGGCAAATACCTTGACTATTGGAAATTTAGTCTGCATGCATGGCAAATGCATACTGGAAATTTAGTCTGCATGCATGGCAAATGCCTACTGGAAATTTTGCCTGCATGCATGGCAAATGCCTACTGGAAATTTAGTCTGCATGCATGGCAAATGTGTATTGGAAATTTAGTCTGCATGCATGGCAAATGCCTTGACTATTGGAAATTACCAGATGCTAGACTGTCACACAACATTAATATGAGCAGGTATTAAAACATATGGTGGCGTTAAAAATGATTAGGCAAGGTCCATGTTCCTACATGAAAATCCACCCACTGCAATACATTACAATGCAATCATCAACATGTATATATTTTTATGCTTGTAAGAGGACTTAGAAACTGTACATAAAATATTTTTGCAAGACAAAAATGTCCTCAGGTTATTTCACCCATTTATTTTCACACCCACTCACCCTCCAACATTGAATGACAATCTGTAAAACTCTACATTTTCAACAGCAGTGTCAAATAAAATGATGGAAATGACATAAGTAATGGCTTATCCAGTGAGACCCAAATAGGTAAAAAAAAAAATGAAAGAAAAGTGGACCATGAATGGACCATTTTTCTGCAAAATTACTTACTTTGAGAACTGCCAAGCTGGTGCCTATGCATAGTCCTAGATGGACAGTCATACGTAACAACTGTGACCTTGAACTTAATCTCAAACCCAAATGGCACAAAGTTTGTACTAAACTTGCATTCCACAAGGCCTACCATAGGCAGACATACAATTATGACACCTTTGCTAATAATAATGCATACTGTGGGATAACTTATCCATGTCACTAGTGTTACAAATTTACCCTATTGCCAATCATATGCAACTGTTTAATAATATCTATACTGTTAAACATAGAATGACACTAATTATCTACTAATCTATTTGGATATGCTTGTTCTTCATCACTGCTCTGATTATTGATAATTCTCTGTTCACAGGAAAAAATGAGAATAATTCTGCTGCGATTTGTTTTGGTTATTTTAGATTGGGGGGGGGGAGTAATTTATATTTCTTAGTTGCAGTGGATATGTATGATGATATGGGATAATTTATGAGTTGTATCAATACATGATCTCAGTTCTGATGTATTGCATCATGATGAATCAAAAGTACTGACTAGAAAGAAATATAATATTGATGTGTCTCAATGAATCTTTACACCTTTTTTTGTACACATAAATATATATTCATTAAAGACATCAAATCTGGAGAGCTCCACAAATATTGTCAGAGTTTTCTTTTCTTTCAATGATACAATGCAGGTCAGTCGAAAACTTATACTCTTCTTTCAGTTTACCTGTAATTTATCTCCAACCTGATCCAGGTGATCTTTTACCTGGTCCAGGTAAAGTATCACGTGACTGACTGTCCTATCATCTGGGCGTCCCTGTCTTGCTTTACAATAAGTCTGAAGGTGCATAGCAATTTTCTGACTTTCATCTGTGAGCAGCTGAAAAAAACAGATGCAGCCACTTAATTCATGATACTTGGATAAAAGTCCTATTTAATAAATTGTTTGAATGTGACATTGTGTATTAACACACCTTGAGGTTTTGAGCATTTGAAAAAAATAAAAGATGCTTAAATATTCGCCACATATTTAATGTCATTCGTAAATTCTTTTGTTTTTATTACTCTAATTTCTGGATTGAAGGAAAACTGCAACTGAATGTAAATCTGATTCTAAGTGAATCCAATTAAAGAGTTGCTTCCCCTTACTTATGGAATATATTGCCCCACTTCACAACCCAAATATCATAACACAAGCAAGACTGTTTTCTATGCATTAAGGTTGTCAGTGCAATTAAAAGTTAATGTGCAAATGGTTTAAGGTCTCATCTTTGATAATGAAATGAACTAGATAATTAAATAAAAATATCAAATCAAATCACTAGCTCCAAACCAATGAATGTTTTTACTGCCCAGTGAAGACAAAATGTCTGAACTCAAGTTGGAACTTAGCAAAACCAATGACTGTCTTTATTGCCCAGTAAACACAAAACATGTTTGAACTTAACTTGGAACCTAGCAAATCCAATGACTCTTTATATTGCCCAGTAAACACAAAACATGTTTGAACTTAACTTGGAACCTAGCAAAATGAATGACTTTTTATTGCCCAGTAAACACAAAACATGTTTGAACTTAACTTAGAACCTAGCAAAACCAATGACTGTTTTTATTGTCCAGTAAACACAAAACATGTTTGAGATCAAGTCAGAACCTAGCAATCTGCCAGGAAAATGATTACATAATAAAGACTTAATAAATATGTTCTCTCTCTTTTTATCTCATGTAAAACTACACTCAGATCAATGTAAAACTACACCCAGATCATGTAAAACTACACTCAGATCAATGTAAAACTACACTCAGATCATGTAAAACTACACTCAGATCAATGTAAAACTACACTCAGATCAATGTAAAACTACACTCAGATCATGTAAAACTACACTCAGATCAATGTAAAACTACACTCAGATCATGTAAAACTACACTCAGATCAGTTTGTGAAACCAGTAAGTTATTAACTCATCCAAGGGGTGGACACAAATTGCTTGTTTATAATACTGCACCACTGCTACCTGAGAGATTATTCTACTGAGGTTGCATTCTCTCTCTCTCTCTCTCTCTCTCTCTCTCTCTCTCTCTCTCTCTCTCTCTCTCTCTCTCTCTCTCTCTCTCTCTCTCTCTCTCTCTCTCTCTCTCTCTCTCATATACAGCAAAATCTGTATATAAAGGATGCACAAAAATTGTTCTTCATGGGTAGGTGTCCTTATACATTGGTTGAAAATGATGATGAGATTAAGAAAAGGGGACTAACAATCATTGCACTTATAAGTAGTGTCTGGTATATGGTGGTGTCTGCTGTAGCAGGTTTCACTGAACTCACCTTGAGGTCAGTCTGTGAGACAAGCAGGAAGTTAGCTACAGACCAGCTTGTAAGGAACTGCTTAGCTTTAGAACTACACCACTGAAATGCCAGGGATTCTGTCTGAACAACACGACAGGTAAGGGAGACAACTAAAGACACATCTGGACTCTGCCTTGGGAGCAGTAAATTTGTACCTGTAATTACACGAAATATAAATGTAAATTCTGCTTTTAAAGTACTGTACTTAACAGAAAAACAAGTGTTCACCTTTTTACCTAAGTATCATTTTCCTTTCTGTATTTTTCTTATGTGTGTAGAAAAAGAAAAATAACATCCTGTGTGTGCTAACATGAATATGTGTCAACTGTATTGACAGTCTACAACTGGATAATCTTCCAATGCATTAATAATTAAAACATACAGCAACTAGTTCTGATTGTAAACAATGACCATTACAACAAAACAATATGAAGAAAAAGATATAAACTTAGGTAAATTATGTAAACAAGACAACTGTGAATGGCACATTACATGCCCAGTGTGTTTAATAGTCCTCCTTGTAGCCAACTGAAATTTGGGTGCAGAAACAAAGTTTTTTCTTTTAGTCACAGTGACCATGACCTTTGACCTCAACATTAATAGACTTCTTCCTTAATCCATGTGTAAGCCAACCACAAGGTTTGGATCAAGTATGTGATGCAGAACTAATGTTATTGTGTGGAAACCTTCTGTATTATTTCAGTTATGGTGACCTTGACCTTTCACCCCAAAATGTATAGGGTTCTTCCTTACCCCACACCATTCACAAAGTTTGGTAACTGTAGATGATAGACTACTCAAGTTATTGTGTGGAAATGAAATTAATAACGGACAAATGGATGGACAGACAACATCATAACATAATATGCTCCACAATTTGGTAGGCATATAAAAAGAAAAAGAAAAATAGTAAGACAACCTTGCAAAAGCTGAAATCTGAGTAAACAATAGCTCCATAGCATTACAATATGATGGGGGCCATGACAGCACAGCAGTAATGTGCTCGCTTTGCACCTCAGTGGACTTGGGTTCAATGACCAGGTCAGACATGTGCATGGTCAACCTTTCTTGGTTTTCAGTTTCTCCTGTATCCTCCACCTCCAAGAACTCATCATGATAACATCTGAGCTATCAAGACCACATCACACTAACATTTAAACTGTCAAGACCATATTATGCTAACATTTTAACTGTGAAGGCCACATCACACTAACATCTGAGCTGTCAAGACCACATCACACTAACATCTGAACTGTCAAGACCATATCACGCTAATATCTGAGCTGTCAAGACCACATCACACTAACATCTGAGCTGTCAAGACCATATTTTACTAATATCTTAACTGTCAAGACCATATCACACTAATATCTGAGTTGTCAAGACTACATCACACTAACATCTGAGCTGTCAAGACCATATTTTACTAATATCTGAACTGTCAAGACCATATCACACTAATATCTGAGTTGTCAAGACCATATTATACTAACATCTGAGCTGTCAAGACCACATCACACTAATATCTGAACTGTCAAGACCATATCACACTAATATCTGAGCTGTTAAGACCACATCATGATAACACCAGAACTGTCAAGACCACATCACACTAACATCTGAACTGTCAAGACCATATCACACTAATATCTGAGTTGTCAAGACCATATTATGCTAACATCTAAGCTGTCAAGACAATATAACACTAATATCTGAGTTGTCAAGACCATATTATGCTAACATTTGAGCTGGCAAGACCATATCACACTAATATCTGAGTTGTCAAGACCACATCATGTTAATAAATGTGCTGTCAAGACCACATCACACAAACATCTGAGCTGTTGAGGATGTATCATAAAAGATGGCAGATCTTTTTGTGAATTAACACAGATTAAAGATTAACTAACAGTATAATGTATCACTTCATCTGCATAAAATTGTTCAAATTCAACAGTAAAACCTGCTCTACCTCTATGTAGCAGACATCTGTATATAAGGTCAGGTACAATAAGTCTCATTTGAACATCACTGCATATATATATATATATATATATATATATATATATATATATATATATATATATATATATACATACATACATACATAAAGGCCACTTTCTGCAGGTCCCTTGGGTGACCTCTATAAGCAGATTTAACTGTAGTAATAATAGTGATAAATTTCCTCTTAGTGGGAAATAAGTTGGTGAATTATGTATCATATCATAAGAATAAAGCAGAAGTGTACAGACTGATGTAAATAATCTGGACAATCATAGTTGAGGTATTTTTCTGCTGTCTGAAAGACACGAGGTGTTCCAAATGAGCGATTCTGTTGTCAAATTTCTTAACAAGCTGCAACAATCAATCATTGCTGACCTGCTGCTTAATATTTCCATTTGCTTTTTGTGACTGACCTGTACAAAAACATTTGATACTGTTACAAATCAGTTTACAGGACTGGTATATATCTTATCTACTGTGAATTTATATTGCTGGTATATATCTCAGTTTGTATTGCTGGTATATATCTCAGTTTGTATTGCTGGTATATATCCAAGTCTGTATTGCTGGTATATATCTCAGTTTATATTGCTAGTATATATCTCAGTTTGTATTGCAAGCATATATTTCAGTTTATATTGCTGGTATAAATCTCTCAGTTTATATTGCTGGTATATATCTCAGTTTGTATTGCTGGTATATATCTCAGTTTATATTGCTGGTATATATCTCAGTTTGTAATGCTGATATATAACTCAGTTTGTATTGCTGGTATATATCTCAGTTTGTATTGCTGGTATATATCTCAGTTTGTATTGCTGATATATAACTCAGTTTGTATTGCTGGTATATATCTCAGTTTGTATTGCTGGTATATATCTCTCAGTTTATATTGCTGGTATAAATCTCTCAGTTTATATTGCTGATATATAACTCAGTTTGTATTGCTGGTATATATCTCAGTTTGTATTGCTGGTATATATCTCAGTTTGTATTGCTGGTATAAATCTCTCAGTTTATATTGCTGGTATATATCTCAGTTTGTATTGCTGGTATATATCTCAGTTTATATTGCTGGTATAAATCTCTCAGTTTATATTGCTGGTATATATCTCAGTTTGTATTGCTGGTATATATCTCAGTTTATATTGCTGGTATATATCTCAGTTTGTATTGCTGATATATAACTCAGTTTGTATTGCTGGTATATATCTCAGTTTGTATTGCTGGTATATATCTCAGTTTGTATTGCTGATATATAACTCAGTTTGTATTGCTGGTATATATCTCAGTTTGTATTGCTGGTATATATCTCTCAGTTTATATTGCTGGTATAAATCTCTCAGTTTATATTGCTGATATATAACTCAGTTTGTATTGCTGGTATATATCTCAGTTTGTATTGCTGGTATATATCTCAGTTTGTATTGCTGGTATATATCCAAGTCTGTATTGCTGGCATATATCTCAGTTTATATTTCTAGTATATATCTCAGTTTGTATTGCTAGCATATATCTCAGTTTATATTGCTGGTATAAATCTCTCAGTTTGTATTGCTGGTATATATCTCAGTTTGTATTGCTGGTATATATCTCAGTTCGTATTGCTCGTATACATCTTAGTATTAATATTAGTTCCCATACATCCTTCGTTGGCAGGGTACTAATTCAATCCGATATCTAAAATGAAGCAGCCTGGCATGATTCACACCCAGTGCTTTGTCAGCATATTGTCAAGAAGTTTGAAGATGTTGCATGCATATCTTTAAATAAATTAAATAGTCCTCTTATTTAGTGTCAGAATTGCTGAATTTCATCATAGAAACACATGTAGATTAGTGTTTACCCTCTTCAGACAAATTTTGCTGTTAGATCGTCTGCCATATTAGGTCATATAATAACTACTTCCATTTTCAGCCTCATTTTTAAGGACATTGCATCCTTATTTGAAAACATAAACAAATCATAGTAAATATGGCATCCTTTGAATAACATACTGTAGAGTATCCAAATATGGTATAGCAAGTCTTATTTTGGAAAACAAATTACTGCAAGAATCTCAAGTTATCTCTCAGGTGGACAAAGTATGGTGAGTGCAAACATACCATTATATTTTACTTTACATAAGCTTTATAACTTTATCATAAGCCAAACTTCCTGAAAAACATAACTCTACTTAGGTTAAGTCACCTTTTTGTCTTTGACAACAGTTTTTATTTGCTACATTGCAAGGTATAAGAAAGCAAAAGAAAGCTGGTTAGACGACCAATGCAAGGAAGTCGAGAAAAGCCTGAACCAGAATGAGAGTAAAAAGGCATACCAGTTGGTGAAAGACCTGACAACAGAGAAACAGGGGAGATCCAATATGATTCAGGACAAGGCTGGTAAGAGTCTGACAGAAAACCAAGACATTCTTAACAGATGGAATGAATACTGTTCGGAGCTTTACAACCAGGAGACTTCTGGAGACCAAGCTGTATTAAACGTACCACTGACCACAACCGAGGTTGACCACCCGATCCTCAGGGACAAAGTAGAGGCTGCAGTAAAGGCGCTAAAGAAGGGGCAGTCAGCTGGGGTAGACAATATACCAGCAGAACTTGTTAAAGCAGGAGGAACGTCCATGATAGATGTCCTCACAACAATCTGCAACCAAATCTGGCAAACAGGAGAATGGCCCACCCCATGGACCCAGTCTCTGATCGTGACTCTTCCTAAAAAAGGGAATCTACAACTGTGCCAGAACTACCGAACAATCAGTCTCATCGGTCACCCAAGCAAGGTTATGCTTAAGATCAGCCTCAATAGACTGAAACCCCAAGCAGAGCACATCATTGCGGAAGAACAGGCAAGTTTCAGAGCAGGACATAGCACTACAGAACAGATCTTCAATCTCAGAATCCTCGGTGAAAAATATCTCCAGCATCAACAGAACCTCTATCATGTCTTCATTGACTTCAAGAAGGCTTTCGACAAGGTATGGCATGCAGCCTTGTGGGCCACCATGTGGATATACAACATAAACGCAAAACTAATCCGCACTATCGAAATCCTGTATGACAAAGTGACTAGTACAGTTCTCGTCAATAGCAACATAGGAGACTGGTTCAGAACCACAGTTGGAGTCAGACAGGGATGCCTTCTCTCACCCACTGTCTTCAACATCTACCTGGAAAGGATCATGTCTGAAACCTTGGAAGACCATGAGGGAAGTGTCAGTGTTGGAGGCAGAACAATCACCAACCTGCGCTTCGCTGATGATATCGATGGCTTAGCAGGAGATGAAGAAGAAATGGAAACCTTAGTGAACCATCTCAATCAAGCATCACTAAGATATGGGATGGAGATACACGCTGAAAAGACAAACCTAATGACAAACAACCTAAGTGGCATCCAAAAGGAAATAAGAGTGAATGGACCGAAGCTGGGCACAGTAACAAGCTTCAAGTACCTGATGAAGGTTCAAAACCTGAGGTTCTTTCCAGGATTGCGCAGACAACAGCTGTTCTGGCTAGGCTGAAGCCTATTTGGAAAGACAGCAACATCACGCTTGGGTCCAAGATCAAGCTTATGCGCCCCCTCGTCATGTCCATATTCCTATATGCATGTGAGACATGGACCCTAACAGCAGAAATAGAGAGAAGAATCCATGCCTTAGAGATGAGATGTTATCGAAGGATCCTGAAAATCTCATACTTAGACCACGTCTCTAATACGGAGGTGCGCACTAAAATCCAAGGTGCAATTGGACCTTATGAAGATCTGCTCACCACTGTAAAGAAACGCAAACTAAGATGGTATGGTCACGTCTCACGCTCAACTGGCCTGTCAAAGACAATCCTACAGGGCACAGTGAGAGGAAAGAGAAAACGAGGCAGACAGAAGAGAAGATGGGAAGACAATATCAAAGAGTGGACAGGCATGGACTTTGCAAAGTCCCAAAGAGCAGTGGAGAACAGTGCAAAATGGAGAGAGATTGTCGCAAAGACATCAGTGGCGCCCCTACGACCAGCAAGGTTATGGGAGAAATGAAAAATGAAGGTATAAGATCACACAGTCGAGGCTACGACACCGTAGCTAATATGTATCTCAGTTTGAATGCCTGAAACTGGAACGATGAGTAACAGGCAATGTGCACAAGATTTGAAGTGTCAAGTGTTCACAATGTACAGCTGCATCTGGTGTGCCTTCATGAATGTATGGCATGCAGTTGATGCCCCTTTATGGCTCCAGGATGTGCAGATGATGCCCCTTCACTATAAATAAAATGAATTCCTTTTCCTTATTGTTTTGTTTTCCATATTATCCAATTTAAATGTTAAGTGGTTTATTTACAACAACAAAATGTAAGCAGCTTTTAAATTCAATTGCACTTGCTGGTATATACTGGGATAAGTTGCTGCCTATTCAAGGTTGGCAGTTTTCTACAGGTGCTGATATTTCCTTCACACGACAGACCACTCATCATGCTAACATCTAAGCTATCAAGACAATGTTGTGTAAATTAATAGGAATTGCTGTACAATAGAAATAAAATTAACAAATTTCAAACTTTTTTGAAAATATAAGATGTATTCAAAAGTCTAAATATGTAAATACCTTTCCCTGACTCAGCAACATCATTTAGAGCCTCTCTAAGCACAAAGAGTAGGGGCTGGTACATGTCCCGTAACAGCATGCCTGTCCGTGTGCTGTACTCCCCATCCATCAGTGGGCAAGGATAGCACTTGTCTGACTGCTGGGAACCCAGGGCCTGGCACATGTCTGGAAAGGTAACGATTAATTAAAGCAACTTCATTTCTAAATGATAAAGTATAATTAAATAAGAACTTAAAAATGATAACATTATAAATCCTGTACACATCTATTACCAAATAAAAAACCTGCATAAATTTACCATCCCAGTCAAAATGGTCAAAAGTAACACAGATCATTTTGAAGTCCATGTTTACTACAGAATGAGAAGGAAAAAAAAAATAGACCACTTTTGGAATTATATGATACACTTGCTGCAAAGTGTATGTATTTATTATATACTTAAAGTGTCAAATATAGAAAATTATTGGTGGAATATTTTTCATATTATTTTCATTTCTATATTTTCACATGGCTTATATTTTCACATCATGCCATGCGATACTTGATTGTGTGTACCTACAAAAGTTATACTTGCAGCTAGAGAAATGAGTATTTTTGACCTTCAGCAATCAACAGAAATTGCATTACATTTCAGGCATGGACATTATTTTCTGTAAAAGATATTCGACTCACCACTGTTTGCTTTCTTTATGAAGTTATGTCCCTTCAACAACCTCGACATCAATGTCAAAAATCTGGCATGCTGCATTGTTCAATTGGACTTGCTTTTGCAGTCAGATAGGGTAAAATAGTTAATAAAATGTCCAAAATGTTATTTATAACAACAAACTAGATCATCCCAAACCTACCATTCTCTCATATCGCTGATATTTAAATTTTTTTATGATCAGCCAATAAATGTGATTGAAACTGAGGTGAACATGTGAAAAGAGGGGTGGGAGTGGTGTGCTGAAGAGTGAAATGTTTATGAAAACAATTGTTTCAAGGTTTGCTTATAATTTGTATTTTCATCCACATATGATGGCGTATCAGCATCATTTGTCCAATACTTAAAGGCCTTTATACCAGGATGTTTTCTGTCAAAGTTTCAAATAGCAACTGTAGACGGATGCACAATAGACAACGAATGGCAGACGTTGCTCGACGGACAGAGTGTCATACCAAAAGCTCACTTGACCTTATGGCCAGGTGTGCTAAAAATGTAGCAATGTTACTATTGCCAGATAATTAGGTCACTATCATCTACTTTTTACAGGTCCTCAAAATGAAAACACTTGTCAATTTTCATGACAACAAAAAGCAACAGTGTTGGAGGAAATAAAATGCAGAAAGTTCACACAACCAATAAGTGTGAAAAGTAGGTAATTGTGACCTACTTCTGCAAGTGGTGAATAGTGCTCTTTGAGATGAATGCAACAATCAGGAGTTTTTTTACTGTAGGAATACAGTTAAATGCAAAAACTTGACGTAATCATTAGGGCTTGAAAAGAAGGTCAGAGCTCTGTATAAGAATTTAACAAATTGGAAATTTTACTCTCTGGTTTGGAACTGTGTTTTTTTTAAATCTGATAAAGTATTTTGAGAACACAAACATATGATACCAGACTGAGTCTTATTCATCTACATGTTAATCATGATTTTATAAATGTGTCAAATGCTTAATGACCAAGTCTAACTCAGGGTGTATTTTATTATATGGCTCCATTTAAGTCAGTGTTATCACAGTGATCAAGTATATGTACCATCATTTCAAATAATGGACTGAAAATCCAGAACCTGTCCCAAAAGCACAGTTCAGATTGATCCAATACACCATCATTAAATATAGAGTGTGTTTATGGCAGGAGGAATACACTAACAACATTTGACTAAATGCTTGAAATTAAATTGTTTTACGTAATTTTGCAATAAACAATTTCTTTAATGCATTTTTTATCAATTTGTTTGCATAAAATATGCAAGTATGCTTCTTATCTAGAGTTATGTAGGTCGCTGTGGTTTACTTTTGCTGTTGCAAGTAGTACTCCTTATGATGAATCAAATTTCATAATAGCACCTGCAAAAGTGTCAGTGAAAGGGAGATAAATGCAAAAAGTGAACACTGACACCAATGCCAATGCCAACAGCATGAATACTGACACCTATGCCAATGCAAACAGCATGAATACTGACACCTATGCCAATGCAAACAGCATGAATACTGACACCTATGCCAATGCCAACAGCATGAATACTGACACCTATGCCAATGCCAACAGCATGAATACTGACACCTATGCCAATGCAAACAGCATGAATACTGACACCTATGCCAATGCCAACAGCATGAATACTGACACCTATGCCAATGCAAACAGCATGAATACTGACACCTATGCCAATGCTAACAGCATGAATACTGACACCTATGCCAATGCCAACAACATGAATACTGACACCTATGCTAATGCCAACAGCATGAATAAAAAATTATATTTATGTCTTGCCTATTTACCCAGGTGAGACAAAAACTGGGGGCAAAAGTTTGAAAACTGAATGTCCAGTATTTACCCAGGTGAGACAAAAACTGCGGGCAAAAGTTTGAAAACTGAATGTCCAGTACCTGCTACTGGTGGTCCAGGAAACAGCCTCTCACTACAACAAAAGTTGTACGATCTCATATTAATTGTCATTATTCTCTCATTTTATTAAAAACTTTGTATCCTGTTTTGAATATGCTTGTGTGTACCAAGTCAGGGCATTACATATCTTTTATCATCAAATCTGAGCATAACAGACAAGGCTGAATTGCAACCACCACCCCCTTTTGAGATTCCTGGGTACTCAGCTGCATACTTACATGTATCCCATGCTCTGAAAGCTGCAACAGTTTGGCATCTTCTTGCCATCTTCAGTATTGGCTCGACTGATCCTTGGGGAAACATGTCTGAAAAAAATCCAAGTAAAGGAATTTACCCAAGTTCTTAATTTGTCTTGATTAATTATTTTTTAAAATACAGTATGTATTCATATATTGTTGAGTATACAAATATCACCATTGCTCCTGCTAGAAAGAAACAAAGGGGTACTCAGCCCTTTGCTCTCATCTCTGCCCTCAGTGCCCTTTTAGCCCCTCCTCTCTGCCCTCAGTGCCTTTTTAGCCCCTCCTCTCTGCCCTCAGTGCCTTTTTAGCCCCTCCTCTCTGCCCTCAGTGCCTTTTTAGCCCCTCCTCTCTGCCCTCAGTGCCTTTTTAGCCCCTCCTCTCTGCCCTCAGTGCCTTTTTAGCCCCTCCTCTCTGCCCTCAGTGCCTTTTTAGCCCCTCCTCTCTGCCCTCAGTGCCTTTTTAGCCCCTCCTCTCTGCCCTCAGTGCCTTTTTAGCCCCTCCTCTCTGCCCTCAGTGCCTTTTAGCACCACCCCTCTGCTATTCTAGTTGCCTCTACTCTACCTCTCTGCAGATCATTAAAACACCTCCTTACAACTGTGGGTTTTTTTTCTACTTATTCCACTTTTTTCTGTTGTTTATTTAATGTATGATAAATATATGAATGTACTTTTTCCTGTTTAAAACTTTCAAAACAATGAAATTCAAAATTATATCATCAGCATCAAGACATATCTTTTACAAAAAAATGCCATTTAATTCCAAGAGTGCATCTTCATTCAGCAAAAGTGCCCCTATTGCTACAGGTGTCCCTCTTGCTACAAGTCCCCCTATTGCTACAGGTGTCCCTCTTGCTACAGGTCCCCCTATTGCTACAGGTGTCCCTCTTGCTCTATATAAAGGCCTGCAGTAAAAGGATTATTTTTGACTTGTGTTTTATATTAGGTCTGCAGTGTAATGATCATTGTTGACCAAGTGCTATATATACTGTAGGCCTGTATTATCTTTCAGCACATTATGAGACAGCAGAGCGGAGAATAGTAGTCTCTCACTCTAACACCATTCAAGGATGTACATGTATGTACATGTAGTTGTGTTTTGTCTGATTTGTACATGTATGTACATGTAGTAGTGTTTTGTCTGATCTGTACATGTACATGTAGGAATGTAGTAGTGTTTTGACTGATTTGTACATGTATGAATGTAGTAGTATTTTGTCTGATTTGTACATATATGTATGTAGTAGTGTTTTGTCTGATTTGTACACGTATGTATGTAGTAGTGTTTTGTCTGATTTGTACATGTATGAATGTAGTAGTGTTTTGTCTGATTTCTACATGTATGTATGTAGTAGTGTTTTGTCTGATTAGTACATGTATGTAGTAAAGTTTTGTCTGATTTGTACATGTATGTATGTAGTAGTGTTTTGTCTGATTTGTACATATATGTAGTAGTGTTTTGTCTGATTTGTGCATGTATCTATGTAGTAGTGTTTTGTCTGATTTGTACATGTAACATAGTAGTGTTTTTTCTGATTTATACATGTATGTATGTAGTAGTATTTTGTCTGATTTGTACATGTATGTATGGAGTAGTGTTTTGTCTGATTTGTACATGTATGTATGTAGTAGTGTTTTGTCTGATTTGTTCTATATGAAAGATGCCACTTTCCAATGATGAGTTTGATGTTCTGAAATTTGTTTGTGGAGTGCTAATTTCACATATTTTGCCATGTAATGAACATGCTGATTTATACAGTATCTGAAAAGTCAGTACGGAATCTTTCATTTGGAAAAGGGTGACTGCAGGGTAGCTTTGGCTGCTTTATCTGCCCTTTTATTACCCTTTATGCCAATGTGGCTAAGCAGCCAACAGTACAGAACACTTTTTCCAGATTTTATAAGAACATCATGTTTCTGTAATATCTGGGATATTAATAGGTTATCAGATTTTAGATTCTGCAAGACTTTCAATGTGGAAAGGAGTCCAAAAAGATGATGCAATTTGTTTCCTGAGAGGTTTCTACGTAGTTCAAAGCTTTGAGTATAGCTGTAATTTGTGCAGTAAAACTGAGGCTTTATCCTGTAACTGGCTCGAGATGGTACATGTACCATAAGGTGTCGCTATGGCAGCTACAACTTTAGCTCCATCTTTCGAACCATCTGTATACAGTGACATATGACTACAATAGAAGGCTCTGATTTCATTGAATTTATTCTGAAAAAGGAGAAAATTTGCTGAGGACCTTTTGAACTCACAAAGGTCAAATATTATTTTGGGGGGTTTTGATAACCATGGTGGTGATTTGGGAACACAGAATTTTGCAGTATTTCCAACATTGATTTTTGCTGTTTCTAAATGCCAAAAGGTGGGATATGAAGTTTGGTTTCTGAACGTACAGAGAAACCTTGTTAATCTAGACACCTTCGTTCCCAGTTAATATGTCTGGATTAATGAGTTTTCCGGATAATTGAATCATGCACATTTTTATTTTATGATGTCATCGTACCATATATATGTATATGTACATGTATTTGCTAACTGTAAATGTATTGTATATTCAATAATGGTTGAAATAAATTAATGAATACATCTATTGACTTATGTTTATTTCACTTTATTATAACATGCACTTGTACATACATGTAAATATAAGTTTAAACAATTAACACATCGAACACATCACACTATGTACATGTATGTACTGTACATACATTTATTATGTCAATTTCATTTTGGGTGATCTCCTTTGTGCTGGAAAATCTTTTTTTATGCTGGCCAGTATCTCTACTCGTCAATGCTTGCTTGATGGTGTCACCATAATAATGTAAAAAGTACAACGAATACAAACTGATATCTCGTGGCTAAATGCATTATTGTAAACTAATAAAATGCAGTCATTTTTATAAGTCGTATTTTATAACTGTTATAGCTGCTAACGAGCCAATAAATGAAGTCGCTTTTTATTCTGAAATGAAGCCCTATACTGTCCACAGCTTAAAGCAATCAACTTTCTTTGTACAGCCATCAACAAACTGTGATTGTTACATACAATTGGTAAACAACAAAGAGACTTAATGACACAATTTATTAACCATATGTTATGTCAAAAGTGTGGATGATTTTTCCCAGTGTGTTTATTTAATTATTAACACCCCCTCCGGCGACCGGTTACAATACGGTCATGCTACTTGAAGTTTTTCCACATACATGATCACATGATCAATTTATAACTTTAAAATGCCACTAGAATTTGACCAATCAGAGATCGATACATTGAAAAACCTCCAATAGGTCAATTTTATATTCCATTTTCAAAAGTATATGAGAGGATGTAGTCATTACAAATTCTTACCAAGTAACTTCTCAGATCGACCACAGTTAGGTACTCACACTAGTAGGGCAGAGTATAGTCATTACTGGTAGGTCAATTTTATAGTCCATCTTGAAAGTGTACCAAGCATTAATAATTCTTACCAAGTAACTTCTCAGTTGTTAGGTACTCTTAATAGGAGGGCAGCAAGAGTATATCCTTAGGTCAATTTTATAGTCCATCTTGAAAGTGTAAGAGAGGGTGTAATCATAAAAACTTCTTAATCTCCTGAGATAAAAGCCCTCATGCTTATGAACAAATCAGATATTATGTTAGATGTTCCGGTGTAATTTATATAATTCTCACATAACTGTCTAATAAAATTTAAATAATTTTGGCCAGTAAAGCACTCAATTCAAATGTTCTCTCTTGACTTGAGGTCTCGACTGATTTACCAACATCTGGCTGCTGACAGCATGCAGATATCAAATGGGCAAAAGCCAAAACCTCGGGAATATAGATAATTTGAAAGAATCTTATTCTTTGATCCCTAAATTAACTTATGGAAGAAATCTGTTCTTGTGAATTAAATCTGACAGTCTGATACCACACAATGGGGGGGGGGGGAATGTGCAAACATCTGCATGTTACCATTTATACTCGCTTACAAGTTGAGTCCAACTGCAAACTGCACAGACCCAGATCTGCCATCGCATAATGTGCTAGTAGATCTGGGTCTATGCAGTTTGTTAGGTGTGATCAGTAGAACAAACAAGATAAACCCTGATCTGCTTGCACATTATGCTACGGCAGATCAGGGTCTATAATGTTTGCAGGTGGATTCAATTTATAAGCGAGTATATCCAGTAAATTGTATTGTTTTTTAGAAGCACAAAACCTGTACATATAATTATGATCATCTTGCTGGTAACCATGCCAATCCTGAGTAATTTTATAGAAAGAACCCATGTTTCTTCAATTACTTCTTTAACTTTCAACCATATGTTCTTGTTAACTGTTAAAATGTTGTTAACTTTTAACCAAAGGTTCTTGTTAACTGTTAAATTTCAATTTTATACCAAAAAACGTTGTGTTAAATAAGACACCTCTTCACTTAACAACACTGGGATATTTTCAGTTTAATTTTCAGGAGCAGCCATGGCTATGTGCTGGACTCGAGTCCAAAAGGATAAGGGATCAAATCCTACCATTGGATCAGACCACGTCAGCTACAGTGGTGTGTCCTTGAGCAAAGCACTTAACTCCAATTGCATTGTATTGTATCTTCATGTAAACCTGTTCAAGACTAACACAAGCAATAAGTAACATATATGTCCATGTGTTCTTACATGTACCTCAATAATATAGTATCAGTATTCTGGGTTCTACCAAAACCATTTACACTGTACAATAATACTAATATGTTTGTTTTGATGCATGTCCAAACCAAATGTTTACCACATTCTCATGTGAGACCGATTAGTAACATGATATGGTATCTGTAGGAGCTTACTGTGTGTATGTGTGTGTGTAGGGTTTAGAACAGACCCTGCTATAGCACCTAACTTTTACTGGCCATGATTGTGATGATCTTCTGTTAAACTTGTATTTCTTCATGAAATCCCTCCTATATAAAAAGAATTCCCCCCCCCCTCTTTTTTGAATGAGCAGGGAGGAATTTCCCTATAAATTTTAAGTTTCTGAATAGACCATTGGTAGTAAAAATGGAAAAGGTAAAAACTGCTACAATCTTTAAGAACATAAACCCCTCAGAATAAAAATAAACTTGTACCGGGTATTTGTACAAGGTAAAAAATTAAAGATAAAGATGATACAAGAGTCCATTGAAGGGACTGATGCTTTTCTGGGCAAAAAGAATTTCTAGGAATTCAAGGCAAGACCATTTCTTTCTTTAAACTGCTGAGTGTTGAAACCATCTCTGATATTCTTCAGTGATAACAAGATTTTAAAATTAGCTGCTGTAGTGGACATATTGGATGTCAGATTGGCACCATTTTCATTTAGGACAAAGTAGACATCATTAGAAGTCTTTTGGTCAAAACCCCATGTCAAAATGATCATCCATTCAGGGGGGAGTAGTGACAACAAGATTTTCATGACAGCCATCATGGCAGCCATATTGGCTGTATGATTGGCACCATTTTCAGTTAGGACCAACTAGGTATCGTAAGAAGTCTATTGGTGAAAACCTCATGTTGATATAGCCATCTATTTGGAAGTAGAGATAATATTTTCAAGATAGCCACCATGGTGGCCCTATTGAGGGTTAGTCATTTTCATTTAGGACCAAGTAGACACCGTAAGAACTCTTCTGATGAAAACCCCATGTCAAAATGACTTTACCTTTAAAAGGAGTAGCTAAAACAAGATTTTCAAGATGGCCATGTATTGGATGTCAGATCAGCACCATTTTAATTTAAGATCAACAAAACATTATAAGTCTTTTAGTGAAAACCCCATAGTGATAACGTTTTCAATGTGGCCACTGTGGCAGCTATATTAGACCCAAGATCGGCACCATTTTCATTTAGGACCAAGTAGACATCATAAGAAGTCTTTTGGTGAAAACCCCATGTCAGTATGACTTTCTGTTCAGGAGGAGTAAAGATAAAAATATTTTCTTGATGGCTGCTGTGATGGCTATATTGGATGTCAAATCAGCACTATTTTCATTTAGGACAAATTAGACATCATGAGAAGTCTTTTAGCAAAAACCTCATGTTGATACAACCATCCATTCAGAAGGAGCAGTGATAAAAATATTTTCAAGATGGCCACTGTGTGGGCGCCATATTAGGTGTCAGATCAGCACCATGTTCATTTAAGACCAACTGGACTTCATATGAAGTCTTTTGGTGAAAACCCCACATCAACATAACTTTCTGTTCAGGAGGAGTTATGATAAGAAGACTTTCAAGATGGCTGCCATGGTCGCCATAATGGACTTCATATCAGCACCATTTTTATTTAGGACCAACTAGACATCATAAGAAGTCTTTTGGTGAAACCTCAATGTTGGTATGACCATCCATGTAGGAGAAGTAGCAATAACAAGATTTTCAAGATGGCTGCTGTGGTGGCCATATTGAACTCCAGATCAGCACCATTTTCATTTAGGACTAACTAGACATCATAAGAAGTCTTTTAGTGAAAACTCCATGTTGATATGACCATGCATTCAGGAGGAGTAGAGAAAACAAGATTTTCAAAATGGGTGCCATGGTGGCCATATTGGATGTCAGATTACCACCATTTTCATTTAAGACCAGCTAGACATCATTAGAAGTCTTTTAGTAAAAATCCCACGTTTATACGACCATCGATTCAGGAGGAGTAGTGATAACAAGATTTTCAAGTGAATGCCGTGGTGACTATATTGGATGTCAGATCAGCACCATTTTCATTTAGGACCAACTAGACATCATAAAAAGTCTTTTAGTGAAAACCCCATGCTGATATGACCATTCATTAAGGAGCAGTGGCAATAACAAGATTTTCAAGATGGCCACTGTGGTGTTCATATTGGATGTGCAAGCAGCACCATTTTCATCTAAGACCAACTAGATCATAGGATGAATGTGTGTGTAAAGTTTCATGTCAATCCTCCAAGTAGTTTAGGAGGAGTAGCAATAACAAACTTGTGCTAATGGATGGACAATGGATGACAGACAACAGACAGACGATGGACAACAGACCATCATATAAGCTCTTCTGTTCTATGACCAGTAGAACTAAAAATGATTTAAAAAGCACATCAGAGTAAGTTCATGCTTTTCCAGAGACAGATGGTTTGTACATGATATCCTGTGCATATCGGAGTATGTCATGCTTTTCCATAGACAGATGTTTACACATGATATTCTGTGCATATCAGAGTATGTTAATGCTTTTCCTGAGACAGTTGTTTGTACATGATATTATGTGCATCTAAGTATGTTCATGCATTCATGCTTTTTAGGAGACTGATGGTTTGTATATGATATTATGTGGATACAAGTACATGTATGTTCATGCTTTTCCATAGACAGATGGTCTGTACATGATATTCTGTGTATTCAATATCATATCTTCCAACAAATCTTTGTTTCAAAATGGTCATGAAAATATTTCTCTTGATTTTCTGAAATTTAATTTTTTCTATTTCAAATTACCAAATATTAGAAGCGAGTTTAAACCTTTATTGCTAAACTGATGATTATGTAAAGAAAATAACTTTCACATGAGAACCTTGCTTTATATCATGGCAAATTAGACCACATAACCGTATATACTCACGTAAAAACCTAGTCCAAATGAAAACAACATAGACCCTGATCTACCGTCGCATAGGGTCTATATTGTTTGTTCAACTGATTAGTCCTTACAAACTGCACAGACCCATATCTGCTGGTGCATTATGCGATGGCAGATCTGGGTCTATTCAGTTTGCAGTTGGCAATGGCATATACATGAGTATATATGGGCATGTGGTCTAATTTGCCATGATGTAAAGCAAGGTTCTCGTGTGAAAGTTATTTTCTTTACATATTCATCAGTTTAGCAATATAGGTCTAAACTTAGTCATTTTCCCAACATTGGCCATCTCTAAAACCAGTGTTTGTTCTTCCCTTCTGCCATTATCTATTTTGTATCTTTTGTGCCTCTCAATAACCCAAATTTATGATTCTTTCTTTGGCTGGTTGGTTAAGGAAGAGCACACTGAATAGTGCATACAGTGAGGTTTTTTGTATATTACTGTAAAGATTTCAGATCAGAAACCAAAATGCACCCAGGTGGTCTATCTTGAAGTAAACAATAAGGTCCAAGCCTGCATGGTAAACCCAGGTGGTCCTATCTTGAAGTAAACAATAAGGTCACAACCTGCCTGGTAAATCCAGGTGGTCCTATCCTGAAGTAAACAATAAGGTCACAGACTGCCTGGTAAACCCAGGTGGTCATATCTTGAAGTAAACAATAAGGTCACAGACTGCCTGGTAAATCCAGGTTGTCATATCTGAAAGTAAACAATAAGGTCCAAGCCTGCATGGTAAACCCAGGTGGTCCTGTCTTGGAGTAAACAATAAGGTCACAGCCTGGTAAGCCCATGTTCAATAACTGTAATCAACACCATAACAAAACTGCTGATGCTTTAATAGTCAGAATACAGATGTCTGCTGTCTCGCTTTTCCACTAATGTTGGCTTGTCATAAAAAAGTGTGAAACATTTATTTCTTACCTTTCAGGCAGGCATGCTCCACCATGGACCTGATCATGGCTATCACAGTTGCATCACAGAGAAGAAGGCTGCCCAGCTCTGAGAGGAAAAGGGTTCTGCTTGGGCCCCAATAGGGTTCCTGGAAGAGGTCCAACAGGTTGTCCCCAAAACAAGACCACATCATGTCCATGTACCGATTTACAAGGTGAGAACGTATTGAGCTATCAGCACTGTCGCCCCATGAGACACTTTTGCGTACTGAATCACTACGTGAAAGAACCAGCGTGTCAGATTGACCTTTAGGAGGTTTGCCCAAATTTGGACTGTCAGTCTTAATTTTGACTGACTTTTTAGGATTAGGTTTGGAAGAGTTTTGAAGGAGATTTGTAGAATTGCACACGATCAAAAGAAAACTTTCAGCAAATGAATGTTCTCTTTGTGCCATTTCCAGTAACGGTGACATAAAACTAGAGAGGTCTGGTGCTCGTACGCTGCCAATTCTAAGGATAGATGCACTAAGACTTGCTGTACTTCCTGTGGCAGTGTGATAGTCCGATGTGTCATTATTTTGATTTGATTTGTTGCATGGTCTGTCCTCATTCCATGCATAAGCAGGTAACTTGCTTGAATGAAGCACTCTCATAAAATCATCATTTGTTGTAAAGAATCGATGTGTCACTAAAGCTGCATGTTTAGACCTCTCATTTGCCAGGGTTTGAAGCATTTTTGTAAATGGAAAAACTTTGACATTTTCTCCTATGTCTGCTAGAGAGTTTGTTATTATATGGTCAAACATCAGCCTATAGTTGGCAACCCTCCTGAAATCAAGGCTTAGTTTACTGGATGGAACTGATCCATTCATTTTCACTCCATTTACAATATTATTGAAATCTTCCAAACCTCGAGTGATGTTCCAAATCACTTCATGTGTAACTCCTTTTAGGTCACCATGTGCAAACACTTGCAGACCAATCAGTATTAACCTCTCTAACCACCATATTGCATTATTTCTCAACTGTAACAATCTTGTTCGGACACGGTCCATCTCAAAAAAAAGTTCACCCAAAAAGGGTTGCAGCCATTGATTTGTGTGAAGCTTTTGTTTGAGACAATTCCAATGCCCAATCTGAGTTCTCAAGTCCTCACAAAGAGCATTCAAGCACACCAATTTACTTATTGGAACTGAGGTAATACAATCATGAGTTATTGCATACAATGTCCTATTCTCAGCCATGACTAAATTCTCAAGATCTTGCACATAAGTTGCTGCTGTCTTGATTCGAACAACACAATCTCTCAGAAGATCTATGCGAGCATGCTCCATCATTAAGTGACGTAAATTCTGATATTTCTTCCCGAGAGGAACTGCATGACGACAATGAATGAAACTAATACTTCCATTTTCTGGATTGCGTTTCGCTACATGACCACCAGGATTAAGCACTTGAAATGTCTTCCTTAATATTCTTACCACTTCTCCACCATCATTAACATCATAGCAAGACTCCAAACCCTCAGCCTGCTGTATGAAATCACGCTCCGACAGCAATCCGAAATTAGTGACATCAAACTTGTAGCTCGTTGTGTGGGAGCTGCCACCATTCCCAGAGGATGAAACCCCGTACAGAGGTGGCAGATCCATTGCTGTATTTATTATTTTTCCTTTCACTCCAGCAGCTTGCTGCAGATTCTGTCAACATTGCCAAGACAAACCCACTTTTGGATTATCGCTCCATCCTAAAGAAAAAAGAAAACTCACTATAATGAGGATAAAGCTATATTTGTGGTTTGAGTCTACCGAGTGATTAAAATGGCCATTTGCCTTTAAATTCAAACACTTTTAATCATCATACTCATGTGGTGAAATCAAATCATATCATTAAAATACAGCAGAATTTAATCTTCACTAAAAGAATTCTTAAGTCCTAATTAGATAATATCTAAAAAGACATGGAAATGTTGATCAAATTTGACTAGATAGTTGCAAATGTGAATATTTGGGCCACATTCAGAAGATCAAGTTTCTAGCTACAATGCTGATCAATTAATTCCACCAACAGAAATTGCAATGGAAGAATTAAGCACGAACTGATTAGTAAATTGCTTCTAAAATTATTTGCCACACACAAAATTACTGACACAAAGTCAAATATTTCGTTAATTAGATCCCATCCAATAAATCACAACCTGATAAACAGACCTCCAGTATTTGTTTGCTTCTAACTGGAAGCTGAGTTTTGCCATACATTCATCAGACACATACTGTATCTTACCTAAAATCAGCCCACTGCTATATTTACTGGATACCTATCATGAGTTCCTAATTATGAGCTCATTTAATTACCATATACATTTGTTTATAGGAAACACCAGCAAAATGTGTTTCCCTTTACACACTGAAGCAGTCAATATAGGTCTACATGATATTACAAGAGCAGTGGTACTGTAATAAAGAAAATCTGCATGTTCACCAGGAATTGCAGATCAGTCTGTACAGCACTTTTATAATATTGAATTGTGTAGAAAATTAATCATTTCAAGGACTTGGATGAAGAATTGTGTTCAACTGTATTGATATTATTAAAGCAACTTGCACTTTAGGTCATATTCAGGCCTGGAAATAATAAAGCTATAAAGTTTGAAATTTTTTCAGCCAATCAAAAATGATGTTACTTTTGAAAGCCTGTTTGTGACTTTCTGATAATGAAAACTCAGTCACAGAGAAGTCCATAGCATTTTGGACTTGATTAATCTTGACTGAAATATACAACTTCATGTTATTAGGCCTACCCCTTTCAAAATTCTGACATGGAACAAGGTCATCTTAAGTCCTTACTATGCATCTCAAACCATTACAGCCTAGATTGTGTTGTATGTAACAGCAGGCATCTCAAACCATTACAGCCTAGACTGTGTTGTATGGAACAGCAGGCATCTCAAATCATTACAGCCTAGACTGTGTTGTATGTAACAGCAGGCATCTCAAACCATTACAGCCTAGACTGTGTTGTATGGAACAGCAGGCATCTCAAATCATTACAGCCTAGACTGTGTTGTATGTAACAGCAGGCATCTCAAACCATTACAGCCTAGATTGTGTTGTATGGAACAGCAGGCATCTCAAACCATTACAGCCTAGATTGTGTTGTATGTAACAGCAGGCATCTCAAACCATTACAGCCTAGATTGTGTTGTATGTAACAGCAGGCATCTCAAACCATTACAGCATAGATTGTGTTGTATGTAACAGCAGGCATCTCAAACCATTACAGCCTAGACTGTGTTGTATGGAACAGCAGGCATCTCAAATCATTACAGCCTAGACTGTGTTGTATGGAACAGCAGGCATCTCAAACCATTACAGCCTAGATTGTGTTGTATGGAACAGCAGGCATCTCAAACCATTACAGCAGAGCAAGTGTTATATGTAACAGCAGGCATCTCAAACCATTACAGTATAACAAGTGTTATAAGTAACAGCAGGAATCTCAAACCATTACAGCACAGCTTGTGTTGCATGTAACAGCAGGCATCTCAAACCATTACAGCATAGTCAGTGTTGCGTGTAACAGCAGGAATCTCAAACCATTAAAGCATAGCCATTGTTATGTAACAGCAGTAATCTCAAACCATTACAGCATAGCCAGAGTTATATGTAACAGCAGGCATCTCAAGCCATTACTACATAGCCAGTACTGTAACAGCAGGCATCTCAGACCATTACAGCATAGCCAGTACTGTAACAGCATGATCTCAAACCATTACAGCATAGCCAGTACTGTATGTAACAGCAGGCATCTCAGACCATTACAGCATAGCCAGTATTGTATGTAACAGCAGGCATCTCAGACCATTACAGCATAGCCAGTACTGTATGTAACAGCAGGCATCTCAGACCATTACAGCATAGCCAGTACTGTATGTAACAGCAGGCATCTCAGACCATTACAGCACAGCCAGTACTGTATGTAATAGCAGGCATCTCAGACCATTACAGCATAGCCAGTACTGTATGTAACAGCAGGCATCTCAGACCATTACAGCATAGCCAGTACTGTATGTAACAGCAGGCATATCTCAGACCATTACAGCATAGCCAGTACTGTATGTAACAGCAGGCATCTCAGACCATTACAGCATAGCCAGTACTGTATGTAACAGCAGGCATATCTCAGACCATTACAGCATAGCCAGTATTGTATGTAACAGCAGAAGGGTGTGTTCAGAAACAGTCCATTAGTATCTGAAATTGAGGGACCAACTATTGTCCAACATAGGTAAATAGATTTTACGGACAGGATATTTTCAATCACACACTTAATATGACATGCACTGATTTTGTACACTTTAGTTACACACTTAATATGACATGCAGTCATTTTGTATACTTCAATCACACACTTAATATGACATGCAGTCATTTTGTATAATTCAATCACATACTTATTATGACATGCAGTCATTCTGTATACTTCAATCACATACTTATTATGACATGCAGTCATTTTGTATACTTCAATCACGCACTTATGACATGCAGTCATTTTGTATACTTCAATCACACACTTATTATGACATGCAATCATTTTGTATACTTCAATCACACACTTATTATGACATGCAATCATTTTGTATACTTCAATCACACACTTATTATGACATGCAGTCATTTTTATGACATGCAGTGTATTATGACATCCAGTGATTTTTATGACATGCAGTATATTATTATGACATGCAGTCATTTTGTATACTTCAATCACACTTATTATGACATGTAGTGTATTAGTATGACATGCAGATTATTATTATTACATGCAGTAATTTTGTATACTTCAATGAAAAAATTAACATAATTTTGATCAGATGATTTTTGTGTGCCTGAAAACCTTGCACAAAATTGCCACTCATCAATTTGCAACAAAAACTCCAAATATCAGACAAATCTGCAGGTAAGTTTGCACCCTCCGTATTGAAAATCATCATTCTCCTAAGAAGCCATTATCCCACCTGTAATTAACAATATTCATCTATTTCTTTTAATTTCTAATTTGGTCTTATCTTTATATTTTACATTTATCTTCATTGCACTGGGCTATTTCTGGGTGATGTCATTCAAGCCTAGCAAACTGCAAGTCTCTTAAATTGCAACTGTTGAAACTTGGCATAATGTGCTGGTAGATCAGGGTCTATGTTGTTCTACTGATTATTCCAAACATACTGCATTGACCCAGATCTGCCAGTGCATTATGCGATGGCAGATCTGAGTCTATGGAGTTTACAGGTGGACTGGATTTATAAGTATGTATGTATGTATGTATGTATGTATGTATGTATGTATGTATGTATGTATGTATGTATGTATGTATGTATGTATGTATGTATGTATGTATGTATGTATGTACTGTATGTATGCATGATTACTAAAATAATTGTCACTGTATTGTTTATAGTTGGTAAAATAGTTCCAATGAGCTAATGTTTCTGATTACCAAATATACTTGTTTATAAGTTGATTCCAACTCCAAACAACATAGACTCTGATAATGAGGATGATAATAAAAGTTGTTGTTGCTAGTATCTTTGTTTATTAATTCAGGCCTAGGCATCACATATTTTGTTCTAAAGGTATTGTGAGCTGACATAACTTAAACAAACTAGGGTATGTGATGTGAGGGACTGATGTAATGTTGATACTACAGATCCTGGGGCATTCAATTAAAGGGGTTTGTTAAGTCCAGGAGATGAGAGAAATTTCACAGCTCTTTTGTCTTCTGCTTGTTTTGACAATTGGGAAAACAAAATGACCCAACACCTTAGTTGGGGATACATCTGTTGATTGTCCAACACAGAAACGACGTAGTCACCTTTGAATTAAGCTTAGTCTGCAACATCTTTATTGATTGTTTGACAAAGAAACAATCTGTAAATTAGACTTAGTCACCTCTGAATTTTACTTTACTTCATTAGTATGTTTATTTGGCAGCTTAATGGATAAACAAATAGAGACAAGTTGATATTGATATTTGAGAACTCCTATGACCAATTTTTGGTTGCTCATAGTATGTACTGGTCATAACCTTTGACCTACTGGACATGTCCAGCAAACACATGGATTTAAGGATCTCTTATATATGGGATCCTGAAATTCTAATGGCTCTCGCCAGACATTTTTTTTCCCCGAACATTAATGTGGTGGCCATATATTTGTGAATTTCAATATAAAAATATTCAAACGAGATATAAAAAGTTGTGACAAAAATAAGACTGATACACCTCAGTATTAAATGTACTGTACCAGAAAATGTGTCATCTTTGTTTCCAGATTTGCTGCTGATTTAATATCAGCATTAACCTTCCATGATTCACTGGATTCCTCTCAAACTAATTATTTATAACAAAAAATCTTTTTTTTATTTTCAAAACACAATACTATAGAATTTCACCCTGCAACAGCATTTTATTCCACTCTACAATTTTCAAAAATTAATTAATAATTGACAACAAGTATGGCATAGGAAAGTCCATGATTTTGTATTACATGTAGTATGGCATAGGAAAGTCCATAATTTTGTATTACATCTAGTATGGCATAGGAAAGTCCATGATTTTGTGTTAATATGGCACAGGAAAGTCCATGATATTGTATTACATGTAGTATGGCATAGGAAAGTCGATGATATTGTATTACATGTAGTATATCATAGGAAAGTCCATGATATTGTATTACATGTAGTATGGCATAGGAAAGTCTATGATTTTGTATTACATGTAGTATGGCATTGGAAAGTCCATGATTTTGTATTAATATGGCATAGGAAAGTCCATGATATTGTATTACATGTAGTATGGCATAGGAAAGTCCATGATTTTGTATTAATATGGCATAGGAAAGTCCATGATATTGTATTACATGTAGTATGGCATAGGAAAGTCCATGATATTGTATTACATGTAGTATGGCATAGGAAAGTCCATGATATTGTATTACATATAGTATGGCATAGGAAAGTCTATGATTTTGTATTACATGTAGTATGGCATAGGAAAGTCCATGATTTTGTATTAATATGGCATAGGAAAGTCCATGATATTGTATTACATGTAGTATGGCATAGGAAAGTCCATGATATTGTATTACATGTAGTATGGCATAGGAAAGTCCATGATATTGTATTACATGAAGTATGGCATAGGAAAGTCTATGATTTTGTATTACATGTAGTATGGCATAGGAAAGTCCATGATTTTGTAATACATGTAGTATGGCATAGGAAAGTCCATGATATTGTATTACATGTAGTATGGCATAGGAAAGTCCATGATTTTGTATTAATATGGCATAGGAAAGTTCATGATATTTATGATATTGTATTACATGTAGTATGGCATAGGAAAGTCCATGATTTTGACTTTGTATTACATGTAGTATGGCATAGGAAAGTCCAAGATTTTGATTTTGTATTATATGTAGTATGGCATAGGAAAGTCCATGATATTGTATTACATGTAGTATGGCATAGGAAAGTCCATGATTTTGATTTTGTATTACATGTAGTATGGCATAGGAAAGTCCATTATTTTGATTTTGTATTACATGTAGTATGGCATAGGAAAGTCCATGATATTGTATTACATGTAGTATGGCATAGGAACGTCCATGATGATTTTGTATTAATATGGTATAGGAAAGTCCATGATGATTTTGTATCAATATGGCATAGGAAAGTCCATGATTGTGTATTAGTATCCCATACATTCTGTCATTACAAGGTCCTCTTCAAGTTACTTAAACTCCTTTAAGCCAGCACAACCTAACTTGATAGGCATTACTGACATCAGGTAAACATTTGCAAAATAGTCTGTCATCACTCTGATGAGTTTTCCAGAGTTATCACCCTTTTTGGTCTTAAATGTACATGTATGTACTTTATATGATAAAGTTTGTGTGCAACAGTCATACAGCTTTTGATGAATTGCTCCTGAAACTTGGTGGACATTATGGACATGAGGTTAACATGTGCATATTCTTTTGTTGTCATGCTCCAAGGATTATTTTGGAGTTCTGCCCCTTTCTTTTGTATCCACTGTTAATGTTCTTTTACATGTTAATACAAGTATGTACATTTTGTTAGAGATATTGCTCTAATCTACTTGAACTGCTCACATTGAAATGGAGCAGCATGGGGGGGGGGGGTATCCATGCCCTATGGATCATTTTCAGCAGATATTGCAAGCAATTTACTTAAATTTCCTTTCAAGAACAGAATACTGTAGAAACCATTGACCACCATGGCAATAACTGACCCCATTACATTTTCAGACACATCTAATAATTCAATCAGACTTACCAAAAGGTCATATATAAGATAAGGTCACATTTGGAATGACTTTTGCTACAGGGTAGGCCAGTAATCTACAAAATTTAACACAATAATGTAGTTCATTTTTAAAATAATTTTTGATAGTTGATGTACATACTGAATGTATACAATTGTTATTTTGGATAAACTGCTTTGTGCAAGATGACATCATTCTTGTTTGTGTAAATGGAAATGCCTTAAAAATGCTATATATCATTATATATACTGTCTATACTCGCATATAATCCAGGTCCAAATGAAACAACATAGACCCTGATCTGCCATTGTATAATCCGCCAGCAGATCAGGGTCTATGTTGTTTGTTCTACTGATTAGTCCTCACAAACTGCATAGACCCAGATCTGCCAGCTCATTATGCGACGGCAGATCTGGGTCTATGCAGTTTGCAGTTGGTATTGGTTTATACGCGAGTATATACGGTAAATATAATACTAAAAGCAGTCCATGTTAAATGGCACTGTAATTTCAGTAATGAGTTTTCCAAACTCAAGTCTGTAAAAGGACTGATGTGGTCTCTATTTATTTTCAGTTACAACTAGGATAAACTCTCAAAAGATTCTTTTTACTAAATTTTACTTTCATTATCAACTAATCCTGGACAGCCAAATCCATATTTACTCTATTTTATATTCACCCATTTCTAGACTGGTTCCCATTCTTCCATATCATTAGTGCCGCGAGTCCTGTACTCTCTTAGGCAAATCAAAACCCAATGTTGCATGACTGTGGCCAACAATGCTCATGAAAGTAACCTAAACAAAAATTAACCAAGTCACTGAAGTGTTAAATTTAGGTCACAGGAACCTAATTTTAGTTGTATGGTGTTGGAATCACAAAGATGCATCAACATACAATTTGCATGGTTATGTGGCATACAGTGCCTGAGAAACTAACTTATATACAAAACTCAACAAAATGAATTAAGTGTAAAATTTAGGTCACAGTGATCTATGTTGGTGGCATGCTATTGTACTCACCAAGACACATCTAAATGCAAAGTCAAATGCCTCGAGGATTCAGTGTCTGAGAAAAGGGGCCCAAATGCAAAACTTACCCAAAGTCACTTAAGCATGAAATATAGGTCAAAGTGACCTGTATTTGGTGGAATGCTATTGTACTCACTAAGATACATCTAGATAGAAAGCTGACGGACTCTAGGACTCACAGAGTCTGAGAAATAACCTAAACACAATACTTAACTGTGTAAAAGAAACATGAAATATAATGCCACAGTGACCAATTTTTTGTGAAAAGGTGTTTTTCTCACCAAGATCCATCTACATACAAAGTTAAATTGTTATGGGGCTCAGTGTCTGAAAAACTCACTAAATACAAAATCTAAATCACTGAAGGATGAAATATAGATCAGTGACCTGATTTTGGTGGAAATGTATACTTACCAAGGTGCTCAGTGTGTGAGAAACTGACCTACATGTAAAGTGATAACTGCATGTATAACAATACTTTTATACATTATGCAGTAATTTTATACTATCACTTTTATATTACTTTTATAGAAAATGGTCACTCACTACAAGGGAGTCATAAAAGTGTACATTGTTACAGTCTAAGTCACCATATACTGGGGGTACATTATACATAGTACAGTGATTTCTCACTATAACACTGTACCAGGGAGCCATAAAAGTACTGTTATAGTGAGGTTACCTTATTCTTGGGTACATTATACATGGTATTAATACTAAAAAATGTAATGGGATCTATGACCATACCAGCGTTATCAAAGGGACCACATTACACTGTGATGCCTTATAGCATGAGATCACTGTACTTTGAAGTCCTCACAAGTATAAAATATACACAATATGTACAGCATTAGTGCGGCCACAATAAGGGTACAGAATTTCGTCCTATAACACTATAAGCATCTATGACATAGTAGTCTGAAGTGTGCATGGGAGCCATGGTAGTTCAGTTGGTAGAGCACTGGATTCATAAACCATGGGTCACAGGTTCAACACACCCACCCAGGCCAGCCTGTGTTGGCTGCCTTGGTGTATCTTTGAGAAAGGCACTTAGCTCCGATTTCCTTGGCATGATATAGTCAATAATGTGCTTACAGAGCTGTTAAAACAAAGAAACCTAAAGTGTGTGTACATGTCTATGTCTATGTGTGTACATGTCTATGTCTATGTGTGTACATGTCTATGATGGCTAGCTCTTAAAATCAGACAGTCATGAGTCTGAGCTACCATAAAGGTGAAGTTTTTATCACAGCATCTTTAATAAATATAGAGTTCAAAGGCCAACAAGACCAATTAACAGCAATAACAACCCTTAGTTCTCATAGACCTGTGCGGATGTAGGTAACAAAAATATACTGATCCAAACAAAATAATGCATCATTTTGAAAAATGTATTTTGTCTACCAAAATGAATTTATTGTAAATATGTTATTAACCTTTGGCAAGTATAAAGTATAAATTAAAAGACTTTTGGGATTTTAAAAAGTGATTGTTTCTTTCTTGGGTCAATATATATCCTCAGAATGCAGCGGTAGTAAAGCTGGTTACAAAGGTGTGTCCTTGGGAAAGACACTTACATACAGCTCCCATTTCCACAGCATGATATAGCCAATAATGTGTTAAAAGTGCTATTAAAACCAACAAACCATATTTCCTTGTGCAAGATGTGAAAATGACTTACCTCAACCAACTGAATCATTTATAACTCTGACTGCCTCAACTCATGTCTGCCAAAAAACCATGCCATGACCAATAAGTGTTAGTATATATATATATATATATATATATATATATATATATATATATATATATATATATATATATATATATATATATATAGATAGATAAGTAATCTCATCATAATGCCAATTCCAAATGAAAATGAAGTCATATATAGCTTGGATCTCTTCAGTAAGTGTAGGCATGAGTACCAATCCTACGTCAAGTGAGATTTGTATGTCAGGTATTTTAATATTGATTAGAATTATATGCATATTGTATAGACTCAATACCATGGAACACAATCTAAACACATGATCAACCAGAAGTGTCAAATACTGAACACATAAACTCTATATCGTGACAATCTAGGATAAATCATAAGTAAGTCAGCATTAGAGTTCATTAAAATTCCAATACTTGGTATCCTTTTAAAATGTATGTGTTGGGATAGTAATAGATGCAGCAATTAAACCTTGAAAAGGCAATAGTAATATATCCAACTATACAACCACTAGAAAATAATATGGGACATTAAAACTTTGTATCTTTTTACAAATTGTACTTCACTAACAGATACACTCATTCAGTGATAATTACTACAGATATCAAAAAAGGCTAGATAAACGTTCTCAATTTTTTCCATGCACTATTACTTTCAAATATGGTACTTATGATATCTCACACAATGAGAAAAAATCTCACAGAATTTTGGGCTATTTCAGTCTCACTCCTCGAGACTGATTTCTCACAGAAAAATACGGTACATTTCTTATGTCAACGGTTTTCTTGTCATCATATTGTAAACCAAATCATTTACCAAAATTACTTTGCACAAGTTTTCACAAGTTGCAGCTTGAGAAAACCTGTAGATAAATGAAATTGGAATCAGTTCAGTTAATAATGCAAATAATCTGATACAAGTTCATTTAAATAATGTCTTTAGTATTAGGTATCAATCCACATGGAAGTAATCTTGGCACAAAAACTTCAAACATTAAAAGTCCCATAGAATAAATTGGCCAATGCATAATCCTGGTGGTAAAAAAAGTTACGATTTTATAGTTGACAATTCATAATCTTGCAATTAGAATAATAAATCTGTTTTATATACCTTCTAACTTCCCCCTTTTTATAATTTTATCACTAAATTATTGTTCCAATACACAATTTGTGATAGAAGACATAACAAATATCAACATTCTGACCAACTCCCCCATTCCTCACCCACAGGACTGCATTCAAGTTTGGTTTTGTTTTGTTGGTTTAACGCCATTTTTCAGCATGATGATAGGCTATACATGGTGGCCAGTATATTTGGTTGATGAAAAACCCAGTAAGACCCTGGGAAGAACCACGAACCCATGGGAAGCTACTCACAAGCTTTCTCACATACCCATGCTGGTCAAACAAGACTCAAACCCACATGGACAGCAGTGATATGTGAGTGATCTGTAAAGATGAGCGCCTTAGACCACTCTACCACCTTTGAGTCCCCTACTGCATTCAGGATTTGAAACCTTTGCCATCAACTACTTTCACTACTGATCCATATGTCACAACATACAAAATAAAATCATCCTCTCTAAAATCAGTGAGGAGGTTACAAGGAGTCCATTACCAAGAAGAGGCCCAAGTGGGCCTGATATTGCTCACCTGCCATACATAACTTAACAGTTAACCATTTCTCTAAGCAGGCTTATGTAGTATTGTAAGAACGCAGTCTAGGTAAACTATCTTCCAAACTGTATATCATGTTGATTCTACCTATTTTACTATACATGTATCCTGTTAAACAAAAATTTGAAAGATAAAGACATAATTAATATGCACAGTATCCTGCTTATAACTAGTCATCCAAGATCTTGATGAAAAAAGACCTTATTATATACTTCAGTTTATTACAAAAATATCCTGGTTGGAAGAAAAAAAATAGCTCCCCCCCCCCCCCATTAAATCAATTAAATGGTCGGCCATTAAAGGACAATTGGATGGACACAAAGAACATGGATGAATGGACAAACGGACATGTCATGGCCTATGACAATCTATTCACATATAAGTACAGATATAAAACAGTCTTTATCCAAGAATTTTAATACAATTTTACAGAGTTTACAAAACTATTATATCAAATTATGCCTAATGATGATAAGATTTGGTGATTAAAAGCAAGGCTTTTAACAGTAAAAGGTGAACAAAAGTTGTGAATTCCAAAAATAATATTTTTTGACATAAACGCAGTGGTGTACCAAGGGTAAATGGCACCCAGGGTGACGATGATGGCCCAAAGGGCCAGAATACAAGGCCCAAATTTTTATCAGCTGTTTTGGCGTCCCAAGAACTCTGGTACCCGGGGCAACCACCCCATCCATCCCCCCATTAGTACGCTACAGCATAAACGTTGAATTTACATTATTTACAGTTACATTATTTTCATCCTTCAAAAAGACCTAAGTCATGTGACTAATGAACTCGACGAGTTATGCAGCATATTGCAATTATTGCTACATTTTCAAACACCTGTTCCAGCTTCTATACAGTAGTGCCATGCAAGTACATATATTGTGGAATCTTTCTAGAAAATATTGAACCACTATGCTGGACTATTATTGAACTGACTATGCTGGACTATTATTGAACTGACTATGATGCACTATTATTGAACTGACTATGATGGACTATTATTGAACTGACTATGCTGGACTATTATTGAACTGACTATGCTGGACTATTATTGAACTGACTATGCTGGACTATTATTGAACTGACTATGATGCACTATTATTGAACTGACTATGATGGACTATTATTGAACTGACTATGCTGGACTATTATTGAACTGACTATGATGGACTATTATTGAACTGACTATGCTGGACTATTATTGAACTGACTATGCTGGACTATTATTGAACTGACTATGATGGACTATTATTGAACTGACTATGATGCACTATTATTGAACTGACTATGCTGGACTATTATTGAACTGACTATGATGCACTATTATTGAACTGACTATGATGGACTATTATTGAACTGACAATGCTGGACTATTATTGAACTGACTATGATGCACTATTATTGAACTGACAATGCTGGACTATTATTAAACTGACTATGATGCACTATTATTGAACTGACTATGCTGGACTATTATTGAACTGACTATGATGCACTATTATTGAACTGACTATGCTGGACTATTATTGAACTGACTATGCTGGACTATTATTGAACTGACTATGATGCACTATTATTGAACTGACTATGCTGGACTATTATTGAACTGACTATGATGCACTATTATTGAACTGACTATGATGCACTATTATTGAACTGACTATGCTGGACTATAATGTATATGTAATTATCCGCTTGATACATGCCCCCTTTGTGCTTGGGAATGTAGAATACCGTATATACTTGCGTATAAGCCAAGTCCAAATGCAAACAACATAGATTAGTCCCTACAAACTGCATAGACCCAGATCTGCTGGTGCATTACAATGGCAGATCTGGGTCTATGCAGTTTGCAGTTTGTATCGGCTTATATGCAAGTATATACGGTAGGTCCTATGCACTCTCCTGCATTCATAAGAAGTGGCTGACGGAGGCAGGAGCTGAGGAGATTAAGTGGTTAGCATGCCAAGCTTGTGACCAAAAAGATGCAGGTTCAAATCCTACAAAAGGATGCAGGTTCAAATCCTACAAGCTGATCAGCTAAAGTCAGCTATCCTTGAGCAAGGCACTTTACTCCAATTGCCAGCTGGCACTAAATAACCTATTTGTGTTGATGTACTTGTGAAAACAACACACCAAACCAATCCTATAATACATGTAGATGTTACTCTACAACTTCTTAGGATTGTGTTCTCATGTACATGCATACTGTATATGCAAGTATCATATACCACTGACTACAGTTATGAGCAAGCACTGCACATTGTTTCACTTCATGCTTTCGTAGCTATCAAGCATTAGTACTGTATGACTGAGGGAGAGGACTTTGATGTACTGTATAATCTAAGAATTTCTTATTTACTAAGCAAGCCTTTATTTGTAATATCATAATTATTAATATATGAGACATTCCATATACATTGTAATCATGACAACATATCACATTACTAGAAATTACATGTATACAGCAAACCATACATCTTGTAATGGTACAGTCTATACTCACGTATAAGCCGATACCAACTGCAAACTACAGAGACCCAGATCTGCCATCACATAATGCACCAACAGATCTGGGTCTACGCAGTTTGTAAGGACTAATAAGTAGAACAAACAACATAGACCCTGATCTGCCGGCACATTATGCAACAGCAGATCAGGGTCTATGTTGTTTGCATTTAGACCTAGATTATACACGAGTATAAACAGTAAAAGTTGAAGAATATTTTCAATGTAGACAAGTTTTTTCATTTCTAAAATACTCACTACTTTTAATTCTTTATAGCCATATCTGACATGACAGACATACTCCAGATAATGAAATATTTATGTACCCTCCAAAAAGCTCTTTAAATTGTCTTTTGATCTCTTGTTATCTTCCAACTGGTTGACTTGTGATGAAAACATATGCATGAATAAATAATTACTGATCAAAACAGTTTCTGAAAGAGTCAATTATTGACAGTTAAACCTGTCTTAAGCAGAGAAAAGGCCTCTTTCAACAATGTTGATTAGCTGAGTTTTATTTCTACAATACTCTGGTGCAAGGGGCTGTTTAAGATGGGATATTGTTTAACAGATCTTTAGGGCAAGTTCAAGTGTATATCTTTTTTCAATATGCTGTTATTAAATAAACATAACCTTTTCCACTTGATTTGAATTTTCCTGTTTAAAGATTGGAGATGAATTGTGAAATTAAAATACACATTAAAGTTCTTGAAACGACAATAACTACAGCAATTCCTCATTATAAGGATCTTCATTATAACACCATTTCTGTTATAAAGCAGGTTTGGTCATGGATCTCATTACATTATGTAATAGTGAAATTATATATATATATACTAGTAATATACTTCATTATAAAACAGTCTCACTTTAAGGCAGTATACTCTATGGCTTCCATGGAGAGTATCATAATGAGGTAGTACTGTATTATATACTTCATTATAAGACAGTCTCAAGGTGGTATACTCTATGTCTTCCATGGAGAGTATCATAATGAGGTAGTACTGTATTATGTACTTCATTATAAGACAGTCTCACTATAAGGTGGTATACTCTATGGCTTACATGGAGAGTGTTATAATGAGGGAATACCCCATCATGTACTTCATTATTAGGTGATCTCCCTATAAAATGGTTTACTCTATGGTCCTATGCCCATGGACAGTGTTATAATGAGGGTGTACTTCAATATAACACAGTCTCACTACAAATGATATACTCTATGACTCCCATTATAATGAGGTAGGAAGTACTGAATTACCAAATGCATATAACTGAGGTAAGCATAATAGTCTATCATTATGTAACACGAAATCTGTCTTGGTACAAGTTCACTCATTATTACACTGTTCATGAGAGTTATAACAGTGACATCTTATTAGTGAGGTCACCTTAAAATGAGTTATGTTCCAACAAGACAGTGTCATCAAAGTGCATGTTTTAACAAGACAGTGTTATCATAGTGCATATTATACACAAAAAAAGAAACTACAATTATTGTTTCTCAACAGTTAAGTACATGTACAATAAACCTGTCTATAAAGGATTCTCATGAGACAACTAAATTTGTATTTGCAAAACATGTATGCCCCCAACTGCAGAACAATAAGTCCAAGTCCAGAAAGTTCAGAAAAATTTAGAAAAAATATTCATAATACATTTTATTTTTCTTGCTTCAGTGTTTTTTTTTCTTAATCATACTAACAAGGTTTTCATTAAATAAAAAGTCAAGTCCAACATTTTCAAAACTGAAAGAAATTGAGAAAACTGCTGTAATGGCCCGAAAATCTAATCAGGTCATCTACTAATGGATACAAACTCATCCGTCTACCTTCTGTGGGTTTTTTAAAAAAATTAATACATACAGTACTTACAAGACTTTTGTCAAGAAAGTCCGAGTCCAAAAAGTTTTTAAAATGTGTAAAAAGTTAGACTGATATAATGACCTGAAAATCTAATCTGGTCATCTGCAAATAAATACTAAAATACTAAGCAAATTTTGTTTGTGTACGTAAAGTAACCTTTGCACAGACTTGTGAACAAGATTCTTGGGAGAAAGCGATGGATGGATAGATAGAATAACAGATGAATGGACAGTACCAAATGACGATGCTCTCACTGACAACAGCTGGAGGCATAACAAAATCGGTTGTTTATGTGCAGACACTGTCATTGATGTAGATCATGGTAAAACAAAATGAAAATTAAGAAAGAGTCACCATAAACAGTGTCCTATAGTTGTTATATGGAGACACCATAAACAGTGTCCTATTGGTGTTATATGGAGTCACCATAAACAGTGTCCTATTAGTGTTATATGGAGTCACCATAAACAGTGTCCTATTAGTGTTATATGGAGTCACCATAAACAGTGTCCTATTAGTGTTATATGGAGTCATCATAAACAGTGTCCTATTAGTGTTATATGGAGTCACCATAAACAGTGTCCTATTAGTGTTATATGTAGTCACCATAAACAGTGTCCTATTAGTGTTATATGGAATCACCATAAACAGTGTCCTATTAGTGTTATATGGAGTCACCATAAACAGTGTCCTATTAGTGTTATATGGAGTCACCATAAACAGTGTCCTATAGGTGTTATATGAAGTCACCATAAACAGTGTCCTATTGGTGTTATATGAAGTCACCATAAACAGTGTCCTATTAGTGTTATATGGAGTCACCATAAACAGTGTCCTATTAGTGTTATATGGAGTCACCATAAACAGTGTCCTATAGGTGTTATATGGAGTCACCATAAACAGTGTCCTATTGGTGTTATATAAAGTCACCATAAACAGTGTCCTATTAGTGTTATATGGAGTCACCATAAACAGTGTCCTATTAGTGTTATATAAAGTCACCATAAACAGTGTCCTATTAGTGTTATATGAAGTCACCATAAACAGTGCCCTATTGGTGTTATAAGGAGTCACCATAAACAGTGTCCTTTAAGTGTTATATGGAGTCACCATAAACAGTGTCCTATAAGTGTTATATGGAGTCACCATAAACAGTGTCCTATAAGTGTTATATGAAGTCACCATAAACAGTGTCCTTTAAGTGTTATATGGAGTCACCATAAAGAGTGTCCTATTGGTGTTATATAAAGTCACCATAAACAGTGTCCTATTGGTGTTATATGGAGTCACCATAAACAGTGTCCTATTAGTGTTATATGGAGTCACCATAAACAGTGTCCTATTAGTGTTATATGAAGTCACCATAAACAGTGTCCTATTAGTGTTATATGGAGTCACCATAAACAGTGTCCTATTGGTGTTATATGAAGTCACCATAAACAGTGTCCTATTAGTGTTATATGGAGTCACCATAAACAGTGTCCTATAGGTGTTATATGGAGTCACCATAAACAGTGTCCTATAAGTGTTATATGAAGTCACCATAAACAGTGTCCTATTAGTGTTATATGGAGTCACCATAAACAGTCCTATTAGTGTTATATGGAATCACCATAAACAGTGTCCTATTAGTGTTATATGGAGTCACCATAAACAGTGTCCTATAGGTGTTATATGAAGTCACCATAAACAGTGTCCTATTAGTGTTATATGGAGTCACCATAAACAGTGTCCTATAAGTGTTATATGAAGTCACCATAAACAGTGTCCTATTAGTGTTATATGGAGTCACCATAAACAGTCCTATTAGTGTTATATGGAATCACCATAAACAGTGTCCTATTAGTGTTATATGGAGTCACCATAAACAGTGTCCTATTGGTGTTATATGTAGTCACCATAAACAGTGTCCTATTGGTGTTATATGGAGTCACCATAAACAGTGTCCTATTGGTATTATATGGAGTCACCATAAACAGTGTCCTATTGGTGTTATATGGAGTCACCATAAACAGTGCCCTATTGGTGTTATATGGAGTCACCATAAACAGTGCCCTATTTGTGTTATAAGGAGTCACCATAAACAGTGTCCTTTAAGTGTTATATGGAGTCACCATAAACAGTGTCCTATTGGTGTTATATGGAGTCACCATAAACAGTGTCCTACAGGTGTTATATGAAGGTCTCCACTCAGGCATGTTTCCTGGAACTAAAAGAAAGTGATTAAGTAGCAATAATATTAGAATATACTTGAACCAGTTGAATGGGATCTATAACCCCCACCTGTGTAATTAGATGAGGGCAACACTTACCAGTAGGTGTTTTATATACACCTGTGTAATAAGATGGGGGCAACACTTACCAGTAGGTGTTTTATATACACCTGTGCTATAAGATGGGGGCTGCACTTACCGGTTGGTGTTTTTTATACACCTGTGTTATAAGATGGGGACAGCACTTACCGGTAGGTGTTTTATATACACCTGTGTTATAAGATGGGGGCTGCACTTACCAGTAGGTGTTTTATATACACCTGTGTTATAAAATGGAGGCAGCACTTACCAGTAGGTGTTTTATATACACCTGTGTTATAAGATGGGAGCAGCACTTACCGGTAGGTGTTTCATATACACCTGTGCTATAAGATGGGGGCAGCACTTACCAGTAGGTGTTTTATATACACCTGTGTTATAAGATGGGGGCAGCACTTACTGGTAGGAGTTTTATATACACCTGTGTTATAAGATGGGGGCTGGACTGATGGGCTTTATATACACCTGTGTTATAAGATGAGGGCTGGACTAATGGGCTTTATATACACCTGTGTTATGAGATGAAAGCAACACTGCCATGATTTATATACACCTGTGCTGTAAGATGGGGGCAACACTGCCATGTTTTATATACACCTGTGTTATAAGATGGGGGAAACACTGCCATGTTTTATATACACCTGTGTTATAAGATGAGGGCTGCATAACCACCACCCGTGTTATAAGATGAGGGCTGCACTGATGAGCTTTATATATACCTGTGCTATAAGATCGGGTAGTGCTGTGGTGTTATATACATCTGTGTTATAAAATGAGGGAAGTACTAAGGTATACACCTGTGTTATAAGTTGGGGGCAGCACAGAGGGGATTTATATACACCCATGTTATAAGATAGGGGAAACACTGCAGTGTTATATATACACCTGTGTTATAAGATAGGGGAAACACTGCAGTGTTATATATACACCTGTGTTATAAGATGGGGAAACACTGCAGTGTTATATATACACCTGTGTTATAAGATGGGGGCTGCATAACCACCACCCATCTTATAAGATGGGGGAAGCACTGTGGTGTTATATATACACCTGTGTTATAAGATGGAGGGCAGCACTGACATGTTTTATATACACCTGTTATAAGATAGGGGCAGCACTAAGGTGTTTTATAAACACCCGTGTTATAAGATGGGGGCAGCACTGAGATGTTTTATATACATCCATGTTATAAGATGGGGGCAGCACGGAGGGGATTTATATATTTATATACAGCAAGGGACCAATGTATAAAATTAAAATGAGACAACAGTTTTCATGCAGTTTTTTTTACTTTCTTATGCAGAAATCACATGACTGCTGATAAATTCAAAACAATTCAAATTCTACATTACCGGTAGTTTCAAATTTCAACACAAAGTGGAAAATGTTCATCTAAGTATATCTTTAACTTTAAAGTTGCTAGTTTTTTGTACACAAATATTTTTAACTTTAAAGTTGCTAGTTTTTTGTACACAAATATTTTTAACTTTAAAGTTGCTAGTTTTTTGTACCCAAATATTTTTCACTTTAAAGTTGAGAGTTTTTTGTACACATATATTTTTCACTTTAAAGTTGATAGCTTTTTGTACACAAATATTTTTTAATAAATCTTTGACCTTCAGTTTATTCTTGCTTGTTAGCTGAGTTTGCCAAGTACAATGTACATGTATCTCTTTAATGAACTTTGGACTGCGGTTTTTTCACCAATTTTTTTTCCCAAAAAGGTATAAGCCAAACTCTAATAATGGTGACAAAAGATTACTGAAATCTATTGGCAATTCAGTTCTTGAAACTTGTCAGCACAATTGCTACCTTGTTTAAAAAGATCCAGCTTTCTAAATTTGTTTTTGCATGGTCAGAAAACAAGAATAGTCGTATTAGAGCTGATAAAATCAACTGCTTTTACATCTGCAATGCATAAAGTTTATTATACTCATATAAAAGACTGCCATGACATACATTCACAGAATTATGTAAACTCTAAATAATATCACTCAATACTGGTGAATTGGAACATATGATTGTAAATGAATCTTGTATTACCGTAATGTCTGTAATTTTTCGTACACTTTGTTATTTTTGTTCAGGTATACAAATAATTATGGGTCAAAATATTATTATTATTTTCTTTGGTATCTAAAATTTCAAAATTTTAATTGAAAACAAGTTCTTCGTACAAAAAATTAGAGGACAAAAAATATTAATAATTTTTTAATATTAATGGTATATTAAAACTTAGAGGGTATGAAAAATTAGACAATACAGTATCATGAGTATGAAAAATTAGACAATACAGTATCATGAGTATGAAAAATTAGACAATACAGTATCATGAGTATGAAAAATTAGACAATACAGTATCATGAGTATGAAAAGTTAGACAATACAGTATCATGAGCATGTAGATATTCTCAGACTATAATTACACATGTAGTCCCATTCAAACCCTGTCTTAGACAATACAGTATCACAAGTATGTAAATATTCTCAGACTATTATTACACATGTAGTCCCATTCAAACCATGTCTTAGACAATACAGTATCACAAGTATGTAGATATTCTCAGACTATTATTACACATGTAGTCCCATTCAAACCATGTCTTAGACAATACAGTATCACAAGTATGTAGATATTCTCAGACTATTATTACACATGTAGTCCCATTCAAACCATGTCTTAGACAATACAGTATCACAAGTATGTAGATATTCTCAGACTATAATTACAAATGCAGTCCCATTCAAACCATGTCTTTTTAAAGAAGAAAAAAAACAGAAATTGTTGAATAATACCTTGGGCTTAATATGTCTGCATATAACTATATACTGAACCTGATTTCCAGTCAGTCAGAAGATTCCTGAACTATGACAGTAGATAAGCTTAATAACTTCTACACCTGTATAGATTCCCAGGAAGAAAAAAAAAACTAATGTGCCAAATACATATCAACTTGTTACCAACTTCAGTATCTAAAGCTTGCAATAATGAACAACATACTAAACTTTGGTGTTTATTAATATTACTGTAATAAATTAAAACATATCTCAGTGATACAAGAGTACAGTCAATGTCACATTACACACTTAGCCTCCATTTAAGTCCTCCATGAAGGCACTAGTATGGTATGGTTGACTTGGGAGATTAATGACCAAATGGTCTCAGTGACCTCGACCTCTGGTCAAGGTATGCAGTCTTCACCTAAACTTAATATGCAAAAACCATTATTTTCTAAACAGATTTTTACCATGGACATGACATATGATCTGTAGACCCCAGAATCAAAAGGTTTCTTTATTACCCTAAGTGCAAGTCATCCACAAAGTTTGGTGAAAAAACATACTCTAGAACAAAAGTTATTTGGTAAAACTCATTTTCTTTGAGTCACAATGACTTTAACCTTTGACCCCAAAATCAATAGGTCTCTTCCATACCTTAAGTGCAAGTCCTCCACAAATTCTGGTCAAGGTCCTAAACTTATTATGCAAAAAACATTTTTCTTCTTTCAAGGTGCCCTTGACATTTGACCTTTTGACCCTCAAACCAATAGGCTTCTTCCTTAATAAATGTGTAAGTCATCCACAAACTCTGGTTAAGGTACACGGTCCAAAACTGAAATTTTTGTGTGGAAGCTATTTTTCTTCTTTCAGTCAATGACCTTGACCTCTGACTTTTTGATCAAAAAATTGATGGGCTTCTTCTTCACTCCAAGTGCAAGCTACCCACCAAGTTTGGTGTAGGTCTGTCAGGTGGAATTAATGTTAATATGCAGAAACTGTGTCTACTTCAAGTCACATTGATCTTGACCTTTGAACTTTTGACCCCCATATCAATCAGCTCTTTCCTTACCCCAAGTGCAAATCATCCACAAAGTTTGCTAACTATAGATGGTGGAGAACTCAAGTTACTGTGTTAAAATTATTTTTCTTCTTTCAGTCAGTGACCTTGATCTGTGACTTTTTTATCCCAAAATGGTTACAGTTCTTCGTTACCCAAGTGCAAGCCATCCACAAAGTTTGGTAACTGTAGATTGTAGACAAACTCAAGTTACTGTGCAGAAATGAAATTAGCAATGGACAGATTGATGGACAGATGGATGGACATACATGTAATAACATAATGGCAGGCATATAAAAATATATTACTTCAGTTTACGCATTTTTCTTGTTGATATTGTACATTGATTTGCTTGGAACTTTGATCAGCTTTATAGTTTTCCTCAAAGTGATGGAGAATTGATCTGTTCAGAGCCTTTCAGGGCAAAAGATTGTGTACTGCCAAATCTGTCTTCAAGACATCTTTGGGAAGTGACAAAAATCACTCCTTTGAACAGTCGTTGTTTTACTACAGGTTTATTTGTGCAATAATTTTATTTCAAAGACACTTAAAAAAATGGCTGCTAATAAGGTATGGTATTTTTCATGTACCAGTATGTACCAGTATGTAAGGTCAGGCAAACATTTCTGTGATTCTTTTTTTTAAAGATCTCCCATATGTATAGATACAAAATGCCAATGAACTGTGATTTGGGTTAACTTTTACCAGACTCAGGAAAAATAAAATTATTGGACTCATAATGTATGTACACAAGAATGACAACAATTATCCTTTTTTCATCACAGTCATGTTGGCACAGTGAACAGCATGCCAGACTAGCAATAAAAATGGTGCTAGTTCAAATCCTACCATACAATCAGCCAGGGTTTACTACCATGGTGTGTTTTTGGGCAAGGCACTTACATATAAATCTGATTGCCTCTGAGCACCAACCTATTTGTGTTGATGTGCTGTAAACCCCCCCCCCCCCCGACACACACACACATGCACACATTAGTTTCATCTTTCCAAAGTTACTTAAACATACACATACTGAAACTAGACACATGCATGGTGGTCGTCATTTAGGTTTTAACTTGTCTCTTTGAACAACAAATCAATCAATTTGCTATAAATATTCACAAACTGAGCTGGGACAATTTTTGGTGTAAATAATTATATTTTTCTTTTGAGAATTAAATTACAATTGGAGACTGCAAGATTGTCCAAAATTGTGCGAGATTTTATTATTTTCTTGAGATAGGACAGGTACAGTATGCTGTTTAGGACAGGTGACAACTCATTAAAGATGACTTTGCAAAACATACTGTTCTTTCATTTGCACTCTTCCATGTCAATGATAACTTAGAATCTCTTGTTCACAGCATTAGCTATCAGCTTTTCATTGGAAATACTGCTGCTTGGAGCTCATTAATATCGTAGCAAATTATCCAACTGTGGCACGTTTTGATTTAGGATCCTCGCACCAATGTGATTTCTTGATAGTTGCCTGTGTAAAGAGATTAACTGAAAACTAAAAACTGTACAAACTGATCAATAAATTAATAGCTGATTGTTCAAGTACATTGTACCTGACCTTTAGCCAGGAATAAAGACATTTTAGCACACATAAAATGTAACTATTGTTGTAATAGTCTTACCTATCTTTATCTGTCAAACTGTCTAACTGTCAATCTACCAATCTATCTACCATTTTCTCTCTGTCAATCTACCTATCTACCATTTTCTATCTGTCAATCTACCATTTTCTATCTGTCAATCTACCATTTTCTATCTATCTACCAATCTATCTACCATTTTCTATCTGTCAATCTACCATTTTCTATCTGTCAGTCTACCATTTTCTATCTGTCTATCTACCATTTTCTATCTGTCAATCTACCATTTTCTATCTGTCAATCTACCAGTCTATCTACTATTTTTTATCTGTCAATCTATCAATCTATCTACCATTTTCTATCTGTCAAACCTACCAATCTTTCTACCATTTTCTATCTGTCAATCTACCAGTCTATCTACTATTTTCTATCTGTCAACCTACCAATCTAAAAGTGTGGACGATTTGATCCCAGTGTGTTCATTTAATTATTAACACTCCTTTTGGCGACTAGCAAAAACAAACATTGTTACAATCGCTGGTTACAATACGGTCACACTACTTGAAGTTTTTCCAGACACATGATAATGTGATCAATTTATAGCCTTTAACATGCCACTAGAATTTGCCCAATCAGAGATTGATACATTGACACACCTCCAAATTTGCATAGGGGAATCTGTGTTATCCAACTGACTGTATTTTCATATATGATTCTTTGAATTTTCTTATTTTTGGACAGATTATTTCTGAATTATCCAGGCAAGTTTTATAGTAATTTCACACTTTGGTACCCGATTTTGATTTCTGGATCTGGTATGCTGATTTCTTGATTAACGGAGCAAATTAACATTTAGGAATTCCATTGCTTCATCTTTATCTGCAAATCAGTTTACATTACTCTTACCTGTATATAAAGAATATCTATATATAAAGATTGCTTCTGTGTGTAGTCCCTCGAGCTCTCATTATATACAGTGGTCCATCATTAAAAACCTTTTAACATAACATTTTTACCCCTTTTATAACACCAGTATGGTCATGGAGTTTATTATATTGATCCCTCACAATAATGCCCACCATTATACAGATGCCCATTTTATAACACCAGTATGGTCATGGAGTTTATTATATTAATCCCTCACAATAATGCCCACCATTATACAGATGCCCATTTTATAACACCAGTATGGTCATGGAGTTTATTATATTGATCCCTCACTATAAAGTCCCTTGCTATACATATGCCCCTTTTATAACACTAGTATGGTCATGGAGTTTATTACATTGATCCCTCACTATAAAGTCCCTTGCTATACATATGCCCCTTTTATAACACTAGTATGGTCATGGAGTTTATTACATTGATCCCTCACTATAAAGTCCCTCGCTATACAGATGCTCCTTTTATAACACTAGTATGGTCATGGAGTTTATTATATTGATCCCTCACTATAAAGTCCCTTGCTATACAGATGCCCCTTTTATAACACTAATATGGTCATAGATTCATTTATATTGTTTGAATTTTGTTTTGTCATTGTTACTTGAATTATTTCACTTTAAGGGTTTCTTTCAAGGTTTCTACATTTTTATCCTGGCTGTAGCAATTCAAATATTCGAAGCTACAATATCAAGTAAAAAAAGCCCGATCATGAAAACCCTGTTTATTTTCCCGAAAATCAGGTGAGAATAAGAGGCCCAATCTGTATGCATTTTTTCCGTAACCTTGGAAACCGAAGGAATGTTACATCAGAGAAGGGACTCCACTTCGGATGACCTTCAGTGATTGAGTATTTAAGAATGCATAATGTATTTGTCTAGTGTTAAAACCAAACTTATCTAATAATAACTTTCTCTTGTTATAATATCCGTTACCAATCTTGATTGCTGGAACATTTACAAATGTAATTACACATGTAAATACTGTATCAGATGGCAACTTTTTAAAATCCGATGACAACTACTTCACCTTCATTACTTTTTCATATGTTAACAGCTGTATGCAGGAATCAGTGCACATATTCATGCATTGTAAAATAGCCATAAATATTTATGTGTATGTATGCTTAATATTTCCCCATCCCATAATTGCCACCCGTTAGAATTTCTTTCAAAACCTTGCTATTGATTTGCACTCACAGCATTCTTTATACTGATTTGACAATGATTGTTGTTGACTCTTTAATGATTAGGAATGACTCATTGATTGTAATTATAAACCCACCAACCCCCCTTGTACTGATGGCATTAGTACACATGGATCCTCATTTTCTACACACACAAAGATAAGGCAATCTTGTAACTCTGAGATAAGGAAAAAATTTCTGATATTCCAGTTGGAGAATTACATAGTGATGTCAAACTTGAAACAATAAATTTAAAAAAAGAACGAAAAAATTGCTCAAATGCAAACTTCGTGTGAAGACAACTGATAATATGAGCACCATGGTAAAGCTAAACATGTACATAATGATGATGATCATGAACATGATAATTACAATTATGTTATTGTTATTATTATCATTATAAAAAATGAAGAATCATCATGGCATATATGTTTAACTATCATCACAATCACCATCATTATTATTATTATTATTATTATTATTTTGCTATTATTGTTATTATTATTATTATTTACTACTATTATTATTATTTTTATTATTATTTACAATTATTTATATTATTATTATTATTATTATTATTATTATTATTTACTATTACTATTATTATTTTTATTATTATTATTATTATTTATAATTACTATTATTACTATTATTATTATTATTGTTATTATTATTATTATTATTATTATTATTATTATTATTATTATTATTATTATTTCATAATATAAATAAATAGGAAAAATTCTACATAAAATGGGAAATTCTTGTGTTAATCATATCATATTGTTTAAAATATATATGATTACAAGAATTAATCATACCACAGTTTAAAATTTATACAATAACAAGAATTACACCAAATTGGTGTACTATACACAGTTACCATATCAATTTTGCATAATACATACATGTACTATACTCTACACAACGGCCTTGTTAGAACATCTCTCTCTACAAAGCTCACTCAATGGACTCAGCCTTGTTAGAACATCTCTCTCTATAAAGCTCACACAATGGATGCAGCATTGTTAGAACATCCCTCTCTATAAAGCTCACACAATGGACTCAGCATTGTTAGAACATCCCTCTCTATAAAGCTCACTCAATGAACTCAGCAGTGTTAGAACATCACTCTCTATAGGGCTCACTCAATGAACTCAGCAGTGTTAGAACATCCCTCTATAAAGCTCACTCAATAGACACAGCCTTGTTAGAACATCCCTCTCTATAAAGCTCACTCAATGGACACAGCCTTGTTAGAACATCTCTCTCTATAAAGCTCACACAATGGACTCAGCCTTGTTAGAACATCCCTCTCTATAAAGCTCACTCAATGGACACAGCCTTGTTAGAACATCCCTCTCTATAAAGCTCACTCAATGGACACAGCCTTGTTAGAACATCTCTCTCTATAAAGCTCACACAATGGACTCAGCCTTGTTAGAACATCCCTCTCTATAAAGCTCACTCAATGGACACAGCCTTGTTAGAACATCTCTATATATAAAGCTCACACAATGGACACAGCCTTGTTAGAACATCCCTCTCTATAAAGCTCACTCAATGGACACAGCCTTGTTAGAACATCCCTCTCTATAAAGCTCACTCAATGGACACAGTCTTGTTAGAACATCCCTCTCTATAAAGCTCACTCAATGGACACAGCCTTGTCAGAACATCTCTCTCTATAAAGCTCACTCAATGGACTCAGCATTGTTAGAACATCCCTCTCTATAAAGCTCACTCAATGGACTCAGCCTTGTTAGAACATCTCTTTCTATAAAGCTCACTCAATGGACACAGCCTTGTTAGAACATCCCTCTCTATAAAGCTCACTTAATGGACACAGCCTTGTTAGAACATCCCTCTCTATAAAGCTCACTCAATGGACACAGCCTTGTTAGAACATCCCTCTCTATAAAGCTCACACAATGGACACAGCCTTGTTAGAACATCCCTCTCTATAAAGCTCACTCAATGGACACAGCCTTGTTAGAACATCCCTCTCTATAAAGCTCACTCAATGGACACAGCCTTGTTAGAACATCTCTCTCTATAAAGCTCACACAATGGACTCAGCATTGTTAGAACATCCCTCTCTATAAAGCTCACTCAATGGACTCAACATTGTTAGAACATCCCTCTCTATAAAGCTCACTCACTTATAATGTGGGTTACATTTAGTGGATCCCATAAATAGCATTATAAAGAGGGAACACTGTACATACACACATGAAATCTATCATACATACAGATATGAAATCTATTACACATCTTTAAATATCCTCTATAGAGTGCACCCATGTACAACACATCTTGACGAGTAGGTGGACTTTAAATGCAAGAAACTATACTATATATACACTGTACTATTTTATGTATATAAAAAATGGTTGGGAGGGGCCTAAAGTAGATGCAGAAATATATACTTATTGTGGAGGTGACCACTGTAGCAGATTTTATTGCTTGAACTTACACTAAACAGCCACTGTTTCAAGTGGACTCCTCTGTCCTACTACATTTGTGGCTGGTAGCACATCGGACTTGTAATCCAAGGTCACAGGTTCAATTCCCACACAGGCCAGCCTAGGTTGGCTGCTTATGTGTGTCCTTGGAAAAGGCGCTTAGCTCACATTCCTCGGCACAATAATGTGTTAAAAGTGACATTAAAACCCAAGAAAAATAAAATACATTTGTGGCTACTGAACTGTAATTGAATCAAAGTATGCACATTCAGCTATCTGTCGATGTATGCATCCATCCATTCATATAATTACATACACAAAAGAATATCCATACCTAGTTATAATCAAATGGATAATGCTGGCTATAGAATCTTACCTGATCCATACCTAGTTATAATCAAATGGATAATGCTGGCTATAGAATCTTACCTGATCAGTTTTCATTAAACCTGAATATTAGATGGCTAGCACGAAGCTTTTTATTAATAGTAATAGAAAATAAATTAATAGTAATAGAAAATAAATTAATAGTAATAGAAAATAAATTAATAGTAATAGAAAATAGCAAAGACTTTAGTATGTAGGAACCTTGGTGTGAAAAAGGTTCTATGCTAGATGCATAATTACTTCAAGATCGAATGCAACATTCCTAATGACCCACTGCTATATAAAACCTCTGAATCCATTCATTAATCAATGAACCCAGGCCTTGGAATGTTCCCTTGCCAATAGCCCACTGCAAGTGAATTTTTACATGGGCAAGCTAATATCCTATGTACAGTCCCCTTGCCAATAGCCCACTACAAGTGAATTTTTACATGGGCAAGCTAATAACCTATGTACAGACCCCTTGCCAATAGCCCACTACAAGTGAATTTTTACACAGGCAAGCTAAAAATCCTATGTACAGACCCCTTGCCAACAGCCCACTATAAGTGAATTTTTACATGGGCAAGCTAATATCATATGTAGCTTTCCCATAGGGGAACGGGGAGGGGTAGGGAAGATAGTTTTTTAAATGTCACATGAACTCACTGCTTGTTTAACGCAGAGCTTTTATTTACAATGCTTGAGATGAGAAACTACTCAACAGGCAGCAGTGAGTTACTGTGACATTTAAAAGTATATCTTTTGTCTGCCATAAGCAACTATTATAATAACTGGTTGTTATAAGACTGGTTGATGTTTTGTCTGCCATAAGTGACCATTATAACACTGGTTGTTATAAGACTGGTTGAGGTTTTGTCTGCCATTAGCGACTATTATAATAACTGGTTTTTATAAGACTGGTTGATGTTTTGTCTGCCATAAGTGACCATTATAACACTGGTTGCTATAAGACTGGTTGATGTTTTGTCTGCTAAAAGTGACCATTATAACACTGGTTGTTATAAGACTGGTTGATGTTTTGTCTGCCATAAGTGACCATTATAACACTGACTGTTATAAGACTGGTTGAGGTTTTGTGAGATAACATAAATATAAGTTAACAGTTGTTTTGTCGCTTAAGATACATATGCTGAGAAAGTATAAAGCTGAAAAGGCAAGTAAAATTCTGAAATTTATTTGCCCATGTGCAAGAAAATATTTTAAAACAATTTCCAATGCCTGGAATATGTAAATATCCTATACAACATTCTAGTTATCTCTCTGATAATGTCTACTGACATGGTATGTTCTTGTTTTGAACAGAGGGCATTCATTATTGATATAAAACAGTCACAATTCATAACTGGATTTTAATTTATTATCGACAAGTGTTCTGCCAAAACATGGTGTCTCACCTTTTTCAGAGTTACGAGCTTGCAAAAATATGTAACATTGAGTTGATGCCAAAGCTGCTAACAATGACAGACAACATCATGCTCACTGTATATCTCACGTTTTTCTCTCAAAATGGAAAGACAATAAATGATATACTGTATGCAAGTCATGACAAAAAGTTGAGTCCTACTGCAAACTGCACAGACCCAGATCTGCTGTTGCATCATGTGCAAGCAGATCTGGGTCTATGATAAATGATAAATATGCATATACTGTCTAACAAAAAATGTGTATATACTGTCCAATGATAAATGTGTTTATACTCTCCAATGATAATTGTGTATATACTGTAAAATGGTAAATGTGTATATACTGTAAAATGGTAAATGTGTATATACTGTAAAATGGTAAATGTGTATATACTGTAAAATGACAAATGTGTATATACTATAAAATGGTAAATGTGTATATACTGAAAAATGGTAAATGTGTGTGTACTGTAAAATGACAAATGTGTATATACTGTAAAATGATAAATGTGTATATACTGTAAAATGATAATTGTGTATATACTATCAAATGATAAATGTGTATATACTGTCAAATGGTAAATGTGTATATACTGTAAAATGACATGTGTATATACTGGAAAATGACAAATGTATATATACTGTATAATGGTAAATGTGTACATACTGTAAAATGACAAATGTATATATACTGTAAAATCATAAATGTGTATATACTGTAAAATCAAAAATATTCATAGGGATACAATTCTGAAGTTGGGAAGTAAACACAATTTTGTGGGGGATACAATTGTGTGGGGTCACACTATTTAATCAACAGACAATCAACATTACTAATTTTTGGTGGCAGAATTTATCTTGTGATATTCCTATTCCTTGCCCACACACATTTTTTATTTAAATCCTTCACAAATGTTTCTGACTTTACAATATATATATATACATATATATATATATATATATACATATATATATATATATATATATATATATATATATATATATATATATATATATATATATATATATATATATATATATACATACACACAAATATCTTTCATATATAAGTAAGATGTACAGGCACATCATTATCAAATTATTCCCCTGGTTTCTAAAAACATATGTTTCAGCACAGATTCATACTCTTTGATCAGATTTGTCTACTTTGAAAATAAACTCACTATATATGGCTTTTAAAATACTGTTTTGTCAGTTTCCATTGGCAAATAATCAAAAGCGAGACCACAGGCATGATATTTAATGCCTATGTATTTAATTCTTGAAAAAATAAACAAAGTTGTATTGATATCTATACAAGCAAACAGCATCAATCACAAAGAGATAATAAGCAGATAAACATAATTTTTCTTAATTGGCTTATCTACAAGTGTTTAGTCAATTACAATTTACATTAAAAGTTGACCTTTCTTTAAGGTGCAAAGACTTTGGATTAGCCTACTGTCAACGCTATGGAATATTGTTTTTACCTCGTGTGCCCTAGGGACATTTTGACTCACTAATAAGCCTACTACAGTATTTGCTAATGGTAAATAATCTGGCCCAGTGTGTGTCAGGTGTGTGTTTTACTTAACGCATGACCACAATCTGTCAAATTATCTTCTAAATAAGTATATTATAGTTCATTGATACAGTACATGTTACTGTCATAATATTTTACAACTTTTTATGTGTTTAATCTGTTGAGAATCCAACTAAAGTCTTTTCTCATTGGAATGACCTTGCTGGATTCTAGCCAATTTGTTACTGTCATCAATTTTTTTAAAAAATTGTATGATATCATTTTTGAAATAAAGAATTACCACCTGTATCTTATTAGAGTCAAGGTCTCACTCACATATCACGATGTGCCTTCCAGGTTGAATACAAAACATGGATGCTAAAAAAATAGTGCTCTTTTTTAAAATGTTTATACAATTCTTACGTAATTTATGTGTAGACATAAGTTATATAAAGTTTTCATAAATCCATATCTAAAAGAATGAATATAAATTGACTGGTGGTAGTTTGCCCTTACATATGAATAGGTGCCAAGTTCATGTGTTGTTTGGCCCATCTGGAACAATAAAGATCTGAAGGTTTCATGCTGTGTCATTTCAAAGTGATTTTTCTCTCTAATCTTCATGTTAAGGTCTGTTGTTGGACAGCCTTATTTTATCTGCCTTGGATTATGTTTTGTATTTTTTTTATTCGTTTTATATTTTTAAAGAAATAAAATAACATATAGCAAAAAGTAATTGATGTGTGAGATCTCAAACTAACATGTGTAAATAAGAAAAATACATCAGAAAGAAAGTACATTTTTTGTATTTATTAATACCGGTATGTAAAATAAGTTTTAAAATCCCATATATATTATCATACAATTAAAATACAATTTTCTAGAAATGTTCACAGTCAAGTAAAATCCTCTGGAATGACTCTTTATAAAAGCAGTATTACACTCATCAGAAATCCTCTGGAATGACTCTTTATAAAAGCAGTATTACACTCATCAGAGGATCTGATAGAAATAAATGTGTGTGACTGTCTTTATAAGAGCAGTATTACACTCATCAGAGGATCTGATAGCAATAAATGTGTGTGACTGTCTTTATAAGAGCAGTATTACACTCATCTGAGGATCTGATAGCAATAAATGTGTGTGACTGTCTTTATAAGAGCAGTATTACACTCAACAGAGGATCTGATAGCAATAAATGTGTGTGACTGTCTTTATAAGAGCAGTATTACACTCATCTGAGGATCTGATAGCAATAAATGTGTGTGACTGTCTTTATAAGAGCAGTATTACACTCATCTGAGGATCTGATAGCAATAAATGTGTGTGACTGTCTTTATAAGAGCAGTATTACACTCATCAGAGGATCTGATAGAAATAAATGTGTGTGACTGTCTTTATAAGAGCAGTATTACACTCATCTGAGGATCTGATAGCAATAAATGTGTGTGACTGTCTTTATAAGAGCAGTATTACACTCATCAGAGGATCTGATAGAAATAAATGTGTGACTGTCTTTATAAGAGCAGTATTACACTCATCTGAGGATCTGATAGCAATAAATGTGTGTGACTGTCTTTATAAGAGCAGTATTACACTCATCTGAGGATCTGATAGCAATAAATGTGTGTGACTGTCTTTATAAGAGCAGTATTACACTCATCTGAGGATCTGATAGAAATAAATGTGTGTGACTGTCTTTACAAGAGCAGTATTACACTCATCTGAGGATCTGATAGCAATAAATGTGTGTGACTGTCTTTACAAGAGCAGTATTACACTCATCTGAGGATCTGATAGCAATAAATGTGTGTTACTGTCTTTACAAGAGCAGTATTACACTCATCTGTTGATCTGATAGAAATAAATGTGTGTGACTGTCTTTACAAGAGCAGTATTACACTCATCAGAGGATCTGATAGAAATAAATGTGTGTGACTGTCTTTATAAGAGCAGTATTACACTCATCTGAGGATCTGATAGCAATAAATGTGTGTGACTGTCTTTACAAGAGCAGTATTGTACTCATCTGAGGATCTGATAGCAATAAATGTGTGTGACTGTCTTAATAAAAGCAGTATTAAACTCATCTGAGGATCTGATAGCAATAAATGTGTGTGACTGTCTTTATAAGAACAGTATTACACTCATCTGAGGATCTGATAGCAATAAATGTGTGTGACTGTCTTTATAAGAACAGTATTACACTCATCTGAGGATCTGATAGCAATAAATGTGTGTGACTGTCTTTATAAGAGCAGTATTACACTCATTTGAGGATCTGATAGCAATAAATGTGTGTGACTGTCAATTTAACTCATTAACCCAGTGTGCCACATTTACTCATCATAAGGTTGTACCTTACTTCTGAGCTCCATAATGTCAACATCATTTACGATACACCAAAGCAGGTGGTATTATAGAAAAGGAGAAAGATGGATGATACCAAATAATGTAGACTTTCTGCTTGCATTAAAAATACAGCAGAAAAAACATAATTTCTGAGACCTGATTTTTTTTTTTAGGCCGGAAAGTACCCTTTTAGGAACCGGAGTTTGTGTCTGGATTTTAGACTTTTTGGACTCGTATCTAAAGCAGATCGATCTGAAATGCAGACAGACAAAAGATCCTTTGAAAAAAGCTGGATAAGTTTCAGATTATGAGTAAAAAGGGGCCAGGAGACAAAAATCGTGGGTTAAATAAAAAAAAAAGTCAAATTTTCACCCTTCTGCGCATGCGTGTGTTAAATAACCAATTGAAAACAATGTTATTTATACACCTAAGCATCCAGCTAAACAGAAATCTTTCACAAACAGATGTGTTTGGATGCATTCAGAAGTAACCCCAAAAATGTGTTTCCTACCCTGGTCCTATTAAATTCCAATTTAACGCTTTCCTAGTTACCTACACGTATGAATTAAATGGCAGGATAAATAATAGTAAATGTTTTTCCTAGGAATGCCCTACTATTGGGTCATGAGACCTATTGGAAATTCCTATGGGAATCTTGTAGGACCCTATAGGTTTCCTACATGATTCAATAGGAGGATTCTGTATGGGTATTCCTGGACCATAAATATCAATGTTTTAGGAATTTAGCAGCTAAAATACATTTCCAAGTTTGAAGTGAGTTTCAGTTTCATAGTGATGTTTTTGCTATAAAATTTAAGTTTGGGACCAAAAATTTGTTTTGGTTTCTGAGTAGTGGGCGGGGGGATTATATTAAAGAAGGAAAAATTTGGGGAAACAAATTTTGATTTTGAGGGTTTTCAGTTTATTTAGATTCTTGATAATCTGACTGTACAGTATAGTCTTCCTCTAAAGCTCCAAACTGCATATATACATATACAGACATATAATTCACACACACATACATACATACATACATACATACATACATACATACATACATACATACATACATACATACATACATATCAATAGCTAATATCATTTATAATGATATTTGCTATTGATATGTATGTATGTATGTGTGTATGTAACCCCTTAATGTTTCCTTGATGACACAGACCCTGGATCAATAATAATTTACTTTGAATCAATAACAGGTAGACTTAAAGGTACAAATACAGGACATCAATTAGTTTATGCATGTAACTGCCTTGGAGATTATAGATTGACATAATCAAGGTATAGTGTATCGTTAATTAAAAAATGTGCTAGTTGACAGGTAATTAATTTGATTTTTATAAGACATATTTTATTTTCAAAGACTCATAAGACATCTGACAAGAATTTTTGTAATTAACAAGTCTTTAAAAAGCTGCTAATGCTAATATGATGGAATACAATGATCCCTTAGCAATCTAAACTATAACCCTATATAACAATTCCAATTTTAACCTACAAGCCCAGTAAGGATGATGCAGGGACTTGCCCAATAAAAATGTTTTGTTGCAATAGCTAGTTGGCCTATGGCATCGTCATCCCCTGATAAATAGGTCAACTGTGACTTATAAATTAATGTTAGTGGATTCTTATTTATGTAAGTCATGTTCAATAATTACCCAATCCCACCAATTTTCAATAACCTTACGCATGTCTTACAGTACAATGAAAAAATTGGATGTCAAGAATTAACCTTCCATGTAGTTTAACTTTGGTTCTTCACAACTTAACATGCAGCTAAGCAACACATTTTCTGCATGAAAAACTAGTTTTGCATTCCTAACTTGAATATTTTTACATTCAACATGCATTACTCTATAATAGTGAAAATTAAAATATTTTAGCATCATTAAATTTAAGTGAATACATCAACATGATTATAACTGAGATCAACTTATAACAAGTATAGATCTCACACAGGCACCCATAAAGGTTCTGCAAACCTTTGGAATTCCCGATCCACTTATTTTTAGTAGCCTATCAGATAAAGCATTGCATTTTGTGTTAGGGACAGTTACTGTATCAAATGATATGTTCTGAATGATGTTTTTCACTTTCATAAAATGAGAAAGATGTCATTTGATTGGTGAATCAAAAGAACATGACCTTGTATTATCGTGTCCATTAGATCTCCATATGTTGGAAATCTCCATTTTAATCAGATTTAATGCAACATAAAAGTTCCATGATTAATGCTCAATGACAATGCACATTTTCTACAACCATGTTGCTTAACATTTTTTTTACAAAACTGGTGAAATCAGTATCTCAATAAATTTGCAACAATTTTATATGGATATAGAATTGTTTTTATATTTATCTATTTATTACAAACTTACCTTGTGTCAGACTTAATATCAACAAAATAATAAGCTCACAGCAACCAGCTGAAGGTCAATATGAAACATATCAGCACTGATAATCTAGTTTCACACATATCTCCAAACCCTCATTTATGTGCTGGAATGACTATAGTCCTTGCTTCCAGGGCAATACATTTATAAACACTTTTGGCATCTGGTCTCTCCATATGCTATGTGTGTCTGCGTGTACATGTAGGCTGGTTCTCCATATATCTAAGAAAACAGTTTGTTTATCTGGGGCCTAACAGAGAACCAAACACTGACAGGGGATAGACCATAAGGCCAATAAATTAACTAAGGCAACAGTGCATGTGCTAGATACTATCAAAACATGTCAGCAAATAAGATTACAGTGTTGACTATGTTACTATGCTCACTTCCAAGATGGGTCATACATTGATCAGTTTAGGTCATACATTGATCAGTTTAGGTCATACATTGATCAGTTTAGGTCATACATTGATCAGTTTAGGTCATACATTGATCAGTTTAGGTCATACATTGATCAGTTTAGGTCATACATTGATCAGTCCAATAATTGTCATGAAAGAAGCAGACTTCTAGCCAAAACATCATTGTTGAAAGCTTTCAAAGAATGGGAGATCTCATTTCTCTAAGAAAACTGATCCTTGGAAATTCTATTCTCCAGTAGTAAATAGTACCAAATCCTGGGATATGATCCAAGGGAAATAAACTTATAATCTAAAGTGTATAATGTAACAACATAATTTTTTAAATTTATTATTATTTTGTTAAAGCACACATCATTGATATCATTAACAATGTCTCCATCACATGTATATATACGGTACATTAGAAGAGTCAGCTTCCTTTGTCAATGCTGGAAGTTCTCTTCTTTTTGAGATGAATTCTAAGGAGAAGATTTAGAGGAGATTGTGGGAACTTGTCAAATTCCGTTTCTCCTAGTACAAAAAAAAATAAGAGCCCCTCTCTTTTCAGTGTAAAAATTAAGAATTTAACCAATTTGTGCAAAATAAACCAGCCCTTCTAATCTCAAACCTCCTTAGAAAAAAATCTTAGATCAATCTCTGATTCTCTCTCCCAAAATGATCATGTTCAATAAAATACATGTAAGATCTCTTTTTGTGGCTGGTTTGCTAGTAACCCATAAAGTTAGAGTGACATGAGACTGGTTAACTGGTAATCCATAAAGCTAGAGTGACATGTGACTGGTTAACTGGTAATCCATAAAGCTAGAGTGACATGTGACTGGTTGACTGGTAATCCATAAAGCTAGAGTGACATGTGACTGGTTGACTGGTAATCCATAAAGCTAGAGTGACAACATTACACCAGGAAAACATGGTGATAATTAACTTGGATGACAACATTACACCAGGAAAACATGGTAATAATAAAATTCAAAATGCAGTTTTCCTTGGATGAGAGATACTGGTATGGAAATAACTGTGCTTATAAATGGATAGTTCCATGCATGTTTTGACCAAAAAGAGAGTCAAGCACGTGTTAATGCCTGTGTGTGTAATATGTCACATACATACACACATACACACAACACATACATACATACATACATACATACATACATACATACATACATACATACATACATACATACATACATACATACATACATACACACACACACACACACACACACACATACATACATACATACATACATACATACATACATACATACATACATACATACATACATACATATTGGCATCCAACCATGCAGCTCTCATAAAAAATATATATTATTTTACTTGTCAAAATCAGCTTTCAGTATAATTTTTATCACTAAAGCAACACCAGAGCAATAAACAGCAGCCACTGTAAACATAATAATAATAATATAATAATAATAATAATAATGATAATGATAATAATGATAACAATAATAATAATAATAATAAACAATTTATTTTATGAAGGTATCTCAGTTATTATAATATACTATTCTCCCCTGAGGCCCTCAGGATACATTAAGTATAAAGGCACAAAGTGTATATGATATACATTACCAGAGCAATCTGGAGAGCATGTATTTCAATATTAAAAATGACAACTGCCCTTCAAGATAATAGTTATACAATTTTGTTTTGAACACATTTAAATTTGTTTCTGATCTAATGGTTATGGGGAGTTCATTTCATAAAATAGCACCAAACTAAGCAAATGATTTTTTTAAAAGTATTTGTTTAGGGAAATGGTATTCTGCACTGATCATTTGTAATCAATCTCAATTTAGGTCCTTGGTACTGTTCTTTTGACTTAAAATGAAACATGCCATGCAAATATTGAGGGCAACATTCATTCTTAACTTTGAACATTAATAATGACTAGTGATAGGCTAATCTATTTAAATTTCAGCCATTTCAATTCTGAGAATAGAATTTTGGAAGGTGAATCAAATGGCAAGTCTAAGATAATTCTTGCTGCACTTTATTGAAGTTTGTGGATTGTTTCAATATTGCTATCAGTTGTATTTCCCCAAATTGTGCAGCAGTATTCCAAAAGAGGAAGACTGAATGTATTATAGAAAAAATTCCTGATAGTTGAGTGGTAGATAACTTTTTATCCTCTGTGAAAGATAAATTAATTATCATGCAGAAAATAATTTCAGACTGAAGTGATCCTGACCAACAAAATGTTGCCCCTTTGACAGCTTAAGAGAAAATGAGTACCCTAAGTGGTATATTATACACCCATCATGTACCGTAAGTGGTATATTATACACCCATCATGTACTGTAAGTGGTATATTATACACCCATCATGTACTGTAAGTGGTATATTATACACCCATTATGTACCGTAAGTGGTATATTATACACCCATCATGCACTGTAAGTGGTATATTATACACCCATCATGTACCGTAAGTGGTATATTATACACCCATCATGTACCGTAAGTGGTATATTATACACCCATCATGTACCGTAAGTGGTATATTATACACCCATCATGTACTGTAAGTGGTATATTATACACCCATCATGTATTGTAAGTGGTATATTATACACCCATCATGTACTGTAAGTGGTATATTATACACCCATCATGTACCGTAAGTGGTATATTATACACCCATCATGTACTGTAAGTGGTATATTATACACCCATCATGTACCGTAAGTGGTATATTATACACCCATCATGTACCATAAGTGGTATATTATACACCCATCATGTACCGTAAGTGGTATATTATACACCCATCATGTACCGTAAGTGATATATTATACACCCATCATGTACTGTAAGTGGTATATTATACACCCATCATGTACCCAAAGTGGTATATTATACACCCATCATGTACCGTAAGTGGTATATTATACACCCATCATGTATTGTAACTGGTATATTATACACCCATTATGTACCATAAGTGGTATATTATACACCCATCATGTACCCTAAGTGGTATATTATACACCCATCATGTACTGTAAGTGGTATATTATACACCCATCATGTACTGTAAGTGGTATATTATACACCCATCATGTACCGTAAGTGGTATATTATACACCCATCATGTACCGTAAGTGGTATATTATACACCCATCATGTATTGTAAGTGGTATATTATACACCCATCATGTACTGTAAGTGGTATATTACACACCCATCATGTATTGCAAGCGGTATATTATACACTCACCATGTACCCTAAGTGGTATATTATACACCCATCATGTATTTTAAGTGGTATATTATACACCCATTATGTACTGTAAGTGGTATATTATACACCCATCATGTACTGTAAGTGGTATATTATACACCCATCATGTACTGTAAGTGGTATATTATACACCCATCATGTACTGTAAGTGGTATATTAGATACCCATCATGTACTGTAAGTGGTATATTATACACCCATCATGTACCGTAAGTGGTATATTATACACCCATCATGTACCGTAAGTGGTATATTATACACCCATTATGTATTGTAAGTGGTATATTATACACCCATCATGTACCCTAAGTGATATATTATACACCCATCATGTACTGTAAGTGGTATATTATACACCCATCATGTACTGTAAGTGGTATATTATACACCCATCATGTATTGTAAGTGGTATATTATACACCCATCATGTACCGTAAGTGGTATATTATACACCCATCATGTATTGTAAGTGGTATATTATACACCCATCATGTACTGTAAGTGGTATATTATACACCCATTATGTACCGTAAGTGATATATTATACACCCATCATGTACTGTAGTGGTATATTATACACCCATCATGTATTGTAAGTGGTATATTATACACTCACCATGTACCCTAAGTGGTATATTATACACCCATCATGTACCGTAAGTGGTATATTATACACCCATCATGTACCGTAAGTGGTATATTATACACCCATCATGTACTGTAAGTGGTATATTATACACCCATCATGTACTGTAAGTGGTATATTATACACCCATCATGTATTGTAAGTGGTATATTATACACCCATCATGTACCGTAAGTGGTATATTATACACCCATCATGTACCGTAAGTGGTATATTATACACCCATTATGTATTGTAAGTGGTATATTATACACCCATCATGTACCCTAAGTGGTATATTATACACCCATCATGTACCGTAAGTGGTATATTATACACCCATCATGTACTGTAAGTGGTATATTATACACCCATTATGTACCCTAAGTCGTATATTATACACCCATCATGTACCGTAAGTGGTATATTATACACCCATCATGTACCGTAAGTGGTATATTATACACCCATCATGTACCGTAAGTGATATATTATACACCCATCATGTACTGTAAGTGGTATATTATACACCCATCATGTACCCTAAGTGGTATATTATACACCCATCATGTACTGTAAGTGGTATATTATACACCCATCATGTACCCTAAGTGGTATATTATACACCCATCATGTACCCTAAGTGGTATATTATACACCCATCATGTACCGTAAGTGGTATATTATACACCCATCATGTACCCTAAGTGGTATATTATACACCCATCATGTACCGTAAGTGGTATATTATACACCCATCATGTACCGTAAGTGGTATATTATACACCCATCATGTACCGTAAGTGATATATTATACACCCATCATGTACTGTAAGTGGTATATTATACACCCATCATGTACCCTAAGTGGTATATTATACACCCATCATGTACTGTAAGTGGTATATTATACACCCATCATGTACCCTAAGTGGTATATTATACACCCATCATGTACCGTAAGTGGTATATTATACACCCATCATGTACCGTAAGTGGTATATTATACACCCATCATGTACCGTAAGTGGTATATTATACACCCATCATGTACCCTAAGTGGTATATTATACACCCATCATGTACCGTAAGTGGTATATTATACACCCATCATGTACCGTAAGTGGTATATTATACACCCATCATGTACCGTAAGTGGTATATTATACACCCATCATGTACTGTAAGTGGTATATTATACACCCATCATGTATTGTAAGTGGTATATTATACACCCATCATGTACTGTAAGTGGTATATTATACACCCATCATGTACCGTAAGTGGTATATTATACACCCATCATGTACTGTAAGTGGTATATTATACACCCATCATGTACCGTAAGTGGTATATTATACACCCATCATGTACCATAAGTGGTATATTATACACCCATCATGTACCGTAAGTGGTATATTATACACCCATCATGTACCGTAAGTGATATATTATACACCCATCATGTACTGTAAGTGGTATATTATACACCCATCATGTACCCAAAGTGGTATATTATACACCCATCATGTACCGTAAGTGGTATATTATACACCCATCATGTATTGTAACTGGTATATTATACACCCATTATGTACCATAAGTGGTATATTATACACCCATCATGTACCCTAAGTGGTATATTATACACCCATCATGTACTGTAAGTGGTATATTATACACCCATCATGTACTGTAAGTGGTATATTATACACCCATCATGTACCGTAAGTGGTATATTATACACCCATCATGTACCGTAAGTGGTATATTATACACCCATCATGTATTGTAAGTGGTATATTATACACCCATCATGTACTGTAAGTGGTATATTACACACCCATCATGTATTGCAAGCGGTATATTATACACTCACCATGTACCCTAAGTGGTATATTATACACCCATCATGTATTTTAAGTGGTATATTATACACCCATTATGTACTGTAAGTGGTATATTATACACCCATCATGTACTGTAAGTGGTATATTATACACCCATCATGTACTGTAAGTGGTATATTATACACCCATCATGTACTGTAAGTGGTATATTAGATACCCATCATGTACTGTAAGTGGTATATTATACACCCATCATGTACCGTAAGTGGTATATTATACACCCATCATGTACCGTAAGTGGTATATTATACACCCATTATGTATTGTAAGTGGTATATTATACACCCATCATGTACCCTAAGTGATATATTATACACCCATCATGTACTGTAAGTGGTATATTATACACCCATCATGTACTGTAAGTGGTATATTATACACCCATCATGTATTGTAAGTGGTATATTATACACCCATCATGTACCGTAAGTGGTATATTATACACCCATCATGTATTGTAAGTGGTATATTATACACCCATCATGTACTGTAAGTGGTATATTATACACCCATTATGTACCGTAAGTGATATATTATACACCCATCATGTACTGTAGTGGTATATTATACACCCATCATGTATTGTAAGTGGTATATTATACACTCACCATGTACCCTAAGTGGTATATTATACACCCATCATGTACCGTAAGTGGTATATTATACACCCATCATGTACCGTAAGTGGTATATTATACACCCATCATGTACTGTAAGTGGTATATTATACACCCATCATGTACTGTAAGTGGTATATTATACACCCATCATGTATTGTAAGTGGTATATTATACACCCATCATGTACCGTAAGTGGTATATTATACACCCATCATGTACCGTAAGTGGTATATTATACACCCATTATGTATTGTAAGTGGTATATTATACACCCATCATGTACCCTAAGTGGTATATTATACACCCATCATGTACCGTAAGTGGTATATTATACACCCATCATGTACTGTAAGTGGTATATTATACACCCATTATGTACCCTAAGTCGTATATTATACACCCATCATGTACCGTAAGTGGTATATTATACACCCATCATGTACCGTAAGTGGTATATTATACACCCATCATGTACCGTAAGTGATATATTATACACCCATCATGTACTGTAAGTGGTATATTATACACCCATCATGTACCCTAAGTGGTATATTATACACCCATCATGTACTGTAAGTGGTATATTATACACCCATCATGTACCCTAAGTGGTATATTATACACCCATCATGTACCCTAAGTGGTATATTATACACCCATCATGTACCGTAAGTGGTATATTATACACCCATCATGTACCCTAAGTGGTATATTATACACCCATCATGTACCGTAAGTGGTATATTATACACCCATCATGTACCGTAAGTGGTATATTATACACCCATCATGTACCGTAAGTGATATATTATACACCCATCATGTACTGTAAGTGGTATATTATACACCCATCATGTACCCTAAGTGGTATATTATACACCCATCATGTACTGTAAGTGGTATATTATACACCCATCATGTACCCTAAGTGGTATATTATACACCCATCATGTACCGTAAGTGGTATATTATACACCCATCATGTACCGTAAGTGGTATATTATACACCCATCATGTACCGTAAGTGGTATATTATACACCCATCATGTACCCTAAGTGGTATATTATACACCCGTCATGTACTGTAAGTGGTATATTATACACCCATCATGTATTGTAAGTGGTATATTATACACTCACCATGTACCCTAAGTGGTATATTATACACCCATCATGTACCGTAAGTGGTATATTATACACCCATCATGTACCGTAAGTGGTATATTATACACCCATCATGTACTGTAAGTGGTATATTATACACCCATCATGTACTGTAAGTGGTATATTATACACCCATCATGTATTGTAAGTGGTATATTATACACCCACCATGTACCGTAAGTGGTATATTATACACCCATCATGTACCGTAAGTGGTATATTATACACCCATTATGTATTGTAAGTGGTATATTATACACCCATCATGTACCCTAAGTGGTATATTATACACCCATCATGTACCGTAAGTGGTATATTATACGCCCATCATGTACTGTAAGTGGTATATTATACACCCATTATGTACCGTAAGTGGTATATTATACACCCATCATGTACCGTAAGTGGTATATTATACACCCATCATGTACCGTAAGTGGTATATTATACACCCATAATGTACCGTAAGTGATATATTATACACCCATCATGTACTGTAAGTGGTATATTATACACCCATCATGTACCCTAAGTGGTATATTATACACCCATCATGTACTGTAAGTGGTATATTATACACCCATCATGTACCCTAAGTGGTATATTATACACCCATCATGTACCGTAAGTGGTATATTATACACCCATCATGTACCGTAAGTGGTATATTATACACCCATCATGTACCGTAAGTGGTATATTATACACCCATCATGTACCCTAAGTGGTATATTATACACCCGTCATGTACTGTAAGTGGTATATTATACACCCATCATGTACTGTAAGTGGTATATTATATACCCATTATGTACCGTAAATGGAATATTATATACCCACCACGTGGTAAATAGTATTATAATTATTATGCTTTTATGTAAAATCCTATTTCATTGCTTAGGCAATGACATTTAAAATCTGAAATCAATAGGTGTCTTCCTGGTCTTAAATGCAACCCATTCACAAAATTTGGTCAAGTTAAAAAAACACAGAAGATAAAAACATTTTCTTCTTTCAGTCTTATGACTCTGACCTTTGACTTAATGACCCCAAAATTGATAGATGCATTTCTTGACTCAAATGCAAGACATCCCAAAAGTTTGGTACTGATTTGTGGCATAGGATTTGAGTTATTATGTGAAAACCATTTTCCTTCTTGGAGTCCCCATGACCTTGACTTCTGACATTTTAACCCCCAAATCTATAGATGTCTTCCTTGTATCAAATGCAAGCCATCTGCAATGTTTAGTCATGGCATGTGATACAGAACTCGATTCCTTTTGTGAAAATAATTTTTACATCTCTCAGTCTCTGTGATACTAACCTTTAGACCTTTTGACCTCAAAATGAACAGGTGTCTTTTTTGTCTCATATGCAAGTCATCCACAAAGTCTGGTAAAAATATGTAATAAAGAACTCAACATATTGTGCAGAATTCAATTTGTTCTACTTGGAGTTAATGTGAACTTGACCTTTAACTTTTCAACCCCAAAATCAATAAGTGCACTTCTTATTTCAAATGCAAGCTATTTAAAAAATTGTTGGCAAGGTATCTGGCATAATTTGTGTCAACTTGACAGGTTGTGTGGACCTCATCGTTTCCCAACCTGCATTGTGTAGATCCCATGACAACGGAGTCCACACAAATCATGTGTCATGTATGTGTGTGTGTGTGTGTGTGTGTGAAGAATAGCAACCATTCGGATGGCACATGTAAAATGACAAATGCAACTTGAAATCTTACAGCAAAAATATTATGATTAACTACATAACAAACGTACTTCATGAAACTCCCCAGCTTATGAATTAGGAGATGATCTAGCAATGTCAGGTGAGAAAGCCTTGCAGTAATTGTGTCTATATAGAAGGTAGGTCATTATATTTACCGTATATCACCATATGTAGCCTCATCTATTTTACAACAAACCTTAGGGGTTAAATATATGCACTCACCCAATGACCAATGCAACATCAGTGGCAGACTATCATAGTACAATCACAAACTTTCATAATAGAGTCAAATACTACTGTGTACTGCATAAATGTATGATTTGGCAGTGGTTTAGTAGAAAATCAATTATGACCAAACTTAGGGATCACTGAAATATATTCAAGTAATTCGTGAAACAATTGGTGTTGTTCAAGGACGAGTCCAATGATAGGCTCTGGGAGCCCACCTTAACCATATATATGAGTCTTGCAATAGGCCCTGGGAGCCAACCATAACCATATATACAAGTCCTGCGATAGGCCCTGGGAGTCCACCATAACCATATATATGAGTCCTATGATAGGCCCTGCAAGTCCACCTTAACCACATGAGTCCAATGATAGGCTCTGGGAGCCCACCTTAACCATATATATGAGTCCTATGATAGGCCCTGGGAGTCCACCATAACCATATATACGAGTCCTGCAATAGGCCCTGGAAGCCTACCTTAACCATATATATATGAGTCCTACAATAGACCCAGGGAGCCCACCTTAACCATATATGAGTCCTATGATAGGCCCTGGGAGTTCACCTTAACCATGTATGCGAGTCCTACAATATGCCCTGGAAGCCCACCTTAACCATATATATTCAATGATAAGCTCAGGGACACTTTCAAATAATTCATTTTTTAATGTTGGGGTGGTCTTCCCATTGGAGTAGCACACAATTATCAAAAGTATATGATGCTACATGTAAACCCATGCCTGATGTTAAGCCCACCCTAATTTTTACAGAATTATGGCAAATATTCACAGTGGATGTTTGTCTGATAATATGCTCAATCCATTCTCTTTGACAACTTATTAGGCTGGCCCCCGGGTCTTATAATTGGAAAAAAACTGTATTAAAATGTTGCTAAAATTGTATACAAGCCTTGGATGGGCCTATCTTTAAGCATTGTCTTATTATTGGAGAAATATGGCTTTTTTTCTTTCTTCTGGAGATAGGTCTATCATTAGTGAAAGTTTTTACAAAAAATTTTGACAATATTTTCTGGAAACATAGGAATCATTGGCTAAGGTATCCTGTAATCTCAACCAGTAATTCCATTTTTAGTAATGTATCAATTTTAGCACCATAGATATACAACACTGTACAGTTAACTGTTACATATATGACTGTGCTTTACTCAGGCTTCATTCATAAATAATAAACAAGGTATCCATACAATATAGATACCACCACTCATAGGATGCAACTGAAAGGCAAAATTCAAAGTCAAACACTGGCCATTGCCATCTGTACTCACATATAACTCGGGTCCAACTGCAAACAACACAGACCCTGATTTGCTGTTGCATAATGTGCTGGAAGACAAGGGTCTATGTTGTTTGTTCTGCTGATTTCTCCATACAAACTACATAGACCCAGATCTACCAGAGGATTGTACAATGGCTGATCTGGATCTATGCAGTTTACAGTTGGACCAGACTTTTAAGTGAGTATAAACGGCACTATAATATAACAATTTGACCAGACTTTTAAGTGAGTATAAACGGCACTATAATATAACAATTTGACCAGACTTTTAAGTGAGTATAAACGGCACTATAATATAACAATTTGACCAGACTTTTAAGTGAGTATATATGGCACCAAAATAAAATAATTGGACCAGACTTTTAAATGAGTATATACAGCAATATAATAAAATAATTGGACCAGACTTTTAAGTAAGTGAGTATATACAGCAATGAAATAAAATAATTGGACCAGACTTTTAAGTGACTATAAACGGCACAATAATATAACAATTTGACCAGACTTTTAAGTGAGTATATATGGCACTAAAATAAAATAATTGGACCAGACTTTTAAGTGAGTATATACAGCAATAAAATAAAATAATTGGACCAGACTTTTAAGTGAGTATATACAGCACTATAATAAAATTCTATCAGAAAAGGTGAACATTCAACTATTTCCTTAATTTAAAGCCTCAGAGTGATCGGCCTCATACCAAATTTGGTAGGGATCCTGGGTGGCCGAGTGGTCTAAGGTGCTTGCCTTTACAGGTCACTCACACATTTCACTTCTGTCCATGTGAGTTCAAGTATCTGGCTCACCCAATGTGGATATGTGAGAAAGCTTGCTAGTAGCTTCCCATGGGTCAGTGTTTCTTCCCGGGTTCTTCCTCCACCAAATATATTGGCCACCATTTATAGCCTATCATGCGCTGTAAAATGGCGTTAAACCCCACAAAAACCAAACCAAAACCAATTTGGTTACAATCCATTAAGTTCTTCAAAAGTTATTGGGCAGAGACTAAATTTGTGATGTATTTTACAGGATGGGATGGGACTGGATGGCATGGCATGGTCAGATACATGTAACACTACATGTATATTCTGGCTCCATTGACTTTGCTGGGGCATAAAAAGAGAAATGTAAAATTATCAATTAAATATCAAACACATACTTTTGGCACAATGTATACCCTACATGAAGAGACATTTTCTAAAGTACATATACATTCAACAAAGTAATGAACTGAGTACAAGAAACTACTACGGTAACTAAACTTAATTCATGTGGCACAGAATGACCTTGAAAGCTCTAGCATTCTTATATCACATGATGTGGTGCAATAATTCTCAACAATCAATCCAAAAGCCATTATGAATGGAATGTCTATCAATCTACAGTATATGATTGGGTAGGAGATAGTCAATGAATATATACACAACAAGTGTATTGATAACCAATATAATTCTATGTCCCATCTTTTCATTTGAAAACCTTAAAATAGTCAGTATATTATATTTTGTATAATTGACTGTACTAGTTAACACTATGCTTTGAAAGGATTTTTTTATTAATGTTAATATAAAATGTGCTTACATCAAAGTACTGCATTTAAAATGAAGTGGGCAATCTTTGCAAAAGATTACTGTCTTTGACAGTTTTCATTTCAGGTCTGGGATGATCTGGGAAAAGAATGATTCAAAATTTAGTGCAATTTTAAATCTGTAACTTCATACAATCACTAACACCAATAAAATGTAAGTTTTAAACAAAAATCAAAATATGAATGTACTGAAAATTAAAAATGGAAAAAGAAAATTCACATTCACAATAGTCATAAAAAGCATTATCCCATAACGACAGTCAATGTACATTAAGTGTAACACTTGCAATGGTAACACAATGCTACCCAGTGGTAACATGACGTTATGCAACGTTAACACGATGCAACAGTCACACGATGATGTGAAATTCAATATCTTTGTTGAAAGAAATGATCTAAATACTTGATAATGGTTGTAACCATTGTCATGTAATGATCATGGATAGTTGTAAACACCCACAAGGATCAAGGACAATAATGGTTGTAAATATTGTCATGTAATGGATAGTTGTAAACACCCACAAGGATCAAGGACAATAATGGTCCAACCACAATGCTTGATGACTCTTGTGTCTTTTGTCTGTAATGTTGGATAACACATATAATGATTAAGCTACAAGCAATGAGAACCACACATATGCAAAATTAATACTGGCAAAAGAGAACTACACATATGTAAAATTAATACAGACAAAGAGAACCACACATATGCAAAATTAATACAGGCAAAGAGAACCACACATATGCAAAAAGAATCCAGGCAAAGAGAACCACACATATGCAAAATTAATACTGGCAAAGAGAACTACACATATGCAAAATTAATACAGGTAAAGAAAACCACACATATGAAAAATTAATACTGGCAAAGAGAACTACACATATGCAAAATTAATACAGGTAAAGAAAACCACACATATGAAAAATTAATCCAGGCAAAGAGAACCACACATATGCAAAATTAATACAGGCAAAGAGAACCACACATGCAAAAAGAATCCAGGCAAAGAGAACCACACATATGCAAAATTAATACAGGCAAAGAGAACCACACATATGCAAAATTAATACTGGCAAAGAGAACCACACATATGCAAAAAGAATCCAGGCAAAGAGAACTACACATATGCAAAATTAATCCAGGCAAAGAGAACCACACATATGCAAAATTAATACAGGCAAAGAGAACCACACATATGCAAAAAGAATCCAGGCAAAGAGAACCACACATATGCAAAATTAATACTGGCAAAGAGAACTACACATATGCAAAATTAATACAGGTAAAGAAAACCACACATATGAATAATTAATCCAGGCAAAGAGAACCACACATATGCAAAATTAATACAGGCAAAGAGAACTACATATATGCAAAATTAATACAGGCAAATTAGGTAATTGCCAATAATTTACTGGTTTTCTAAAGATGCCTGTATCTGGTGCTAAGATAATCCAATTCTACCATCAAAATACCAACTTAATCAAGCTTACTGGGATGTGATTAATATTTGGTCCAATTAAAAAATCAACTTTTTTGATAGTAGTAGTAGTTCTGCTGCTGCTGTTGCTATAGTAACAGTTGTGGTTCTGTAAGTTACAGTAGTAGTCTTTTACTACTACAGTGTACTACATGTGTACTACTGGTGCACTACTATTACTAATGTTGAAGATAACTCAGATAATAAGATGCAAAAAAAAGATAAAAAAATTATATGATAATATACAATAAAAACAAAATAGCAAACTTAAAACTTCAAATACATTGTTATCACTGCTTTTTCTGTCAAAATTATAAATCAAAACAAAATTAAAACCAATACACTGAAAGTACAAGACATAGGATAAGCAATTATTTATAAACTAATACCACTACTATTATAATTACTACATGGTGACCAACTAAATTTGTGCATTGTTTCCATACTTCAGTCCACATTTATCAAATATACTCTACATTTCCATCATATATACTCCACATTTCCATCATATATACTCCACATTTCCATCAAATATACTCCACATTTCCATCATATATACTTCACATTTCCATCATATATACTCCACATTTCCATCATATATACTCCACATTTCCATCATATATACTCCACATTTCCATCATATATACTCATACTCCACATTTCCATCATATATACTCCACATTTCCATCTTATATACTCCACATTTCCATCATATATATATTGAACTCTGTTGAAATAGCATAAAATTAATATATCTACAACAATTTTCATTGTATTTTCCTGTAATTCAATCCTCAGCATGGAATATTTTCAATTTTCAAAGATATTTTACACAAAATATCAGCTTTAGAAAAGGAATTTCAGAAGAAATAGTATGTTTAGCAATGTAATTTCGATACTGAAAAAAAAAATCCACAACTATGATGATACTCAGCATAATACATAAAACTTCATACAAGTGGTCAACCACATACTACACTACCGAAAAAAAAATTGGATGCCTGTCATCATCACTAGGAGCTTGAGGTATAATCAATACAGAAACAACATTATTTTAAGATGGTTTTTAAAAATTACTAATTTACAATCACATTCAATATCCATTTTTATCCCTTAAATAAGCGTAAAATTGCAGTTATAATTGAATGTGCAATGCCCATGTCAGTGGGAAAAACTTCTTTTTGATGTACATTCCAACCATTTTTACCAAATAGAACTGAGAATTAAAAACACTGTTGCAAACAAACATTACATTCATTAACACTCCTTTACAATTTATCCCCAAATAGAAAGAGCATGCTAACTGCTATCTTCAAGGTTTCATCATCTGTATTCATAACCTCCTGCATATGGAAAACTACAATAATTACATATCATCTGTATTCATAACCTCCTGCACATGGAAAACTACAATAATTACATATCATCTGTATTCATAACCTCCTGCACATGGAAAACTACAATAATTACATATCATCTGTATTCATAACATCCTGCAGATGGAAAACTACAATAATTACATATCATCTGTATTCATAACCTCCTGCACATGGAAAACTACAATAATTACATATCATCTGTATTCATAACATCCTGCACATGGAAAACTACAATAATTACATATCATCTGTATTCATAACCTCCTGCACATGGAAAACTACAATAATTACATATCATCTGTATTCATAACCTCTTGCACATGGAAAACTACAATAATTACATATCATCTGTATTCATAACCTCCTGCATATGGAAAACTACAATAATTACATATCATCTGTATTCATAACATCCTGCAACATGGAAAAGTACAATAATTACATATCATCTGATTTCTAGGCATTAGATAATATGTATGAGAGACATTTTTGTGTGGGGCAATGAAAAGGGTATTGATAGCGAAATTGAGGGCACTAAAGTTCAGTTTTCTCTGCCAATACCCTTTGAATCCCCCACCCTACAATATCACTGGTATCACACAAGAGAATATTGTCTATCTGATTATTTGTACAGTATGAGCGCGGGTTTCTTTTGGATTTATACACAATCGACTCTCTTTTTTTCTTCAACCATGTCACCTGTTTCTTTTATGCTCTTTCCTGGCATCATAGTTTTTTTTTCTTCAATTTTCAAATGCTGCGTAATAACATTAATGTTGCCAATCATTTTTGACTGCTCACATGATTATATTCTTGTCTTGCCAAATTTGTCGTTTTTACATGTACATTGGACAGTGCTGTGGTGGCAAACAGGACTATTCTACATTATTTTGTCACATGTTTTCAACCATTCTGAAGGCAGGACAGGAAGTGAAGATATATGTATACTTAAAATCTTAAATGGAAATGCATGCCATATTTAAGGAACATTTGTGGACACTTTGACATGTAAATTTGACGGCTTCTTGATAACTTTCGCTGCTGAAGGAAAACTGCCAGTATTCTTTCTTTCTGCTGAAAAAAACTTTCTAACAGTCCATCCTAAATTTACCTGAACATTGCTTTATTTTCTGGAACATATTCATATTGTGTTAGAACGAGTTTTTATACCTGAACAATATTGCCTTAATACATCAAACTGAATATACAGGATAGAACTGTAGTATTATTCTTAATTTAATTCATGGAGCAATGGTTAAGAAGGTTCATGGGATTTTTGTCTTTCTTTTCTTCATGTCGATTCATTTTTGTCTTTTCACAACTCCATGTCCATCATTTCATTTTATTTTCTGAAATGATGTAAAAAAATCTATTCTCTCTCTCTCTCTCTCTCATTGTAATCTAGATTTTTCCTTGCATTAATTCATTTTTTTTTTCCTTTTGCAACATGTTTTCTTTCATTGTTTATATATAGGATGGCATGATATATATGAGCAGTTTTTGGTGTCTACCTTTTATGTTACTTGCTAAATTATTCAGTTTTTGGTGTCTATCTTTTATGTTACTGTACTTGCTAAATTATTCAGTTTTTGGTGTCTATCTTTTATGTTATTGCTAAATTATTCAGTTGTTGGTGTCTATCTTTTATGTTACTGTACTTGCTAAATTATTCAGTTTTTGGTGTCTACCTTTTATGGTACTTGCTAAATTATTCAGTGTTTTGGTGTCTACCTTTTATGTTACTGTACTTGCTAAATTATTCAGTGTTGCACATAGGATCCAAAGGGCAGAGGACACTGTGTCCCATACCTTCCAAATTTGGGGAACACATTTTAGAGGGACAAATGAAACTAACAGTACATAATGCACTAATAGCACTATAAAAATGAGCTAATCTTTTGCTATGACAGTTTTGCCACCTTAACTTTGTGGTTTGCATTGTACCATCATATTTTCCTTGAACGCTTACATCATTGCAATAAATATTTTATCACATGCTCAAGTAACTCATGAAAACATTAACATGATTGAATATGTGGTTAACCTGAAATGAGCTGGACCATGGAATTTTGCGTTCTGGATCTTGTACTCGTTTAACTTTAATGTACAATGTACACTATTATAATAAATACCGTATATACTCGATTATAAGTGGACCCCCCCCCTTTTTTTTTTTAGGCTGCAAAAAGTGAATTTCTCTTTGACCCTCCTGTAAGTCCAGTGTATTTTGCAAGTCACATCCGTCTGAAGGGGTGACTTCTTAGTGAGTCAGAAATGCACTTTGGAAATATAAACAAGCCAAACTGGATAGATAGATAAAAAAAATAAAGACAAAACCGGTGCAAAATACAATTATATTATTGAGTGAAATATGTCACAAATAAATTGACAACTTACAATTTGTACATCTTTGTGTAATAAAGTCCATTGAAATCCATAATGCTTGACATATTTAATTCATTTATATGATAAATCCACGAATTCAATTATAGGTCACATACTGGTATAATAATAGAAGTTCAGAATGATCCGATTCACAATATCCCGTAATGTGTTAATTCCACACGTCGTACAAATAAACAATGAAAGTTAAGTCCACTTTTTTGTGATTGACTGTATCCTATAAATGTCACTAAAAGTCCAAGAATTAATCCTCATTGTCTGATAAAGTTCTGAAATCCTACATCATCGTCTAGTCATTGTAAATCGTCGTCATCTAGTCATCGTAAATCTCGTCCGACTCCGATTCCTCTACTTTACTGTCATATGCGGGTGCTTATGCAGAGACTGAGCTTGGGCTCTGTAAGTAACACTTTGATCATAAGTCAGAAATCTACATGTATTAAAGACTGCACCTGAACACATGTCAATTGTGTGGCAAGATCACAGGGAGTTCAAATAACCACCCTGTTACTTGGCACTGAACAAGTATCAAACTCACGGCTTGATCAAAGGGTTGTCACGTGGGAAAACAAAGAGTGTGGTGCCTTTACAAGCAAAGGGATTAAGGTCAAAGTATATGCACAGGAAGTTCTAGAACTCTACTTGGCACTGAACAAGTATTAGATTCGCGGCTCGATCAAATGGATTGTCAACTTGAAAACAAAGTGAGTGGCTTTACAAGCCAAAGGCTTATCGGCCCATGTACACTGGCAGATAACTTGGGAAATATAACTTGGAAATTAAATCTGACTTGTGGAAAAGGAAAATACAAATTAAATCAAAACTTTTATTGCATCAAGCACAGTCTTTATACAGCAAAACACAAATATTAATACAAATACAGGTTGTTCAGACTGGCACGAAAATGGAAGCAATATACTCACTAGTAAACACCCACAGTAAACATTGACGGACACTTCATTTTGCGGTAGGTAGTATTTAATTTACCGGTAATATTTTCAAATTATTAAAATCCAAATAACTGTAGATACATGTATTGTGTAATGAATACCGCCATGAAACGGATAAACACAGTGCATACCATATATGCATTACTGCATAGGAATAGTGGCATGAAAACATAAACATACATGTATATGAATTGACAGTATTTTTATGTACTGCAAACATCTAGAGTTTCCAACATTACCCCAAGATTTATATTTTTTTTAATGTCACGCTTATAAGACGACCCCTACTCTGCATGAATCGAATTTTAAGTAAAAAAACGTCGACTTATAAGCGAGTATATACGGTACATGCGTTTTCTGAATTACTTTTCTTTCAAAACCAACAAATCATTAATTAAATATCAAACACTTTACATTGCAATTCAACCAACTACCACAGCAACACTTTGAAGGCTGTATTTTTCCAAGGCAAGTAGAGTAAAGTGGCATGCCCAACACCATGCCAGAATGGTGGGATCAAACATGGACCCTTCTGGTCATGAGATCGATGCCTTAACCACTTAACCACCTGGGCTCCTTTGAACTAGTCAAAAGCTGATTATTCTCACAATTAGCGGTATTTAGGCACCAATTTGTACAGACTGAATATATACATGATGATAAAGACCCAATGAAAATTGTGGGAAGATAATTGGGCCCTTCCACATCAAATGATATACATGAATCAAGGAATCAACAAAAATGTCATTTTTTCCAAAACCATGAAAAAAATGAACACAATCGAAACTAAATGACTATACAGTACTTTTTAATTTTAACTATATTCCATATCCTGTATCTAAGAACTAAAAATTTATTTTTCTATATTACAGTAAGTAACACTCACAGATACATACATCACTCACAGATACATACATGTAGCATGTTCTGCCAATTCTAAATTTTAACCATTAGAACTTCAATGTACATGTACATGAGCCCTATTCTTTCTGTATAATTTCAACCATACATTTTTTATATAGATCATCCAACTCTCTGGGGAATGTCCCTTGACATACACGCAATCCAACACATAAATCAATAAGAACAAATTGCCAAGATACAATTAATGATATTGTGTACATATTGTACATATGGAGCTAAGTGACTTTCCTGATTTTGATGATCTCACAGAAAAGGGCAATACTAATTGAGAATGCTCATCACAATTTATTTATGACAACAAATTTTCGTAATTACCATATCTGACAAACTAAGCACCCTGGGCACTGAGAAAATTAATTTTGTCAACCATCACCAACCTGCTTATCTCCATTGACAACCAACTATGTGAATAAAGAATCATCTGAAAAGTTTCATAGTGATGAACTGAATTTGTTTTAGTTTATCTAGCCCTTTCTACATACTGTTAATAATGCAAAATAAAAAATGCAGGTTTCAAAACCCTGCCTATTTTCACCAGATAGGGGCATTACAATTAAGTGTATGTGAAGAAAAGGCAAAAAAAAACTGCCGCCAGCTTTACAATAGCACAGGAAGTGAGCATCACAAGCCTCTGAAATGGAGCAATCTGTCAATCACTGGGTTGACCTTTTGAACTGGAGTATTCTCTTAATCACTGGGTTGACGCTTTGAACTGAGCAATCTGTCAATCACTGGGTTGATTCTTTGAACTGGAGCAATCTTTCAATCACTGGGTTGACTCTTTGAACTGGAGTAATCTCTCAATCACTGGGTTGACACTTTGAACCGGAGTAATCTGTCAATCACTGGGTTGACCTTTGAACTGGAGTAATCTCTCAATCACTGGTTTGACGCTGTGAACTGAGCAATCTGTCAATCACTGGGTTGACTCTTTGAACTCGAGCAATCTGTCAATCACTGGGTTGACTCTTTGAACTGGAGCAATCTGTCAATCACTGGGTTGACTCTTTGAACTGGAGCAATCTGTCAATCACTGGGTTAACACTTTCTTTATTTGGTTTGATATGGTGTTTTATGGCAAAGCAGCACAAGTAGGTTATTTAGTACTGCTGCAATTGGAGTCAAGATTTACTTGTCCAAGGACACACCACAGTAGCTGACCTGGACTAAGGTGATGGTTGGATTTGAACTTGCACCCTTTCAGTCCCTAGTCTGGCATGCAAACCAATGAGTCACTGCAGCTTCTGGCTCTATTATTCGCATCTTATGACATGCAGGAAAGAGCATCAGGCCAACTCTACATCATCTAGCCTGCAGGGGGCTCTATATTTGGCCTCAGGTCTGTTACTTCTGAGGAAGCTGCTCCAGCTTGCATTATATATAAATATATATATGCACACAGTATTTTGAGTCACCAGTTGCCTTCTTTAAGTATAAATAATCCTCATGAAATATTTATACAGGGAAAACTTGAAGAAATCCATGAAAAGTGACTTATTTTCCACCAGAATATTTGAATGATGAAGAAATCCTTTGAGTAAAAAAATTCTGCCAATTGCCTAAGAAAGGCGCTTTTTTGGCAGGGGAACATATTACATCAAATAAGGTAGTTTCCTGTAAACACACTTCAAACGAAGCATAGATGTGCAGAAAGCTTCATTTGCTGATCATTTCCCCACAATTACATGTCTAAAAGTGTTTATGTATTGGTTTTCTTTTGTTTGGTTTAATTTGGTGTTTTATGGCCATCAGCAGGAAAAGGTTATTTAGTGCCAAGGCATTTGACCCCTCAGTCAACAGTGGAATCTGTCAATTAGCTATGACTTATCAGCTATGGGTGGGATTTGTCAATTATCTATGACCCATCAGCCATGGGTGGAATCTGTCAATTATCTATGACCCATCAGCCATGTGTGGAATCTGTCAATTATCTATGACCCATCAGCCATGTGTGGAATCTGTCAATTATCTATGACCCATCAGCCATGGGTGGAATCTGTCAATTATCTATGACCCATCAGCCATGTGTGGAATCTGTCAATTATCTATGACTTATCAGCCATGGGTGGAATCTGTCAATTATCTATGACCCATCAGCCATGGGTGGAATCTGTCAATTATCTATGACCCATCAGCCATGGGTGGAATCTGTCAATTATCTATGACCCATCAGCCATGTGTGGAATCTGTCAATTATCTATGACTTATCAGCCATGGGTGGAATCTGTCAATTATCTATGACCCATCAGCCATGGGTGGAATCTGTCAATTATCTATGACCCATCAGCCATGTGTGGAATCTGTCAATTATCTATGACCCATCAGCCATGTGTGGAATCTGTCAATTATCTATTGCATAACTGAGATTGCAGTGGACCACAAACCAATTTCAACACCAACTACTGGTATGACTAGTTGCATAATCAATTGAACCACCAGCCACTGGTGTGACCAGTTGCATAATCAATTGAACCACCAGCCACTGGTGTGACCAGTTGCATAATCAACTGAACCACCAGCCACTGATGTGACCAGTTGCATAATCAACTGGACCACCAGCCACTGGTGTGAATCATTGCATGATCATGCTGCAGGAGAAAAGCTTGCCCAGCCAAGTAGGGTCAACAGACAGAATTTACTATGTAATGTGTATATATTCAACTCTTTATAATTTATACTATATGCTTATGGGTATCACTGGAAAATGTTTCTAAACAAAAAACACCAGTTAAAAAAAATAGATATGCAAATGAATACTCATAGTACTCTGTATTTCCAAAGTGGTCAGCTGGAGTAAAGTGTCTTACTGACCAGGGACACACCAGGGGTTCCATTCCATAGACCCCTTGCCAACTTGTTTATGCCTCACACACACACACCCACACACATCCTCCAAAGATATTCCTGGATCTGCCCCTGCCAAATGCAAATGCAGTTGGCCAAAATGTCTGGGTCAGTAGGATATATTCTGAAGAAATTTCCAAAGCTGTTGATTACATGTATTATAAAAACAACTGTTTCCAGGTTTCTCTAGTTTTAATATACCTTCATCTATATTTGATGCCATATCATCATCATTTGTCCAATTTTGAAAGGCCTTTATGCCAGGATGTTTTCTGTCAAAATTGATCAAATTCTATTGGGTTTTTTCTTCTTCTTCAAATAAAGTTGTATAAAAGTTTTTCTATTTTTAGTAATGGTTGCCATATTTTTTGACAGGTTGGCATCATTTGTATAAATACAAAAGGCCTTCAAGTTAGGATGCTTTCTGTCAAATTTGGTCAAATTCTGAAAAGTGGCTTTTTAGAAGAAGTTATTAATGGCTTTTATATTTTTAGTAACATCTGCCATATCTGATGGCAGATTGGAATCATTTTTATCAACTTAAAAGCCTTTTATATTTTTAGTAGCATCAGCCATATTTGATGGCAGATTGGAATCATTTGTATCAACTTAAAAGCCCTTTTATATTTTTAGTAACATCAGCCAATACTGATGGCAGATTGGAATCATTTGTATCAACTTAAAAGTCCTTTTATATTTTTAGTAACATCAGCCATATTTGATGGCAGATTGGCATCATTTGTATCATCCTAAAAACCCTTTTTGCTCGAATGTTTTCTGACAAATTTGGTCAAATACTGCTAAGTGGTTTTTACGAAGTCATTTAATGGATTTTCCTTTTTTTTTTTATTGGTGGCCACGTTTGATGGCAAATTGGCATCATCTGTACAAATCAGAAAGCCCTTAATGGCAGAATGTTTTCTGCCAAATCTGGTCAAATTCTGCTGCACACTTTCTGAGAAGAAGTCACATAAAGTTGTCAATTTGTCTACTTTTGTAGAAATGGTGTCCATATTTGATGGCAGGTCACCATCATTTGTAAAATTCTCAAAGGCATTCATGCCAGTAGGCTTTTTCTCAAATTTGGTTAAATTCTGCTTTGTGGTTTTTGGGAAGTTGTTTACAGGTTTTTCTAAATACATGTATAGCAATGGTGACCATATTTAATGGCAAATCAGCATCAATTGTACAAAACTTGAAAGTCATCTATGCCAGAATGCTTTGTGTCAAATTTAGTCAAATACACCATTCACTTGTGCAGTTATTTTTAGATGAATTCATTCTTATCTTAGTAATGGCAGCCATATTTGATAGAAAAAGGCATCATTTGAACAAATTTTAAAGACCTTCATGCCAGGATAATTTTTGTCATATTTGGTAAAATTCTGTTGTGCTTTTTAAAGGTTTTTCTATTTTTAGTAAACAGTGGTCATACTGAATGATGATATGGCATACATTCAAGAAATTTGACAGACCTTGATACAGTACCAGAATGCTTCCTGAAAAATCATGTACAAATTGGTCAAGTGTTTTTTTAAAAAGAAGCTGTAAATGGTAACTGTACATGGACACCGCACAATGGACAAAGGACCACACAATAAGCTCACTCGGCTTTATGGCCAGATAAGCTAATATAAATGGAGACATATAAAATATGCTGGTTACCGGTAGACTGACCCCATGTTTTACAGGACACAGTTAGTCATGATACAATTTAGTACAAAATGTCATCAAGGTATCTCAAAAGGTTCAGGAGATATTAAGTAAGCAAAAGTGTGACAGACAGACAGACAGACAGAGATGCTGACTCCAGTATACACACACACACCCAATTCATTGGTGGTGGGTGTGTAGGTGATGGTGGGAAAAGGGGGTGTTATAAAAGCACTAATAGAGCAAACAATCCTCAATACAACAGGTGGTAAAGATCACTCTGTCAATAGTCATATGTGCAAATAATCCACATGAAATATATGACTTGGCAAAAAGCCAACATGTGGTTTAAATATTAAACTGTTCAGAACACACAACTCTACTATTTCTTCCTTCTTTGAAGTTCTTTAAAATATATAAATATTGTATACATGTAGTATACTGCGAAGGATAAAGGATGTACACTTTCCATGTCCACCATGATGCCAAATCCAACACCGCCATATTTTTAAACCTCTGTATTCATTGAAAAATCAAAGAAAACTTTCAAACTAATAATATCAGCATCATGTATACTGAGCTGTCTGATACAACTGCTTCTGAGGAGTAAGAAAATTTACTTTTTAAGACTGTCAACTGCTTATTAGAGGCAATTTTAAGAAAAGACTGAAAAGTTGGCGGTTTAAGACAGGTGATTGCTTAATGCAAGTGACCCTTAAGACAGGTTTAATTACTATGTACATGTATATGATATTACATTTCATGCTTCTTATTATACAGACATGAAAATATAAAAAATGTGTAAAAACTGTGATATCTATTCTTTACAGCTGACTTTGTAACTTACATAACAAGTTTAATTTGAACAAGCTCAAGCACACAATTGTAATCCATTATATATCCCTTGGATTTAAATTTGTATATTTTCTGAAAACAAGGTGGTGTCTCAAAAACTGTTACACATGCACTCCTCAGATTGCTGCTATTTTAATTTCATATTCATAATGAAAATATAATTATTACAATACTTTATTGTTTTTTTATTGATATAACTGTAAAACTTATTTTTTTTAAATTAAAAAATAAATCTTGTGCAAAGTGTTTGCCTGTCGAGGACTAATTTAACTTTTTTTTTAAAAATGTATATTTAATTTCTTTATAAACCTTAATAATATCCACACTACCTATCACATGAATCAGTAGTTTTCACCACCCCCATGTCTTTAATGGCTCTATAATATACATCACTTTGGAATGTGTTTTGATGATAATGTATCCAATCAACAATGGTGAAAGAGCTTAAGTGTAGAAAATTCCCTTTGCTGTGACTAGCTTGACAAACTAGTGTGTTGTATTGGCTAGAAAGTGTAAGTGGACAAAACATTTAAGATTACATGTACTTTGTGACCCACTACAATAGATCACAAAATAATACAAAGGCCCTTCCTCATTCAAGTAATGTAAACATTACATATCATTACTTAGAGACTCGTCAATCAGGAATTTGAATGATCAGCAAATTTCACTGGAATTTTGCCAAGCCACACCATGTTGTCACATTCAATTGAGCAGGTATACATTCACATACTAAATGGTCAATATTCAATAATGTTTTGCTCTATTCTAAAGGTATCCATAGATAGCCAAGCCTGTATTTGTCCAGCCATGCTTGTCCAAATTAAGCTGGGTTGAAAAATTAGGTTTAGATGTTAATACACATGTGAGAAGAATCATCCTTATATGTTCTAAAACCCTTTAAAATGATGGCCCTCCCAGTAATTATTTTCTTTCAATTATGAAAGAAGAAATTCATTTCATTGTACATATTCAGCTAAACTGAATTTTTAATGTGTGTTTATATATGCAGATGAAAACTCCGTGCATCTTTTTAAAAATTTTTATAGAATGTTGTACAGTTTGTACAACAGATTTTTTAAAATATTTAAAATCTTGTACATTTTTTGCATTTTGGAGAGAAAAAATGTTAAGCAAGCTGTAAACTAAAAGACACTTTTACTGCATATTCCAACCACCCTCCATATCTCTCCCTCAAACTCACCTCCACCCTAAGACAGTGAGCCTGGTCATAATGCAAAATGCAACATATAAATGATGCATGATTGCATTTATAAAGTTTGGTCAGAAAATATTTGAAAATGTTGATGTAACTGAAATTTATGAACATTTCACTGTAAACCTCCTCCCAGGACCCCAGAGGCAGGTGCAAGGATGTTAAACCCCTCCCAAGACCCAAGCGCATAGATGTTAACCTCCTCCCAAGACCCCAGAGGCGGGCACAAGGATGTTAACCCCCTTACAAGACCCCAGAGGCAGGCACAAGGATGTTAACCCCCTCCCAAGACCCAAAAGGCAAGGATGACACCCATTTTTTGGTTACCCCAAAGCAACATAACAACAAATTCCACCCAGCAGTTTAGTATATGTGGTAATGGGCAGATGGACAAATAGTTGGATGGACAGAAGAACAGAGAGAGGGTATATCAATATCCTCTATTAAAGCATGGGTATAATATTTATTCTCATTCTTTCAATGAATTTATTATCTAATTATGGAACATCAATTTATTTTAAGAACTTAAACACTTCCAGGCATCCAAAGACTTATAGTTTATTAGTAAATGGAAGTGATATACACTTATCACTCTAAATGAATTAAACAGGGGTCTGTTATGGTAACAAACTACTGCTCTGAGAGCTCTCAGCAGGATAGCAAGAAATGGAGCTATCAGAAGACTTGTAATACAACAATGTAAATTACTTTTGATTACTTAAAATCTTATACCCAGTAATCAATTACAAGTGATTACTTAAAAGTCTGTACCCTGTAATCAATTACAAATGATAACTTAAAAAATGTGTACCCAGTAGTCAATTGCAAGTGAATACTTAAAAGTCTGTACCCAGTAGTCAATTGCAAGTGAATACTTAAAAGTCTGTACCCAGGAGTCAATTGCAAGTGAATACTTAAAAGTCTGTACCCAGGAGTCAATTGCAAGTGAATACTTAAAAGACTGTACCCAGTAGTCAATTGCAAGTGAATACTTAAAAGTCTGTACCCAGTAGTCAATTGCAAGTGAATGCTTAAAAGTCTGTACCCAGTAGTCAATTGCAAGTGAATACTTAAAAGTCTGTACCTAGTAGTCAATTGCAAGTGACTACTTAAAAGTCTGTACCCAGGAGTCAATTGCAAGTGACTACTTAAAAGTCTGTACCCAGTAGTCAATTGCAAGTGAATACTTAAAAGTCTGTACCTAGTAGTCAATTGCAAGTGAATACTTAAAAGTCTGTACCTAGTAGTCAATTGCAAGTGACTACTTAAAAGTCTGTACCCAGTAGTCAAAGTGAGTATGATTACTATTACTGTATATAATTACCTGGTTATGAAAACTTGGACTTGTGACTACACAGAGCTTTTTAAAAAAATATTGATGCCTTTAACCAATGATAAAGAAGACAACCTGCATTTAGGGGAGTCAGTAGAAATATCATCGAACAACCATGTGACGTGAGACTGTTCACCTTGCTTGCATCTACCTCAAAGCCAAATACCAGGGCAGTTGGCCAAGAAATCTGGGTTAGAATACTGCTTTCTGATATTTAAAGATTTTTCTATTTTTTAGTAATGGCATATGGCAGCTATATTTGGAAGGATGATTGGTATCACTTGTGCCAACTTGAAAGGCCTTCTGCCACAGTTCTTTCTTAACATTTGGTCAACTTCTACTTACCAGTTTTCAAAAAGAAGTTTATTAATGGTCTATCTACTTGTAGCAACAGTGAGGATTGGTATCAATTGTATTAATTTTAAAAGCATTCATGAAAGGGTGCTTTCAGTCACACTTTGTCAAATTCTGTTTAGCAGCTTTGAAAAGAAATCATTGAAAGGTTTTTATATTTTTAGTAACAGAGACTAAAATATCTGATGACAGATCAGCATCATTTATCATTTGCAAAAACCTGAAAGGTTGTAATGCCAGGATGCTTTCTGTCAAGTTTAGTCAAATTCTATTGAACAGTGTTGGAGAAGAAGTCATTAAAAGGTTTTTCTATTTTTAGTAACAGTGACCATATTTGATGGCAGATAGGCAGCATTTGTACCAATTTGAAAATCTTCATGGCAGGATGCTTTCTGCCAAACATGATCAAATTCTGTTCAGATGTTTTGGAAAAGTAATGTAAAGTTTTTCTTTTTTGTTGTAAAGGCGGCAATATTTAATGTTGATCAGTATCATTTACACAAATTGAATGCCCCTATACCAAGATGCTTTCTGTCAATTTTGGTTAAATTTTGCTGAATAGTTTTTGAGAAGAAGTCATTTAAAGGTTTTTCTATTTTTAGTAATGGTGGCCATATTTGATAGCAGATCAGCATCATTGCTATCAACTTCAAAGGTATTCATGCCAGAATGCTTTCTGTTAAGCTTGGTCAAATTCTATTCAGTGGTTTTGGAGAAGACATTTAAATGTTTTTCTCTCATGAAAGTAGCTTTGCTATTTTTAGTAACAGTGGCCATATTTGAAAGCAAATCGGCATCATTTACACAAACCTGCAAGGTCTTCCTACCATGATGCTTTCTGTCAAATTTGATCAAATTCTATTCAGCAGTTTTTGAGAAGAAGTAATTTAAAGAATTAAACATTAAATAAGGCCTCTGAGAAGGCCAGTATGGTTGCCATGTTGAAAGTCAGACAACCACCATTTTTATTCTGGGCCTGATACATATAACAGTATTTTCGTGAAAAAAACATGTCAGTACAACCATCCATTCATGAGGTCTCCATAGGAAGATTTACAAGATGGTACCAAGACAGCCATTTTGAAAGATAGATTAGCATCATTGTAACATATATGTCGAACCAACCACATATTACAAGAAGTGTTTCAGTGAAAACCCATGCTGATACAACAATCCATTAAAAAGTAGCTATAAGAACATTTTCTTGATTACTATTGTGGTGGCCATATCAGAAGGTCATATAGGCACCATTTTAATTCAAGACCAACTACATGCTATAAGAAGTGTTTCAGTGAACCACCACCACCATGTTGATACATAGGATTCTCTGTCGGATTCTGAAAGTGGAAGTTCAGGGCCACATACATGTACCTCCAAAAACTGAGATTCCAATATATGGAAAACAGTAGACTAAATCCAGGGCCTATAACTGCAGGTCCTGGAAGCACAACATCTCACTACAGAGATCTCAGCAATATGATCATTGGTTCAGGAAGAATAGCGAATACAATATTTTCCAGATGACAGCCATGTGGCCATGCCGGATGTCAGATTGGCACCATTTTCATTTCGGGAGATCTAAATGTCATAAGTAGTCTTTTAGTGAAACCATATCAATATGGCCTGGAGTAGTAGTGATAAGATTTTCAAGTAATGGCCACATCGGATGATTGACAGGCACTATTTTCATGTAGGACAAAATAGACCCTAGGATGAGGGTGTGTGTAAAGTGTGATGTCAATCCACCCAGTAGTTTAGGAGTAGTGATAAAAAAAAACTTGTCCTAAAGGCCAGATGTCAGGTTATCACATAAGCTCTTCTGGTCTTTGATAAGTAGAACTAATAACATGAAGAGAGGAGAGATAGGGAGTTAGGGGAGGAGTTTTTTAAATTTGTATTTCCTACTTCTTCCTTCTCCCAGAGCAAGGACAGGATTCCTTACCAAAATGTACAATCAAGTCTGCTATAGCCAGTTCACCTTTTTGGAGCAGCCTCTAGGCTACAAAAATGTATAAATGTGTACATGGTATACAATAACGAAAATGATGCCACTTAATCGAACCAATTAGAAACTCAAACTTTCCTCCAATAAACACATTAGGCTTACAGCGTTATTCATATGACAATGTGCACACTGTACCTCACTCAACTTGCGATTGTTTCATTTGCTGTATATTTGCTGTACATCTTTTACTTCTTATGAACCCCCACCCCGGGTGGTTGAGTGGTCTAAGGCGGTCGCCTTTACAGATCACTGACATCTCACCTCTGTCTGCGTGGGTTAGAGTCTCGGCTCAGCCAATGTGGGTATGTGATAAAGCTTGCCAGTAGCTTCCCGTGAGTTGGTGGTACTTCCCAGGTTCTTCCTCCACCAAATATACTGGCCGCCATGTATAGCCTATCATGTGCTGAAAAATGGCGGTAAACCCAAAAACCTCTTATGACATTTGTTCAATGTACAGTTTCTGACAATTTAGGTACAACATCTTTAGGATTATTGTGATACTGTTTCATACTGCTACATATAAGTACCAATGAAAAAACTGATATGATAATGCAACTGGACATAAAACCTGTACAGCCTGGTATATTTGTAACAAGTAGTGTTTGAAAATAAATCTACTACGGTAATCATAATTATCCTCAATTCTAATTTGTAATTTTTAATTGGAAAACAAGAGTACTGTGAATGGCACATTTAATGACCACCCTAGTCCTAGTCATAGTCCTCTGTGTAGGCACTAGTAGGGTACTGTTGATTCTGGAGATTGACCAATGGGTCTCAGTGACCACCCTAGTCATAGTCCTCTGTGTAGGCACTAGTAGGGTACTGTTGATTCTGGAGATTGACCAATGGGTCTCAGTGACCACCCTAGTCATAGTCCTCTGTGTAGGCACTAGTAGGGTACTGTTGATTCTGGAGATTGACCAATGGGTCTCAGTGACCACCCTAGTCATAGTCCTCTGTGTAGGCACTAGTAGGGTACTGTTGATTCTGGAGATTGACCAATGGGTCTCAGTGACCTCAAGCTTGATCTAAATCTAATGTGCAGAAACCATTATTTTTTTATCAGACTTACCCACGACCATAACCACTGACCTTAAGACCCCAGAATCTACAGATTTCTTCATGACCATAAGTACAAGCCTTCCACAAAGTTTGGTCAAGGAACTCACCAAAGTTATTATACAAAAACCATTTTTCTTCTGTCACAGTGTCTTTAACTTTGACCTTTTGAACCTAAAATCAATAGGCTTGTTTCTTACTGAATGTGTAAGTCAATCACAAACTTTGATGAAGGTACATGGTCGATAACTGAAATTTTGTGCAGCAACCATTTTCTTTTAGTCAGTGACCTTAAGATTTGACCTTTTGACCCCAAATTTGATAGGCTTCTACCTTACCCTAAATAGCAAGCTATCCACAAAGTTTGGTCCAAGTCTGTGATGTAGAACAAATGTTTTTTGTGTGGAAACCAATTTTCTTCTTTCAGTCACACTGAATGTGATCTTTGACTGTTTTTTTATCCTGAAATCAATAGGGTTGTTCTTTACCCCATATGCATGCCATTCACCAAGTTTGGTAATTGTAGATGGTGGAGAACTCAACTAAGTTATTGTGCAGAAACAAAACTGGTAACAGACGGATGGAAGGACAACATCATAACATAATATGCTGTCTTACAGCAACCACATAAAAATGAATAATGTGAACAAGTATTCAAATAAAAGTAGCATCAAAATATTTTTCCTGCTTGTAGAAACAGTACAGTAATTTACAAAAAGAGTTCGTGCTGATTGATGAGCAAAACTCAGAGGTTTCAATTTCATCAAAATTTTTCATCATAACTGCACACAAAGTCAAAATAAATTACATCAGTATATTTTTGTATCTTTTACAGATGTAAAAGATATGTGTACAATCATTGTAAATAAACAAAATTGCAAATCAACACTGTAAGGTAATGTGTCAAGTGCCTGGAAGACCTGGTTTCATGACAGATACCGGTACTTGGCAAAGTATAGGACACTATTACATCCAAGATATTTTGAAGCAATCACTCATTTTGTCAAAGTGAAAACTTGGTCTTTATCCTTCATGCAGTCATCAAGTTTATGACCTTGTTTTGCCGTACTAAGCTTATTATACACTTAAATGATGTTCTAATTATTGAAGGACATTTATTCAAAAAGTTTAACACACTCATGACAATTAATTAAGTATAGTATGTGACTAATTTTCTGTCAAAACTGTAGTGCATATGTCAGTAATATGAAATCATTCACTACTTTGAATGAGACAGTTCTCATGAAGAAGGCAACAGCCAATAGATCAATATGTCATGAAAATCTTGCCTACTGTATATCCCCATGTAATTTTAGCCCCAACTGCACAAAACATTTGTTGCATGATGGCTGCTTATTTTTTTGCAGCATTTTCGATGTTGGTAGAGTTTTTGCAGCATTTTTGATGTTAGTAGAGTTTCTGCAGCATTTTCGATGTTAGTAGAGTTTTTGCAGCTTTTTTTATGCTAGTAGATATTTTATTTATCTTTTCTGCTACCAACAAAATGCTGCACAAAATCAAGAATAAATAACTATCATGTACTAACTGGTGCAGACCCTCAGATACCAAGCATGGATGGATGTGACACTGTTATGTTGGATGTAAAACTGCTAAATACAAGATGAAAATTATCGGAATGTTGTATACTGTGCATTTCTTGTTTTCATAAGAGGCTTTCACTGGCTAATATATACATCAGGATCTATTCTATGATTCCTGTTAATTTCTAAGCAAAATCATACAAAAAAAACAAACCAAATATGTGTAAAAAATAATGCATTATATTTTCAAGCCCTATGATTATTCTTGATTATTTAAATCTCTAAACCTCCCCTCTATTTGGGAAATTTCAAGCTTTTTTTCAAATGGAGGGGTGAGTTTCCTCCCAACATTTTTAGTTCCAGAATAGATCCTGTCACACGTATTACATCTTGGAGTCGAATTGACATCACCCTCAACTGAGACTCTATAGAGGGAATAACATAACCACACAAAAAAAAAACTTGGGAGTCCCAGTCAAGACTAAGCTGTCAAGAGTCATCTTGACACAATGAGGGTTTGATTGATACAATTTCGCAACTTTCAATGTAATGTTCTGACTGTGCCTTTGCACCTTTCTTCACAGTCAAATTAATAAGGGCAAACATAAACATTAGCAACGCATCATAAAAGGTGAACAAAAATGGCCATCTACATTCTTGGCTATTTTGTGCTGTGTTCCAACTATTAGGCAAGTCCACTAAATTATACAAATACATGATTTTATCACTCAGGTGATGGGACAAGCTTATCATTGATCAATATTACTTGCTGCTTTGACAGAGCTCTATGTGAAAGAATTAATGAATGTCTCACATTTTCATGGTGAATACTTACATCAATGAAGTTAATAATAACTGAATGTCTGATATAAATGCAATAGTACAATGAATTTAGATATCACAGTAAATTACTGAATTTAAATTAATGATGAAGACAATGGGGTATTCTAACCGTCAGCATCTGATACCATTACCGGCAGTGACAGTCGGCTGATCACACATAAAGATTGTACACGAAAATAGAATAACCACTCTGTTTATATCCCATATAAAAAGATTGGCTTAAAAATGTCCAAAAATGAAAAAGAAAGATTTTATTTTATTAACAACTGTTCAGCAATGTCAAAAAGAAAAACTCATGATTGAGCTACTGTACGTGTGTAGGGTACCGTTATTTCAATTGTAATGTGTCTGTACTGTAAAATTCTACTGAATTCTTATAATTGACAGCAATTCAACAATAATTTAGTATCAACGATAGCTACTAGAATATAATGCAGTAATTTATTGGAACTTCAAAATGTGGTGGCGTCATAAGTAAATCAGGCAGAGACCCATGAAAGTGCAAAGGGCCCAATAAACTCGACCGAAAGTTTGTGAAAACACTGAAATCTATGTTTAAAACGACAAAAGTAGCATTACCTTCATGATGAGATCGTTTTTTCAGGTCTTCTTTCTATACATTGGATTTCAAAATCTGCATGTCAAAAGATCGAAATTACGCCATTCACTCGAAAGCTGGGTGCACTTCGCGGTGTGTTTCCATAATATAGAAAGTCACATGATCAAACAGTCGAGAATGGTCGTCTGAATTCTTTCATATTCTCCATTTCCAAATATTTGTGGTACCAAAACAGTCTCTTGCATTCAGATCTGCCTCGGCTATTTCTGCGAGACAAAATTATGATCCGTAGGATTGACCTCGAAGTTGCGAATGAGTCTCTTGAAAGGTATATTTTACCACCCAGATTTCCACCAGAAACACAAATCCGGAAATGTACGAATATATACTCTATCTCCCAGACAAGAAGTATGCATTTTGGAATTACCATATCAGAAAAAGTTGTGTAATGAAAAGTTGTAGATTTAAATAAAAGACAAAAGATGTGATTATATTTAAATTTCATTGGATATTAAATCAGTTAATAGATTTTTGCTGTGCCTGCCTAATAATGTTTTACGTACTGTTCAGTGGAAATAGACTAAGAGTGGGACATATTTTTGACTAAGATAACTGATAGACATACACATAGACAAATGTATTTTAAAATCGGTTTGCTTGTGCATAATAAAAAACATTAGCTCACTGGTGCTATTTTACCGACAATACACAATAGAATAACAAATAACTTGAACATACATACATACATACATACATACATACATACATACATACATACATACATACATACATACATACATACATACATACATACATACATACATACATACATACATACATACATACATACATACATACATACATACATACATACATACATACATACATACATACATACATACATACATACATACATACATACATACATACATACATAAATACATACTCATTTAATTATGTAACTGGTTGTTAAAAACTTTGTTTCTATGCTAAATATACATAACCCCACTCCCCCCCCCCCCCCGAAAAAAATAATTAATTTCCATTTAAAGATTTACTTCAGAGGAATCAATTTACACGAATCGGTTCTAGTATAGTTTTACACGAATAGGTTCTACTATAGTTTTACACGAATAGGTTATTCTATAGTTTTACACGAATAGGTTCTACTATGGTTTTACACGCAGTGTTAAAGTACACATGCGTAATGGCTAGTATATACACACTAATGATACCGTTTACACTTCTCGGGTGTTGGTGGGTAGGAAGGACAGGGAGGTGCTGGGTAGCAGTATGTAGCAACTTCTCGGGTGTTCGTGTGTATGGGACAGGGAGGTGCTGGGTAGCAGTATGTAGCAACTTCTCGGGTGTTCGTTTGTATGGGACAGGGAGGTACTGGGTAGCAGTATGTAGCAGCACCAAACACACTTCTCGGGTGTTGGTGGGTAGGAGGGACTCGAAGGTGCAAGGTAGCAGTAAGTAGCAGATCATTATAGTTGTCGTCGTTGTGTACATGTGTTTTGTGACAAGTATAAAGTGGGAGAGCCCTAGCTCAATATTTATTTATTTTTTTTTTGTATACTGATTTTTAAAATTTCAAAATGCGCAAGAATAACTAAAATAACAAAAAATATAAAGAATTTGTTGCAGCTTTGTTTCACTCCGCTGCTACACAAAATATAATTTAGATTGTAATGACTCAATTACTGCTTACAATTAAAAAAAGAAAATGACTCAAAACAATTTCTAAAATCTTTCTCCCTCTGTACTACTTTGACTACTTTGATGTAACTCATCCTCAGGTTTATTAATCTGATCGAATGATTTTTGGTACACCATTAATTGGTACATTTTTGTCTATGTCCAAGGATTAGATGAAATGTATTCCTTCCATTCTGCTCTTGTTTTCTCATTGAGGATGTGAACCAAATTACTGTACTCACGAATTTAACAAACTCAGACATTTATTAGGAATATTTAATTTTGCTTTCAGGTTCATTGAATAAAATATCTGGGATTGTTTGGGTTGTTTACATACATGTATGATTTAAATGAACCCCCTTCAGTGCTGTAAGATGGTTGTTACGATACAGTTTCTTCATTGGAAGCTTTTATCTCCTAATTTTCGTTTTTGTTTTTGCTTCTAAATATTGAACTCCTTAAGGACGTAGAACTCCTTCAGGACGTGAATCTCCTTCAATACGTCTATAGAACTCCTCAAGACCCGTTACTACTTCAGTAGGTCTTTAGAACTCCTTCAGGATGTGAAACTCCTTCAGTACGTCTATAGAAAACCTTCAAGACCTGTTACTACTTCAGTACGTCTATAGAACACCTTCAAGACCTGTTACTACTTCAGTAGTTGTAACAGGATTTATTTTAACTTCTGTCATTTTAAATGCCTAACTTTCTCATATCTAAATGGGGATGTAATACCATACTCCGTCATAAGTTTGCAGTATGTGCTTGTCTGAACACCAGCATTTTTTTCCAAGCACTACTTTTTTTTTACAAGCACTACGTATGTTTGTTGTCTTGTTTGAGCTCTGAAAATACATTTGAGCACTAACGATAATTTAAATTTCGTTGTCATGTCATTCACATTTGTAATTTGACAGATGCCAGTAGAAAACATCTCCTTAACAACAGGCGCATATAGTATTTGTGACATTTGTATTTAATTGATTTTATAGATTTGATCCCCATTAAATTTATTCATTTTAAACAGCCGTAAGGCCATGCATTTACACTGTCGTGTAAATAAATTGTTTATCATCGTGACAGGACAGGGCCACTTTGTTCATTGAATCGTGTACATGTCATGAATATAAGATCTTAATCTATCTACTTTATACGAATCTGATGCCATACTTGACTACTCTGTTTCGTTGGCACGGAGTTGGCGGAGAAGAATTTTGTATTTTAAAAAATAGTATAGAATAATAGAGAAAGAAAAAATATCAGAAAAAATGAAATTGCATTTTCAGTTTCTCAATTTAGACAATCCGAATACAGAAGTGGCCCCTGAGTTTCAACCAAAGAAGTTTTAGACATCATTAGATCTTACTTGCAATTTGGCCCCAGGCTGTTCTTAAATCTTCACAGAGTGCATAGCTTCAGCTTGAAAGATATTAAGACGGGAGCCTTAGCTACTATGGCTGGTATAGAATCGCAATGAGGAAACTGACCTTTTACGAAACGGTTGTATTTAAAGACATCTGTTGAGGTTGTATACCGCCTAAAGTTTAGGGAATGATTTAACAGATGCATTTCTTGGTAGCTATGCTCATGATTAAATAGACAGTCTCAGTCAAATATCAAATCGTTTTTTGTTTTTGTTTTTTATCACGCACTTCTTGATACTTTTACAGACTTTCTTTTCGTCTTCATCAGTCTTAAAAGATTTCACCCTTATACTACAGACTGTCTAACTGGTGTACCTTTAATTCATCTTTGAATAAACCAACAACTTGTTTGCTTACTCGCTGAATGTTGTATATGTTGTCCTTGTGTAATCGCTTTTATCAGAATAATGAATCTCTCAAATCATTGTAGAAGTTATATGTCTCAACACTGACGCATAATGAATTATTAAGTTTATTATAAACAACAACAACAACACAATCCCCAATAAATCAACCATTTAGAAAGTCTAACACTGTAAAGTCATCATAGATCGGCTTGGTTAATTAAATCCTTTTGTTCTACATACCTGCGAAAACCAAATAGTCATCAACTATCTTTTTTATTTGCGAATTATATTTTCTGAATTTCTTCTCATGTGTACATAGTTGCACTGTAATTCTTTTGCTCAAATTATCAAATTGGTTTGTTTGTTTTGTTTGTTTGTTTTCTTTTGTGTGTGTGTGGTGGTGGTGGTGTTGCTGGGTTTTTTTTTTTTTTTTTTTTTTTTTTTTTACTGAAAACACTGTTATTCATTAATTTGAAAAAGTCCGTTTAAAAATCGCTAATCTCTTTTTGTTTCATTGAAGAACTGAATTCTATATAAGACTTTATCCAAGGTTATTAATCCAAATATAATAGTTTGTGCACTTTAAAAAATAATTGTATACTCCCTGCATACAAATCTTTAGGTTTCTATAATGAATGACATATTTATATTTATCTTTCCATGTACACAATAGATTTGGTACAGTTGGTTTTGGTTGCCTCTTCTCTTCGACGAATCTCGTTCGTTAGAAGTTCATATAAATCATTGTGATCTGGCAGATGTTAGTTAGAAGTTCATATAAATCATTGTGATCTGGCAGTCGTTTCTCTGGTGTAAGATGATCGTCTTTAAAATGATCGTGTTTTGAAATTTCTAAGTCAACTTTTAAAATGTTACAGGTATCATCGTCATTAGGTATGTCTAAAATGGTACCGGTATCATCGTCATTAGGTATGTCTAAAATGGTACCGGTATCATCGTCATTAGGTATGTCTAAAATGGTACCGGTAGAATTGTTATTAGCAATGTCTAAAATGGTACCGGTATCATCGTCATTAGGTATGTCTAAATGGTTCCGGTATAATCGTCATTAGGTATGTCTAAATGGTTCCGGTATCATCGTCATTAGGTATGTCTAAAATGGTACCGGTATCATCGTCATTAGGTATGTCTAAAATGTTACCGGTATCATCGTCATTAGGTATGTCTAAATGGTTCCGGTATAATCGTCATTAGGTATGTCTAAATGGTTCGGTATCATCGTCATTAGGTATGTCTAAAATGGTACCGGTATCATCGTCATTAGGTATGTCTAAAATGTTACCGGTATCATCGTCATTAGGTATGTCTAAATGGTTCCGGTATCATCGTCATTAGGTATGTCTAAATGGTTCCGGTATCATCGTCATTAGGTATGTCTAAAATGGTACCGGTATCATCGTTATTAGTTATGTCTAAAATGGTACCGGTATCATCGTTATTAGGTATGTCTAAAATGGTACCGGTATCATCGTTATTAGGTATGTCTAAAATGGTACCGGTATCATCGTTATTAGGTATGTCTAATAAGGTTTAGTCTATGCATCTAATTTGTTCTTCACTACCCTACTAAAGATATTTACTGGCATGTATTGACACAATGCCCAGGCATAAAGGTCGCTGCTACATAATTACGCTATACATGATTTAGATATTTATTTGTCATAATCACGGTCAGTTCTAAATTTTCCATCGATTTTGTCAGCATAGAATGCGTGGTTTGACTTTAGCATATGTGTTAAATCGATTTTGTCAGCATATAATGCGTGGTTGACTTTAGCATATGTGTTTAGGATTATGCCTCCCATGAATTACACTTTCAATCATTAGCAACATGTCATAATCAGAATCTCTAGTTATACTCCTGAATTCTTTAAGGAGTTGTCTTGAGTTTTTCCTGGCGGACTGTAATACGGCGCATAATCTGATTAGTGATGTCTTATGCACACATTCCCGAACTCTTCAAAAATGTCACATAACACGAAAGTATCCTTTCATGACGTAGTAGTCGTAACCTGATATGTTAAAGTTGAAATGAGCCGTAACATCCAACATATATTTATAATCATTTGAAATATTTTAATTGAAGAGTGCATAATAAACATTATGTGTGGCTGGTATTTATATTTTAATTGAAGAGTGCATAATAAACATTATGTGTGGCTGGTATTTATATTTTAATTGAAGAGTGCATAATAAACATTATGTGTGGCTGGTATTTATATTTTAATTGAAGAGTGCATAATAAACATTATGTGTGGCTGGTATTTATATTTTAATTGAAGAGTGCATAATAAACATTATGTGTGGCTGGTATTTATATTTTATCGAATCTATCCACATATTCATATGGGTAAACAACTTTACGTACAAAATGAGGCTGCATATTTTTAAAAAGTTAATTTTTCTATCTGTAAATTCTTAGCTAGTTATTCAAGGGATCAATCCATGAATCTCAAGCTATCTATAATTCCAATCGTTCTTTTAATAATGATCTCTTTACCTTCATTATTGAACTTGTCAACCACAACATCCAAACTAAACGAGACGAATGTCTCATTAGTGTTAGGTATAATATTTACCTCATTATCAGGATCTTGTCTTACCAACCCCTTAATAAAAAGGTGGCTATAATACCCCTGAAAGTTGTGAATGAATGGACGTTTGAATTTTCGTATTTTATAGTTCAAATTGCACTCAGACATCTATACACTAGAATTACACTAGAAATTGCACTAGACATCTATACACAAGAATTACACTAGCAATTGCACTCAGACATCTATACACTAGAATTACACTAGCAATTGCACTCAGACATCTATACACTAGAATTACACTAGCAATTGCACTCAGACATCTAAACAGTCCGGTGAAGCGGTCATGATCGCGCACCTTGTGACCATAAAATTTTCCCTCACAGATGTGATATTTGTTGGTAAATCTAAATGGCTTTTGTCTTCCTCTATGAACATCATAGATTATGTATTGTTTGATCTCAATTCGCTGTAAACAATTGTCGCTATCCTATCCAACCAGTTGTAAAAACAGAAAACAACAACAAGAACAAAATATTAATTATTCAGTCTGTACTTCTGCAAATGATCATCTTGTAAGTCATGTGTATTGCCTTTAGGTACAAAACAAAATCCTGATGGCACATGTTGAGCAATTTTGACAGTCCAACATTGTGTTGAACAATCAATTATTTCTTCTTTAGTTTGAACTAACAAAGAATCGAAGTCGCATTCAGCAACAAGTGTAATTTTAAATTGGTGATAATATTGTTCAGTTTAATTTCTCATCCATCACCAGGCATGCTGTCATCTGGGTTGCCCTCATTATAGCGTAATCTTTCACATTATTTTTCATGTGTTTTGAAAAAAATCTAAGCATTTCTCGCGTAAGTGATTTTTCTCGATTTCGGTTTGTTACTTTGAGTTGAGACCAACCTAAAAAAAATACTTTATCCCAATGTAATGATATTATCTACTCCATCTAAGCTGACCAAGATATGAACGTGTTGATTCTTTTTCTTTTCTATAACTCTAACGGGTCTAATATAATTGTCCTGAGATATTTCATAGACCGTTTCAGATATATCAATTTCGTCCACAAATGTACTGAGATATTTCATAGACCGTTTCAGATATATCAATTTCGTCCACAAATGTACTGAGATATTTCATAGACCGTTTCAAATATATCAGTTTCGTCCACAAATGTACTGAGATATTTCATAGACCGTTTCAGATATATCAATTTCGTCCACAAATGTACTGAGATATTTCATAGACCGTTTCAGATATATCAATTTCGTTCACAAATGTACTGAGATATTTCATAGACCGTTTCAGATATATCAATTTCGTCCACAAATGTACTGAGATATTTCATAGACCGTTTCAGACATATCAATTTCTTCCACAAATGTACTGATGTCTTCTGTTTTAATATGACATATATTAACCCAATGGAAATATTTGTTTAGGTTGCACTTTGTAGGCCTCTGCGGGCTTTTGATGTATTATTTAGAATCAAATTTGAATGCGCAGGAAACAAATTTGTTTTTTTGTTGTTTTTACATTTATACCAGTCTTTCTGTTCATTCATGTAATACGATATACGAGCCATCGTTTAATGTGTCAAACTTATCAACATTCATGTACTGTATTTATTTAGAGTTTGTTCATGATAGGTTTAAAATTTGTTGTGTAGTAAGTTTTGGTTGTTTCCTCTATCTCTATCTCCTCTATCGACATAATCATAGACATAATCATCCTCGGTCTAACTTGGAATTCAAGTTAGACTAGTACAGAGTTCATAATCATCCTCGGTCTAACTTGGAATTCAAGTTAGACTAGTACAGAGTTCATAATCATCCTCGGTCTAACTTGGAATTCAAGTTAGACTGGTACAGAGTTCATAATCATCCTCGGTCTAACTTGGAATTCAAGTTAGACTGGTACAGAGTTCATAATCATCCTCGGTCTAACTGGGAATTCAATTTAGACTAGTACAGAGTTCATAATCATCCTCGGTCTAACTTGGAATTCAAGTTAGACTGGTACAGAGTTCATAATCATCCTCGGTCTAACTTGGAATTCAAGTTAGACTGGTACAGAGTTCATAATCATCCTCGGTCTAACTTGGAATTCAAGTTAGACTGGTACAGAGTTCATAATCATCCTCGGTCTAACTTGGAATTCAAGTTAGACTAGTACAGAGTTCATAATCATCCTCGGTCTAACTTGGAATTCAAGTTAGACTGGTACAGAGTTCATAATCATCCTCGGTCTAACTTGGAATTCAAGTTAGACTGGTACAGAGTTCATAATCATCCTCGGTCTAACTTGGAATTCAAGTTAGACTAGTACAGAGTTCATAATCATCCTCGGTCTAACTTGGAATTCAAGTTAGACTGGTACAGAGTTCATAATCATCCTCGGTCTAACTTGGAATTCAAGTTAGACTGGTACAGAGTTCATAATCATCCTCGGTCTAACTTGGAATTCAAGTTAGACTAGTACAGAGTTCATAATCATCCTCGGTCTAACTTGGAATTCAAGTTAGACTGGTACAGAGTTCATAATCATCCTCGGTCTAACTTGGAATTCAAGTTAGACTGGTACAGAGTTCATAATCATCCTCGGTCTAACTTGGAATTCAAGTTAGACTAGTACAGAGTTCATAATCATCCTCGGTCTAACTTGGAGTTCAAGTTAGACTAGTACATAGTTCATTTTTTGTAATCTTACACGTGATAATTTCTTTTGCGTGTGGTTGACCCCCCCCCCAAAAAAAAAAAAACAAAACAAAACAAAACAAAAAAACAACAACATCACAAACATATAGATATCATGATAATGATCTCCTGTGAATTTAAATGTTTTTTTTTATTATTGATTATTGGAATGTATTTTCTTTGTGATCATGTACTTGTTTTCTTTGTTGTGTGACGTAGTACGACACGTTTCAACCTTTCATTATTTCCTTGTTCTCACTGTGTCGCTCCATTAGCTCCTCTTTCAACTTTAAGAGGTTTTGCTTTTAGACTTCTTATCTCATGAGCATTTATCATTCGTTCAAGCTTCTTCTGTATTTCAACCGTTGGTACTGCGTCCTACTAACCATTCTATCTGTTTCACTCTATTTTCTTGAACGATGATTCATATTCATCTTAATTTTATTATTGTTGTACTCCGATTGATTTAAATACGATTGATTTCAATGTTTTTTTCATTAGTTGTATTTCAATCTGTTCTACATAGCTTTGTATTTATATAATGAACAAAATCAGATTTTTTTTTCTCACTAGATGTCTTTGATTGTTGTTTCATATTTTTGCGAGTAATACTAAATCCCGTATGATTTTAATACTCAGTTCAATTTCAGATTCTGAAAGGGTGAGATACATTTCATGCATCAATCTATTATGTGTCTTTGACTTTAGACGTGACTTCATTGACCGATTTTTCAAAAATTGTCTACAAATTATTTACACATTGTTATTTTCATTCCTTGTGGTGCCTTTTTTAGTCTAATCCATGCAGTACTTTACTTTCTTGCTCATGATTTGCATCGCATCCAAGCATCATTTAATTTCTCAAACTAAGCGGGATATTTTGCCTCATTGCACTTCTTGCACTGAAATTTAAAATTATTACACAGCGGTTTATCACGATACATATAAAAAAAAACTTTCCTCAACCATCTTGAGTGATATAATAATTATGCTTGAATTTTTCAAGTATTACTTCCAGAGCTCTAAAGCCTTTACCCACAATTATGGAATGTGAAGATAAACAACAAGAGAAAATATGCAGCTTCAAAAAGCATGCTGTTGACGAAAGTTGGGCCAAAAAAACGGATAATAAATTTTCTATTGAGGAAGCCTACAATTTTGATTTCAAACAAACATAAAAATAAATTAAAGAAAATAATAAATGATAGAATTGTGGAATGTTTTATAGAGGACACCGACAGATTTAAAACAGCTCATGCTGACTCCATATATGAAATGGCTGTTTATATTAAATCATAGGAATACCAAAGTTTGACATAAATTTGCAATCATTCATACCTTTGTAAAGATTGAAGAAAGGTTAAAAATTGCTGAAAATAAATTTTCCAGTTTTTGACTGTCGTCCCCTTCGTTTGTTGATAACGCTTAAAGGCAAATTATCAGGCATGAAGTATTCTCTGGAGGTTTGTATTTTAGCTTAAATGACCGATACAGAACAGTATTTAAGACATCTTTATTACGGTCATGAAAGTTCATTTGCATACACATCGATCGTGGCAACAGATAAAGGAAGACAAGAAAGATAAATAAAAACTGAGAATGCAAAGAATGGTTAGTTCAACTGTCTACCAACACATTGTACAGCAATCCAGTAAACGATTTTCCTACAAAAGAGTTTGTCAGTCAGGTGGACGACTAGTGGGAGGCAGATATAGTTGATATGCAAGCATTTGAAAAAGACAAGAAAGAATATAAATGCATTTTGACAATTATATATATTTCTCAAAATACGCTTGGGATGAAAAGGTAAAACAGAGAAAGAGAGATGACACACACGTTGCTTTTATAGAAATCTTTAATAAAGCAAAAAACTGAAAAGGTACAGTTTCATAAGGAAAAGGAATTTTACAACAGGAAAAAACAGGATTTTATGGTAACTGAAAACATTTAATATTTGTCAAGTTATTCAGACAAAAAAGTATATGTTGTGGAAAGGTTTGACAAAACCATAAAGACTAGACAATGGAACTATTTCACTCAAAATGAAACCAGAAGAAAACATTGAGCTTTTCTTTCATTTGGTGATGTATAAGATTCTTGTTGTTCAGCCTCTAGTCACTCCGTTTTTTAAATTTTGTGAATTCCTGTAAACGTTTTCAAAGTTGTCTGCCAAATTCAACTCTACGTGGATCTTGTTTTGCTGATGTGAAGTTATTTTTTCTTGTGGTTGTACCTCATGTAGACATTTTCCAATCTTGTTCTCATTTTCATTTTAATTTACTCACGTTCCATTTAATTGTAATAAAATTGGGAAAGCTGACCTGAGATTGTACAAAGCCAAAGTGGAGCACTTAAGACCTTTTGTGAAAAGATTATTCACTACTCAAGATTATTCACTACTCAAGAGGAAAGAGAATTAAATGAGAATGGTAATTCAATTATCAAATCGAAAATTGATTCCATGAAATCTGATTTGAAATGTACGAAAAACAAATTGAAGAGTTATACATCAGGAAAGAAAGAGATCCAATCAAAAACGTTCTATTGCGACAATGGATGGAAAGTGTTGAAAGCGAAAAAGCACAATTAGTTTGACATCTGGCACAGTTGGATATAAATTTTAGAGAAAACATAGAAAGGTTTGAAGAAAACGTTAGGAAAATGGCTGAAACAACTGTTTAAAGAAAAAGGGTGTTACAGTGTTACAATAGCTTATATTGCCACTGCAACAGGTATGAAAATATCAATAGTTGCTCTGTCTATTGCTAACACTGTGACAGGTGCTGTAACTGGTGATGAAGGAGGTGCTGCTTCATCTAAAGACAAATATTATTTGACAAAATTTTAATAAAGGCTTAATAAATATTGGTAAATTTTTGTTCATGTTAATAAAAAGCAGCATCAAGTGTTAATATTAGGGTGATAAGTTGTTTGCTTTAGAGTGATGGCCAAATTGTTTCTTTCCTATCTGAACCTGTTATTTTACATGTTTTTGCCATTAGTGGGTTTGCATATTTCATCTGATTTGCAAACAAATCAGTACAACAAAGTGTAAATGTAAACTATAGCAGCTTATGCATGGAATAGTGTCAATATGAGGGATTGAATGTTTATTTAATGGTCAATATTGTCTGTTGGTGTTTCTATATTGCCCTGTTTCATTCGAACATCCAAAGAGCGAACCGCATTAGCAGGTTTGAGAGTAGGAATTAAAAATAAATTTAGAAGAATGGAAGAAATTGAAAGATAAATGGGATTTTAGAGAAGCTTACTAAAAAAGGAATCATAAATACATGTCCGACTCAGCGACTGTCCAAACACACATTGAATAGATTTTGTTTTAACTCTTGGCTAAATTTCTCCTATGCAAAGGAACAGTTATATTACAATGGACAGGGCAATGCAGACAAAGTCTGATGAGCTCCTGAGAAAGAAATCTATCTCAACAATCCAGTGATAAGGATAGTGATAAACTGATAAAATATATTTTCTTGTTGGGTATTGCAATATTTCTAGAGCGAGGTATTTTACTACATGAACGAAAATAATGAAACAAGAGCTTTTTTATAACATTGGTAGTTTTTACGATCTACAAATCTACATGAATAGAGTCAAATAGAGACTGATTGCTAATAATGATAACATGAATAGAGTCAAATAGAGACTGATTGCTAATAATGATAATATGAATAGAGTCAAATAGAGACTGATTGCTAATAATGATAACATGAATAAAGTCAAATAGAGACTGATTGCTAATAATGATAACTTGAATAGAGTCAAATAGAGACTGATTGCTAATAATGATAACATGAATAGAGTCAAATAGAGACTGATTGTTAATAATGATAACATGAATAGAGTCAAATAGAGGCTGATTGCTAATAATGATAACATGAATAGAGTCAAATAGAGACTGATTGCTAATAATGATAACATGAATAGAGTCAAATAGAGACTGATTGCTAATAATGGTAACAAAAGATAGTATAAAGCTTGAATGTTTGAAACACAACGCAAAAGTTAAAATCACTGTGGGTAATACTTCCAAAGTCTATGTAACCAAGTAAAATGCAAAATTCTTACGATTCAATAGCCATACAATTCTAGAGGCATCTTTTGAATCGGATACCCACCTCCATCAAATAAATAACACCAAATGTTGCATCAATGGTAACTCTTCTACTCTTTTAGATTCTTTACCTGGTAAATATTTTCTTCAGGGAGACTTTATTTCATAAAATGTTAATGGCCATTAAAAGCGGTTACAAAAATGTATCATAATCAGATTGAATATCAGCAGCAGAGATAGAAAAGTAATTGAATTTCACAGTACACCTGTAACATATACTTTTTATGTAAAGTAAATAGCGTACGCTTTGTACGGCTGTTATCGTCCAATAAATAGCATTATGACGTAAATATTCTTGAGAGGTCCTAGTGACATAGGTTTGTCTTTAAACATGGGAACCAAAACAGAATAGTAACGTCGAAGATAGAAGATTGGACAAAAGTCAAACTAAATTAATTGGTGATACGGTTAACACTGACTTATATCTCAACAATAACAGTATTACAAATTTACGTGATCCTGTTAAATTAACTGATGCAGCTAATTGTCTGTTTGTACAAAGACGTGTTGTTACTCAAATACGTTAGACTATGGATGATAATAATTTCAACGATATTAAGACACGGAGCGAACCAGTTGACAATAAATTGACAGCTATTGAACAGAGTCTTAATGCAACAGTTAATAAAATATTAGAGCTACAGAACTGAGGTAGAATATTAAAAACCAGATACAACAGAATAGATCGATTGTGAAGTTAATAATGTCGATGTTGTACGAGGTAGTATTGAAGAAATAGCCAGCTGGATGAAAAGCGTGTGAAAAGAGTTCGGTGATTTAGGGCAAAGGTTTACAACAGGTTCAGGTGTATTTCAGAACTGGAATAGATAAAAAGGTACTCTTGCATTGGGTGGTAGAACTGATATAGTTAAAACCGAAATAAACGAAAATGTAGAGACACATTCAAAACTGAACTGAACATGGAAATGAGTGTAAAGAGTCTTGCATAAAATTGATGAACTTGAGAAAAGGAAATCGATAATATTAAAGGAGTTTGATGAAAAGAAAAACTAATGTCTTGATGTATATTATTTTACGATTTTCGCATTGTTCCAAGTTGGGAGTGTCCAAATTGTATTGTAAAAAGTTTTACAGTAACACTAATTTAAATAGTACATATGATCACAGATTGCATAGCAGTGGTCCTAACATTAGTTAATGTGCAACAAGGTATCTCCCTGCAAATCAAAAGAACAAACATGTAGAAGCTTACAAAATGTATATTTATTTTGTTTCATCTACTCAGGTAAATCTTCAAACAATTAATCAACTATATTGTAGGCATGAATAAATAACTCATGCACAATGTATTTGAAAGAACCTTAAGCTAATTTCTTGAGTGACTAATGGTAGAAAGACTAAATATGTTAGAATCGGAGTACCAACACTTTTTCTATTGTATTATCATCATCTGTCAAACTTTCTGTTCAAATAGAATTACAATAGAAAGTGGTTACTCAATAATGAAAACGTGATTGCTATAGACCAAGAAGATAGATTAATGGTTAGAGTTACTAGTTGATGCCTATCAAGGTACAAATACTTTATTTCTGGTTGATGACCTTGGCAACATTGATAATGTAAAAACGAATGCAACGTATCTAACCAAAGTAGCTTCTTAGTGGTAATCATTTTGAAATATCTGTATGGGTATTTTTTATATATATATATTTTTTTAAACATACAACTCTGTAATCAAAGAATTTAGAGAGAATACACTTTTCTGTAGTATTTTACAATAAGGACAAAAAGGCAACGGGAAAAATCTTCACTGAAAATAATCTCATGACAGATGATGTACAAAAAGAGATTGTAGGTAAACTAAAACAGAGCAAAAGAAAAAAGAAACTTTAAATGCGTCTGGAATGTTCTATTTAATACAAGTTGCTTACGAGTCCGTAAGGAAATGTATTTATGTAATACCCACCCCCCAAAAAAAAAAAAAAAAAAAAAAAAAAAAACGCTTGTTGTCGTCATACATAGACCATAGTGATAAGATCTGAGTTAATTAATTTCTTCATACGATTCCTTGTGATCAATCTTTGTACATTTCGAATTCAATATTTTTGCATCCCCTGAATAGATTCTTTTCATCTTTGTCCATTGTGCTTTACGCGAATTGCACCTCCTGTTCACGTTGATTTCTTCACAGCTTCGCCGTCTTGCATGAATAACGTTTTGACCCGAACCCGCAAAACTAAATAATGGAAATATATCATTTAACTCGTCTTTAAATAAATAAGTAGCTACCTTATGAATTTGTTGGATGCCAAATATGTCATCACTTAAATAATCACTAGTGTCATAGGACTTTACGTTATTCTTTGTGTCACTATAGAAGTTTTCGGTCTCAACATGAGTGCAAAATGAATCTGTATCAGTCATTAAAAACAGTCTCAATCTATCACTTTATTTGTTTTTCAACTTCTTGTAGTAGAATTTGTACAACAACCATTTGGATAAATCTGACACTGTAAATATACCGTAAGCTGGTTTGGTTAATTTGATTTTCTTGTTTTCACACTAACTAACATTAAGTCATCAATAATAATTGTTCTTCTTGCAAATCATATATCTTTCTGGTATTTGAAACATTTATTTTCGTCTGCACATAATTTAACTGCATTTTTGTTCTGCCTGAGATTTTCGATTTCTTTGTCTCAGATTTGTATTCATTTCTATGTAACATATTAACTGCGGATGTTGAGCAAATGAGACAACTCCGTGTTTGTTTGTTCGTTTGTTTGTTGTTGTTTTGTTGTTGTTGTTGTTTTTGTGTTTTTTTCTTCTGAGGCGGGGATGTTTGTTTATTTTTTATTTCCTCTCTTTTAAGCCTACCTATGGGTAAATGTATTTCTTTAAATATTTAGACTGCATATTTATAAACTGTTCCTGTGTTTCTGTGAAGTTTTTATCATTTACATTGTTAGGCAGCTCTTCTGTAGACTGTCTAAAGTACAAAGTATTTTGTTTTTTCATGTCTGTTTATCTGTGATGATCCAATCCCGAAAAATATTGTATTCCATTGCATCTTAATGGTACCTTTGATCGTTATGAACATTACAACCACTATATTGAAATATGGGTAACATGACAATATATCTTCTCTCTCTCTCTCTCTCTATTTCAGTTATTCTAGCATGTTTGATGAAAGATGTTTCAAATATTTCATAAACAAATAAAGATATTGCAAATTCAGTTTCAAATTTTCAAATAACCTATACTTTTACCAATGATTGTATCTATCCAGATTGTACGTTTACAGTTTCTGTGATTCTTTTTTACTGAGTAATCGAAATAGACTCTACAGCATAGAAGAAATCCTGTCGCAGTTGGTTTCTAACGTCAAATCAGATATCGCTGAGTCACTTCGGTTAAACGGTAAAATGTAACCCTTAATGTAGTCGCCGTGTCAAAACGAAAGGCTAAGAGCTCTTGAAGTAATGCAAGCTGTAAGCATAGTGAAATTGTCTCCAGATATTTGCGCTGTTTCACATGCCCTGTAATCTTATGTAATGTCAGCTCATAACACTGGCACTGATTGGATGTCATACTCCCTTTGACTCATGCCATACAGCCCAGTTGCATTGTCATACTTAACGATTAATCAGCAAGTGTACTCAGTCATTAAAGGTGCTACTTTCCTTTTATGTTATTTTTGTGAGCGTTCATTTTTCGTTGGTATCCGGTTAATTTACATACCCATTGTTTGTCAGATATCTTAAAAAGCACGTTTGCCATTTTCAGATTGTTGTAAACAAAGGAGATACTGTTACATACTTTATGATATTTTTTTTTTTTTTTTTTTTTTTTCTTGTTTTTACTTTGAAACTTTACTTATTCATTTGTTAGATTTTTTAAAATTCCCTAGAAAAAAAGAAAGAAAAAAATCTAGCGTCGGCTGAACTATGCATATATACTACTACTATTGTTGTTGTTGTTCTTATCACATGCTGGTGCTGCTATTAGGGCTGAGAAGCATTTTTCGCTCGTGCATTTTTCCTTGAAAGTTGAGATCAAGAGCATGAAAGTTTTGCGTAAAATGCGGATTTGTATTATATTTTTTATCTTGTTTTACGTACCTCATGTGAATACTTAAATAGGCTTGCTTTGTGCCACTGTTACACTTTTCATTATTGTGATTTATCAAAGGTCTTTAATCATATTATCTGGTGCTGTAAACTGTATTTTGAGTTTATATTTGTTATTTAATAAAGGTAAAATGGATAAGATATTCGCATGACAATGGGGTATCAGCAAGGTTTAATAATGTAAATGAAAATTATGTAAAGTACAAATCACACAGATTATCGAGCCTTATTGCAAAATTACTATGTCATTGGTAAAAAAAAAGTTACCATTTAATACTTTAAAAAAAGAATAATATTGGAATCATTGTAAACGGTGATTGGCCACTGGGTATCTACCTTTATGTTCAGTCATCAAATCGTAATTCTTAACGGGATACATTCACAACTTCGAGGTCAATCCATCGGATTATAACTCGAATGTATTTTGATAAAAACAAGGATTAACCGAGAAGTTGCGAATGATCGAACTATTTTTTAATTTGTAACTTCTCGATCAATCCTAGAGTCAATCCAATTGTAGAAATAGTCCAGGTGGCCCGAATAGATTGGGTTTCTTTTTGTGCGGAGAAATTTCTGGCGAACAAAATGTATAATTTTTCTGTAAATTACTGCGCCGACATACATTAGCGGCATATTATTGTCTTGCAGAAATAGCAGAGGTAGTTCCGAACGAACGGGATAATGCTCCGGCTGGTTATTTCAGGCGCTGTTTTGAAGGAATTTAGTCTTTTCAAGGCACCGTTCGTGCTTAAACGTGCGGTGTCTTATTGTCGTGTACCAAACTTTTGAAATTGTGACCTTATCATATGTATAAACTTGGCACGCGCCATTTTTATGACATAACTTCAGAGTCTTACTCGACGCTTGGTAGAAACATCTGGAGAATCACCAATAATATAGTGCATTATGTATGACTCAAAATATTAGACTCACAGAGGAATTTATTGTTATCTACTTATACCTACCCTATATCTGTGCCCAATATAACTAGTATCTACTAGAGTCTCTTTTCAAGCAAAGTGACTAGAATATATTTTTAGAACCGAGCAAGCTAAGTCACTAGGAAAGCAATTTTAGCCACGAACAAGTAATGTAACTAGAAGAAAATTTTATGAACGAGTCCACGGTGGTCATAAATTTATCCGTATGGAGGACCAGCCAGTAGCTGCTCCTAACCAATATGATTAATGATGAACGTTGTCTTATCAAGGAAATATATTTAGGAGACAATATACTAATATACTAAGAAAAATGCAAACCATTATAGTGTACAGCACTTTTTTTTAACAAGAAGTAACATCTCATAATTGGGGATGATTTTGATACCATTTGATTTCACATTGAAGATTTATTTTCAAACATAAATTGCTAAAAATGTATCACGATGTACAAAAGGGACTTGATTTTCTATTGATGCAATTTAAAATGACTTTTAAAATTTGATTTCACAAAAAGAATGAGAAACAAAAAAATATCCCCTCTACCACAACATAAAATTTCACATTCGGAAATCTCTTCCATAGTTAATAATTAGCCAGGTAAATTCAGGATTGGGTTCTACGTCATTTATGTCTAGTATCTGCCATCTTACTCGGTGAAAACATTCACTGTGCTACCGTTGGTTGATTGGTTTGGTTTGGTTTGGTGTTTTACGGCACAGCAACACAAGTAGGTTACTTAGTGTCGAGGTGTTACGACTCTGTGGCCTAAATATATGTAATAGAAAGAAATTGAAATCAACAACGTCAAGTAAAATTAACAAGCACTTTATTTCTACACAATTAATGTGAAAATTCCAAGGACACTTACAATATTGTGAATTAAAAGCCAAATAATCAAATAATCCTAAGTGTCCTAATCACAAGCCCAAAATATAGAATGTTTCGAATGAATTCCATTATACATAACAGAGGCAATTGGAGTACATTGCCTAGCCTATGGACGCACCACTGTAGCCTATTCGGGTTGATCCAGCTGTTGGACTCGAGCATGCAGTCTTTCAGTCACGAGGTAGGCAAGCTAACGATTGTCATCGATACATTTTTTCACAGCGATTTCGTTTACATCTGATGATTGTCATCGACAGATTTTTGTCACAGCGATTTCATTTACATCTGATGATTGTCATCGACACATGTTTTTTTGACAGCGATTTCATTTACATCTGATGATTGTCATCGACACATTTGTGACAGCGATTTGATTTACATCTGATGATTCTCATCGATTACGTATTTTTTGGTCTAAGGTTTATGTTCAGATGTTTGATTTCTAAATGCTTGCCTATCAAAGCAAAATCGTGATATGAGCAAAAATATCCATATTCTATCCGCTGTTTGGAAGAAATAAAATCAAATGACTTGTAGACAGACATACAGTAGACAACTACAATAAATCAATAAATAAACATGACTTGTAGACAGACATACAGTAGACAACTACAATAAATCAATAAATCAAATGACTTGTAGACAGACATACAGTAGACAACTACAATAAATCAATAAATAAACATGACTTGTAGACAGACATACAGTAGACAACTACAATAAATCAATAAATAAACATGACTTGTAGACAACTACAATAAATCAATAAATAAACATGACTTGTAGACAGACATACAGTAGACAACTACAATAAATCAATAAATAAACATGACTTGTAGACAGACATACAGTAGACAACTACAATAAATCAATAAATAGACATGACTTGTAGACAGACATACAGTAGACAACTACAATAAATCAATAAATAAAATGACTTGTAGACAGACATACAGTAGACAACTACAATAAATCAATAAATAAAATGACTTGTAGACAGACATACAGTAGACAACTACATTAAATCAATAAATAAAATGACTTGTAGACAGACATACAGTAGACAACTACAATAAATCAATAAATAAACATGACTTGTAGACAGACATACAGTAGACAACTACAATAAATCAATAAATAAACATGACTTGTAGACAGACATACAGTAGACAACTACAATAAATCAATAAATAAACATGACTTGTAGACAACTACAATAAATCAATAAATAAACATGACTTATAGACAGACATACAGTAGACAACTACAATAAATCAATAAATAAACATGACTTGTAGACAGACATACAGTAGACAACTACAATAAATCAATAAATAAACATGACTTGTAGACAGACATACAGTAGACAACTACAATAAATCAATAAATCAAATGACTTGTAGACAGACATACAGTAGACAACTACAATAAATCAATAAATAAACATGACTTGTAGACAGACATACAGTAGACAACTACAATAAATCAATAAATAAACATGACTTGTAGACAACTACAATAAATCAATAAATAAACATGACTTGTAGACAGACATACAGTAGACAACTACAATAAATCAATAAATAAACATGACTTGTAGACAGACATACAGTAGACAACTACAATAAATCAATAAATAGACATGACTTGTAGACAGACATACAGTAGACAACTACAATAAATCAATAAATAAACATGACTTGTAGACAGACATACATTAGACAACTACAATAAATCAATAAATAAACATGACTTGTAGACAGACATACAGTAGACAACTACAATAAATCAATAAATAAACATGACTTGTAGACAGACATACAGTAGACAACTACAATAAATCAATAAATAAAATGACTTGTAGACAGACATACAGTAGACAACTACAATAAATCAATAAATAAACATGACTTGTAGACAGACATACAGTAGACAACTACAATAAATCAATAAATAAAATGACTTGTAGACAGACATACAGTAGACAACTACAATAAATCAATAAATAAAATGACTTGTAGACAGACATACAGTAGACAACTACAATAAATCAATAAATAAACATGACTTATTTACTCTGTAGTCGTACTTAAAATACACATTGTTTTAGCTATATATGAATTACACGAAGTACTTAGCTATATACACAGCTTTGAAAGCTTGTAATGACAAAATGCAAATAATAATTAGTAATGTGGTAACATGAAAAATCAATACAAATTCATAAGCTGCGGACACCGCTACACAGTTTATATTAAATGTTTTGAGTAATACCGTCATCTAGACTTTAAAACGGTGATGGGGCATTTTTTTATATTTTTTTTAAATTTTCCCTTTTTTGCATTTAAAAACCTGAATGTAACGTTTGGATCTGTCCTAATGTCATCATATTTTGAAGGAGGTATTTAGTTTGTCTTCCATATTATATTTGTAAAGAAACCAAATTTTGTAGCACCTCTGGAGGCACTTTGAGTTCATTGTATCTATATATTTCAACATATAAGCGATGTCACCTTATTCTCATGGTATTAAACACCATCTTAATCCTTTTTTAACTAAAAACAAATATTTTGACCTATTCAATGTCATCTTACCAGTCATGTCAAATGTAATTCCCTACCTGTCATGTCAAATATACTTCTCTACCTGTCATGTCAAATGAACTTCCTTTCCTCATTTTCTATTTATCTGTGAAGCCCACGAATCATTCTACCTGTCATATAATTTATATTTATGAGCTTTGAATAAATTATCTAAAGATGTGTATGTGGCAAGGATTTACTATTATTCTCTAAAAGATAAAATTGTTGACTTGTATTATTATAGGTTTAAAAGTTTACTTCAAATATACAAAATACTGTTGTACTTTACTCACACGAGGTTTTTTTTGGGGGGGGGGGTTGGGGGGTTGGAGACATTTAGAATTCGTTTGTGGTAAATAGCAGTGACCTGGGACGAGGCTAACCCCTGTTAAATCAACACGATGAAAAGATGAAAAACCATGACATTTTCAATCTTTTTATCATTTTTTTTATACATTCTCGAGGCCTTCAGTTATCATGACTTCTGAGCAGGTAAATAGCTAGTTGGAAAATGCTAAAATGAAAAAGTTGTTAGTGTTGACGCAAATACTTTTGGGGAGCATTATCATGAAATGGAAACCTCGAGCTACTGACCCTATCTCCTACAAAATAGTATATACTTTTACAATGTTCAAAACATCAAAAGGATCATAAATCACCCTAGAAAAGGGCAAAGTTGCCCTGAATTAAATATTTTCCTGATTTGAAAACATTATGAAGCTTGTGTCAGGTATCTGTAATATTACTACAAGGATTCGTGCGTAATTAATCTGTTATTGTCACCGGCTATTGGGGGTCGTTGGGTGCAGAGTGACCCGGATGTGGCCAGGTGCCCAATAATCAGATCCATGAATAGCCCCACGGAATCGGTACCGTGCTGTTCCTTTGATCTAATGAGCTAAAGCAATGACGTGAGGGGGGGGGGGGGGCGCATTTCGATTATCAATGGGGTTAAGCAATGCATCTTGGTAACGAAACTATACATATCACGATACTCGGGTGGCGATACCATACATATCAAGATATATATCATACAGTTAGAAGGCGATACAACACATATTGCGACACAGGAGTGACGATACAATACTTAGCAGGATACAGACTCCTACATTGTCCGCTTGTCTTTGCATGTAATGTCTATGTAGCCGTGTTGGCGTTGTCAACGTGCGACAAGGTAACTAGCATTAATTCAATATATATATCATTACCGTTTTGCAGATTCTGCATATTGTTTTGTTACAAAGTGTACAGTGCCCCTGTAATTATTTGACCCCTGAAACTCGAATATTTCCAGACAGGAGTCTTAAATACAGCGAAGGTGTTTACGTTTAACATTTCGTCTGCCTTTCTTTGTAGAAAAATATTATGGAGGTGGATCTTTTTTCGTATTGACAATAAATTTACAAACTATTTTTCATACATGAATTTGTACTAAAAATAGAAATGTTCAACATATGATTCATGTACAATATTACAAAACCATATCAGACTAAAAATGGTTCTGTTGTTATTCACTGAGACTGCTAGTTTTTCTTGGCGAATAGCGGAACCAGTCTGATAAGTATTATATAGCAGATGGATAATAATATACAAACTAACAGTAATTTTATTGAAGATTCTTCATTTTATTTCTTTTCTTAGTTTTTCTTCATGTATACCGTGTTACATCACCTTCAAGGGCTACCTCATCAATGTATTGTCATATTCGTGATGCCTAATATATTGGGATCTTCTAGCAGAAGTACAGATATCGATGAAGTATATGGTCGTAGATAATAGCCGATACGTATCGAAGAATCTTTACACCTATTGAATAGGAAGTCAGACATAGGACCAGAAAGGGTTTAGATACAAATCCCTGTGCAATTTAATTTTTTAGTTCCAATTTTCATTCATTACTTACATCGATATCTTGCAAATAAAGGTAAACAAAGAATTACGTGTGTGGATTTTACTTTATGCTAAGTACTGATATCGACAGAAGTATTGTCAGAATTTGCTGTATGAATACAACGGACTACACATACATACATGTGCACGCACACACAGGCTGATATATATATATATATATATATATATATATATATATATATATATATAGAGAGAGAGAGAGAGAGAGAGAGAGAGAGAGAGAGATAGATAGATATCAGAATCGGGGCATGAATCGAGGTAGGTTTGTATTCTCACTGTTGGATCCGATAAGAATTAAAAAGATATTTAGGATAAGATGACGAAAATGGAAAGAAATTGCTTGGCTTTTGGGGAGCAAAATTAGTGTTCAAATAATTACATTTAGTTTTCCCTTTTTGTCCTTGATCATAAAAAGTATCAGTTATCATAAAAATTATCACCTTGTTAACCGGAGTGTCTGAAAGCAAGGGAGAAAAATCAAATGTCCGCAACTCGTGCTTCGCGATAGTTGAATGATTTTTACCTCCTCTTCACTCTCGGTCGTCCAGCGGACTTTGAGTGACAGTTACAAAACGATGCCAGCCCATTTTACCATTCATTATTCATATTTTAGTAATTTTGTATGTCCCTGAAACAGAGGCATCTAGCATTTGTTTTGTCCGCGTGCGCGTTTGTGTGTGCATGTGTGTGTGTGTGTGTGTGTGTGTGTGGGAGGGGGGCACCTTGGGTTAAAGTTTTCTCCAGCATTTCTATCACAGTAATCCCTTACTGGATCAGCTTCATATCTGGAATATAATATCATCACATACTCGCTGCGAGTATCACTCCTGCTCATGGGTTAAGCCTCTGAGTGGCGCTATGGGGTCAACAGTTACCGGTATAATGGAGACACATTGTTCAAAAGTCAAAGTCTGTAAGATGGTCTCACCATGTCAGTTCATGTGTGGATTATAACATCATCACATACTCCCCTTCTGTCAGTACCACTCTTGCCTCAGGGTGGGACCACGGGGTCATACTCCCCTTCTGTCAGTACCACTACTACCCCAGAGTGGGACCAGGGGGTCAAGATAATATCATCGCATACTCCCCTTCTGTCAGTACCCCTCCTGTCCCAGGGTGGGACCATGGGGTCATAATCCCCTTCTGTCAGTACCACTACTACCCCAGAGTGGGACCAGGGGGTCAAGATAATATCATCGCATACTCCCCTTCTGTCAGTACCCCTCCTGTCCCAGGGTGGGACCATGGGGTCATAATCCCCTTCTGTCAGTACCACTACTACCCCAGAGTGGGACCAGGGGGTCAAGATAATATCATCGCATACCCCCCTTCTGTCAGTACCCCTCCTGTCCCAGGGTGGGACCATGGGGTCATAATACCCTTCTGTCAGTACCACTACTACCCCAGAGTGGGATCAGGGGGTCAAGATAATATCATTGCATACTCCCCTTCTGTCAGTACCCCTCCTGTCCCAGGGTGGGACCATGGGGTCATAATCCCCTTCTGTCAGTACCACTACTACCCCAGAGTGGGACCAGGGGGTCAAGATAATATCATCGCATACTCCCCTTCTGTCAGTACCCCTCCTGTCCCAGGGTGGGACCATGGGGTCATATTCCCCTTCTGTCAGTACCACTCCTGCCCCAGAGGGGGACCATGGGGTAAAGATAACGTCATTACATTCTCCCCTTCTGTCAGTACCATTCCTGACCCAGGGTGGGGCCAATGGTGTTATACTTCCCTTCTGTCAGTACCACGTCTGCCCCAGGGTGAGACCATGGGGTCTGTTAGGACCACTCCTGCCCCAGGGTGGGATTATAGGGTAAAGAATTATAATGGGGAAATAGTTTCGTTAAAGTTTTGTGTTCAGGTTTTTTTTTCAATTATATTTGCATTCTGTATTCAATTATATTTCCATAATCAATTCATTGCACATTTGGATCAAAGCATCATCACGCCGCACTGACCTTATGGATTCTAATAACCCTATCCCCTGGTCAAGTCTATATGGTCAATATTAAGGACGTCATTTTGGTTACATTTTTATTTGTTGCTCATCTCTTTTGTTTTAATGAAAATTTTATCCAATTCACTACCAATATGGAATATCATATGATCACAAATGTCTCCCTATATTGCAGTTGTCCTCTGGGTTACGTCCTTGGCTGGAGTCATGAAATCAAGAAGTATCACTCATTTTTTTCACCTAGTATTTAAATAACAAAAAAAGACTCACTCAGTTCATTTACTAGTTGGACGGTTGTATGGTCTCATACTTCCTCTTCTCCCTGAATTTATGTTACCCCAGAACTATGAAGTAGGACACGTGTGATCAATTTTTTTAAAATTATTATTATTATTATTATTATTATTATTATTATTATTATTATTATTATTATTATTATTATTATTATTCAATAAAGCTTCGTGAAATGTATTGCATATTTGGAATAAAACATCACATTCTTACCTACCACTTTGGGCCACTCCTGCTCTAGGATTATGTCCTTGAATGGGATCACTGGGTCAAAAAGTATAGTACTTTTTGGTTGAAGTTTGTTTTGAGTTTGTTTTCATCGAATATACACCTTATTTGCGATAAATAAGAACATCGTATATACTTCCTTTATTTCCTCTACCATTCCTGCCCTTGGATCATTCCCCTGGCCGGGTCCATGTGGGAATGGAGTTATGTCCATGGATGTATCGATAGCTCGTCTCAATGGAATATCATGTGTTTTTTAAAACCTAGTTTTTGGGTTTTATGTAATTTTTATTTACTCTATTCAGACAAGAAATGCATCGATTTCATTAAGAATGAACAATAAATTTAATAAGTAGTTCGGAAACTGTTGCAGAAATAATGGATTCTAGGGGAAAAAAATACATTTAGCTTAAAATCAGCAGCTGTCCTGAGAAAATTAATACACACGTTATTGGCTGCCAACTGATTGTCCAGATGGATGTGTAGATCCTATAACAAGAGATAGGGGCCCCGAGTGGCCGAGTGAGCTAAGGCGCTCGCCCTCACAGATCACTCACACATCTCACCTCTGACCCCGTGAGTTCGAGTCGTGGCTCGTTCAACGTGGGTACGCGAGAAAGCTTGCCGGTAGCTTCTCGCGGGTCGGTGGTTCTTCCCGGGGTCTTTCAAGGTTCTTCCTCCACCAAAAAATACTGGCCGCCATGTATAACCTATAATGTGCTGAAAAATGGCGTAAAACCCCACAAAATCAAACCAAAAACACATAACAAGAGAATTGTGTTCCTGGTTCAGCATCTATTGGGTTGTGTATTGTCAGCGGCAATATTTTTTCATCTGCTTCCATTGTATTACTAATTATCGATAATTACATGCAAAAAGTGTAGGATCAATAAGATATAGATTATTCTTCCTTTTTGTTGCAGATTAATACCTTGGAGTCTTTAATATATTAAGATTAATACCTTGGAGTCTTTAATATATTAAGATTAATACCTTGGAGTCTTTAATATATTAAGATATATACCTTGGAGTCTTTAATACATTAAGATTAATACCTTGGAGTCTTTAATACATTAAGATTAATACCTTGGAGTCTTTAATACATGAGGATTAATTCCTTGGAGTCTTTAATACATTAAGATTAATACCTTGGAGTCTCTAATATATTTAAGATTAATACCTTGGAGTCTTTAATATATTTAAGATTAATACCTTGAAGTCTTTAATATATTAAGATTAATACCTTGGAGTCTTTAATACATTAAGATTAATACCTTGGAGTCTTTAATACATTAAGATTAATACCTTGGAGTCTTTAATATATTTAAGATTAATACCTTGGAGTCTTTAATATATTAAGATTAATACCTTGGAGTCTTTAATACATTAAGATTAATACCTTGGAGTCTTTAATTCATTAAGATTACCACCGGTTCTGGTGTGTTGTGTACGTCACTGCATTACTCAGACCTTACATCATGCATGACATGCATGCATGATATCTATGATATTTTTTTAGAAAAAGGAAGGAAAAGAAAAAAAAAAACATTCCTTACACTCAAACAAGTTATTTTTATTCCCTCCTTTCTTCGTCTTGTAAACTACGACTTTACCAAGATATTCCATTATAGAAAATAAATTAAAATACGTACATAGATAAAAGCGTGTTAGGTCGGTACAGCCTCCATTAGATAATACTGATGTTTAAAGAAGGTACATCCTCTATTAGATAATACAGATGTTTTAGGGAGGTACAGCCTCTATTAGATAATACAGATGTTTTAAGAAGGTACAGCCTCTATTAGATAATACAGATGTTTAAAGAAGGCAAAACTCTTTTAGATAATGCTGATGTTTAAAGAAGGTACAAACTCTTTTAGATAATGCTTATGTTTAAAGAAGGTACAAACTCTTTTAGATAATGCTGATGTTTAAAGAAGGTAAAACTCTTTTAGATAATACTGATGTTTAAAGAAGGTACAAACTCTTTTAGATAATGCTGGTATTTAAAGAAGGTACAAACTCTTTTATATAATTACTGATGTTTAAAGAAGGTACAAACTCTTTTAGATAATACTGATGTTTAAAGAAGGTACAAACTCTATTAGATAATGTTGATATTTAAAGAAGATACAGCCTCTTTTAGATAATACTGATCTTTAAAGAAGGTACAAACTCTTTTAGATAATACTGATGTTTAAAGAAGGTACAAACTCTATTAGATAATGTTGATATTTAAAGAAGATACAGCCTCTTTTAGATAATACTGATGTTTAAAGAAGGTACAAACTCTTTCAGATAATACTGGTATTTAAAGAAGGTACAAACTCTTTTAGATAATACTGGTATTTACAGAAGGTAAAACTCTTTTAGATAACACTGGTATTTAAAGAAGGTAAAACTCTTTTAGATAATGCTGGTATTTAAAGAAGGTACAAACTCTTTTAGATAATACTGGTATTTACAGAAGGTACAAACTCTTTTAGATAATACTGGTATTTACAGAAGGTAAAACTCTTTTAGATAATACTGGTATTTAAAGAAGGTAAAACTCTTTTAGATAATGCTGATGTTTAAAGAAGGTACAAACTCTTTTAGATAATACTGATGTTTAAAGAAGGTACAAACTCTTTTAGATAATGCTGGTATTTAAAGAAGGTACAAACTCTTTTAGATAATGCTGGTATTTAAAGAAGGTACAAACTCTTTTAGATAATACTGATGTTTAAAGAAGGTACAAACTCTATTAGATAATGTTGATATTTAAAGAAGATACAGCCTCTTTTAGATAATACTGATGTTTAAAGAAGGTACAAACTCTTTTAGATAATACTGATGTTTAAAGAAGGTACAAACTCTTTTAGATAATGCTGGTATTTAAAGAAGGTACAAACTCTTTTAGATAATACTGGTATTAAAAGAAGGTAGAAACTCTTTTAGATAATACTGATGTTTAAAGAAGGTACAAACTCTTTTAGATAATATTTATGTTTTAGATAGATACAGCCTTGTTTAGATGATACCGATGTTTTAAGGAGGTACAGCCTCCATTAGATAATAATAATGTTTTAGGGAAGGAAAGCCTGTTTTAGATAATACTGATGTTTTATGGAGGTGAAGCCTCTTTTAGATGATACTGATGTTTTAAAGAGGTACAGTCTCTATTAGATAATAATAATGTTTTAGTGAAGGAAATCCTCTTTTAGATAATACTGATGTTTAGAAAGGTAAAGCCTCTATTAGATAATACTGATGTTTTAGGAGGTAAAGCTTCTTTTAGATAATACTGATGTTTTAGGGAGGTACAACCTCTTTTAGATAATACTGATGTTTTAAGCAGGTACAACCTCTTTTAGATAATACTAATATTTAGGGAGGTACAACCTCTTTCAGATAATACTAATATTTAGGGAGGTACAACCTCTTTCAGATAATACTGATGTTGACAGACATGTCTAAAGTCTCTAACTGTGATTTTGTTTTATTTTCTACATCATGGATAACTACATGAAAACTGACAAAACCAATTTAAGCATACAAAAAGATTGAGTTTTTGCTCTTTCTTTCCATGGTTTTCAATCTCACACTAAATATAAACTTTTTGAGCAATTTAATCTTTATCGAAGTGCCAGACAAGCACCTCTGTTAGTAATTATGACACGAGGAGTGAAATGCATTCTGGACATGTCTTACATGATGTTGAGAAAATTCCTAAAGTTTTAATAACATCCACCTCCTCTGTTTTAAAATGCCGTGATTTGAGTACATATCTGGTCTCAAAGTACATACATTATGTTGTATAACATATCTGATCTTAGTCATTTACTAAATTAAACATAAAGGATAAGTAGCTAATAATTTGATGTATCATGTAAAAATGTCATGACTTCGTCAGAATGCTCATTGTGATCGTATATTGGTGACTAACACAAATTTTTATAGAAATATATCAGTGCTTGCAATTAATATCAAAGCGCCATGCTTATATAACAAGTTCTATCAACATTTAAAAGAATTTTTGAAACATGATACAATTAATTCGTGTGAATTTCATTATTTTCGTCCCTAAAATTATAAATTTATTTAACACAGTACAAAATAAACAAACTGCAGTATGTGAATGACTTCTTTCACGGGTTGAGCCCTTATGCTGTTGAAGGCGATGAAGTTGACAGTTGAAACAATTCAAGGTGGGAATTTTTTTCTTCTATTTTTCTTAAATTTTCTTAAGTTGTGTACGTTCAAAATACGTATAGTTATTCATATCCGTATTTGGGTGCAAACTCAGAAGGTGTGTCTTAACTAATTGAAGACTGTTAAGTTGACAGACAAGGGTCATAACTTTGTCAAAAATGGAGTAGACGCGGCAAAATCCATAAAAGACATATCTAGGTCGATGAAACAATGTTCACATCAAATTGCATCAGAATATGTTGAATGGTCCTTGAGCTATGCTGATTACAAGCATCATCCAATGTAAATATATGAAGTTGATTGACAAGGGCCATAACTCTGTCGAAAATGGTGAAGAAGAGGCAAAGCCCATAAAAGGCATGTCTAGTTGAGCGATGCTGATTGCGAGCAACATTACAAAATTCCAAATAAAGACAAGAATTTGCTTGAAAAGGGGCACAAGTCTGTATAAAATAGAATTTACGGGATTAAACCCATAAACGGTACATATGTAAGTCTATGAGGCAATGTTCATACCAAATTGCATCAGAATATGTTGAAAGGTTCTTCAGCTGTGTCGGTTATAAGCAACATCCCACGTAAAGATATGAAGTTTATTGGCAAGGGCCATAAATCTATCAAAAATTGACTTGAGACAAAATCAGTAAAATGCACGTCCAGGTTCATGAAGCAAAGAATACGTCAAATTGCATCCGAATATTCTGAATGGTTCCTGAACTATGCTGGTTACAAGGATCTGCTCTAGTGGAAATTTAAAACGTTTGGAATAAAGGCTATAACTCCATCAACACTGGACCTGAAAAGACGCAATCTTTTTAAAGGTGCTTCTACCTTTAATTGGTAACTCGCCTACCAAATGGCATTCAAATATGTGCAAATATTGCAAAGGTCTGGTGGTTACAAGAATTGTGAATGGATGGACCCACGGCCTGACAAACTGACAGACGAACGAAAAAGGTGATGCGGAGCCCTAATAAAGGCTTAGGCGCCAAGAAAACCCATATACATACATGTCGTGGTAGCCCTGATTTATTATCAGAAATTACAAGAACTTTTATTTCTTAACAATATTACACTTTTAGGCAGTTTCAGCAGACTATAATATTATTTTCAAAAGAAAACGAATAACACTATGAGTGAAAATTATTTTTAATGAGCATAATTTTTTCCAAGATTCATCGTCATGTTCAGAACTGACAAAGATTATCTCAGCACGGTTCCCAGCAGTTTGAATTGATCGACAACCCAATACAGCATTTTAGACAGCATGTCAAAATCACTATGCACAAAATATTATTTTTAATGAAAATGATCCATAGACTCACAACATGGTAGTTTCTTCGTTATGATAGAGAATCTACTTCAGATAAACTTCTTACTCTGCCCCTTCTTCAGTCGTGCTACTAGATCTTGAAATAGTCCCTCCTAACAATGATCTCAAATGCTTGACAAGTCCTTCTGTTTGATAATATTCAGCTTCAATTAAGAGTTCTCTCCATACGTTTTCGTCATTTGGCAACGTGCCTTCCTTGATGCATCCATCTCGAAGATAGTTTAGTATGTACCGGAAATGCACGCCATCTCTGTCGATGAAATAACTTCCGTCAGAATCTGAGCGAAGCACGTGACGCCCACTAAACATGGCGGCAAGCATGGAGTTGGGATCTTTCGTGAGTGTCAGTAAGGATGTAGTAAACTGGTGGCCCCCTATGTCTAGTTTGATTTTATTCTCCTGAATCTTGTACATGTCTGACATCCGCTGTTAAAAAAGAATAACAAACTACTGTAAATTCCTTTAAAATATCAGGAAATTAATATACACTTGTGCATAGTTATATATATATATATATATATATATATATATATATATATATATATATATAGTCAAACCTGTCACTAGCGGCCATCTATGGGAGAAGGAAAAACTCGCCTTTGCACACAGGTGACCTCGGTACACAGGTTGACCTTTTAAACTTGGTTTTTGAACAAATACCATGCACTGAATATCATTAGCGTAAGATCGTTTTATGCTCACTATACAAGAAAATCATAAATTACGCGTATATGTTGTTCTCTCCCAAATTTATGTTACACACAAGATTACTGTGTCCTGCTCACTTTAATCCATCCAATAAATTAAATCATCACTGACTTCTAATATGCACTGATCTATTGTATTCTATTGTATTCACGTTTTAAAAGCAATATCTGGATTAGTCAATTGCTCAAATCGCAGAGCTCAAAAGACAATCGGTTTATGTGAGAGACCTGTGATGAATATGAAATTAAAAGAAGCCGGATATGAATATTCTTTGTGACCGAAACTTCGCCTATCTTTACATACAAGTTTGAAATATTGAATGACCCCTGACCCTAATGAAAAGGGATGTAACTCTTATCTCAAAGACGATCTTTTTTCTTCAGAGATAGCTTTAATTCACAGGCAAATAGATGAAGATATCGAACTGTACCTGTCACGCTGGCACAAAAGGCGACTTCCATTTCTGCTGTGATAACACGACTAACCCTAACCCTAACCCTAACCCACAACTACTTTTCCCACCATCCAGCAAACGAATTGCTTTGACCCTCTACCCTAATGATAAAACTTGCCTCGCTTTCGAATGTGACATATTTACACCTTTGAGTTACATTATCAACCTGACTGCAGTACGGTGAGTACAAGCGAGATAAGAAATGTTTGCACATCGATTCACATGATATTCCTATATCTAAACAATCCCTTCCTCATGAAGCAAATACCGAGCGGTCACTTTAGTGTTATGTATATTGAATTTATAATATGTGTCCATGAGGTAAGTTGCACTTTAGTCATTTTGTAAACAACACATTTACTGCATTTAAGTTCAAGGTCAGTCTTGTTTACATAGCATGTAACAATTAGATTGTTATTTTCCATGTCTTGACGTCAGAAAAATCACGTACGCAGCGGAATTTTCCTTTAGAGTTACTCATATTCTAGAACATTCTGTCACGTGACTTGTGTATCTATATAGAGATTTTAGTGGACAATATTTCATTCTTGTTCAAATGGTCAGTTTATGAAGAATCATTTTAATAATCAGATGTTTATAGTTGTGTTGTGAAAATTCAGAGCAAATTCAGAGAGAGGAATTAATTATTTGAAAGTGCTGATTCTCATATTGGATTAGTACTTGACTTTGGGATTTATGTGAATTTATTCAAAGATATTCTGGATTACATCATTCAGGCATACCAGAACATTCAAGACTACTAGCAAATTTGGACATTCAAGGCTACTGGAATTCATTCGGAACATTCTATATTTAGGATTTGTGAGTAGGACACTTAGAATTATTGGATTATTTGGACTTTAATTCATGTTATTGTAAGTGTCTTTTTTCATTTTAATTTTCAAGAAATAACTTGCTTGTTGATTTTACTTACACTGTTGGTTTCACTTTCTTTCTGTTACATTATTTTAAGACCTAAAGTCGTAACAGTAGATACGCGCCAGTGACCGCTTAAGGCAGGGACAAACCATTGTTTGGTTTGGAAACACCTGACCGCGAAAGGCAGGTGACCTTTACATACAGTGCATTTATATAGGAAATTTGCCAAGAGGAAATTAGAATGGATGTTGCGAACAGGTGACCGCTTACTAAAGGTGACCGTTAGGACAGGTTTGACTATATATATATATATATATATATATATATATATATATATATATATATATATATATATATATATATATATATATATATGTATAGCATTGTTTAAAAAAATAAGAGCCTGTAAGTTTCTCTCTTTTTGTAATAAATCTTCTTGCTTTTTTATCTACTGCTCTCTTCGAAAACAATAACAACAAAAAATACAACGAACACTCTAGGTTTAGAGTGGTCATATGTAGGTGTACAATTTGATGTAAACCTTCTATGGCAAATATTTAGAGGCAGTTTTGTAAACATCAATAAAAATCCTGTATGAGATATAATATAAGTATGGTTTAAAAAATACAACTTATGAGAAGGTTCAAAGAAATGAGATATAAGGCTTCCGCTCAGGCAAACTCAATTCATTTTGGCTTAAGTAAGACACATTTTGTTCCAACAGACCAAGAACCATGAATCTATGTTTACTTGACATATGTTGTAATATGATATTCGTGGTTTATACAAGACAAAATCTCATGTCTTCATGACAAATTTGTATATATGGGAAACAGCTGTGCTTTCTGATCATGAGCGTTGCTTTGTTTCTTTGAGACAGTTGCATTCGCTATCAACTTATTAGAGGAATGAACGTACAAGTGTCTTAGGAGATGAAAATCATCGTTTAAGTTAAGTCATGGTGAGAAAAAAGTAGATCGAATTTAAGAGGATTAGGTCACTGGTTAATGCGAAATCTATTTCCTTGCAAATCCTTTAATTTCGACACAATAAAAACTGCGAGCCTTTGAAAATGGACATTTGAACATATAACTATCGAGGTTCAAACTAACTTAGCTTTAAGCGCTCTCTTCTCTCTGTCTCTCTTTCCACATGCGTGTTGCAAAGACTCTTCTACAATGACGGAACAGAGCTGTGGACACGATGGCTTTGAATAGTAATCAAAATTATTAAATAGACTGCCTCCCGAAAGTATTCAAACATGAAACACCAGTAGAAGAAGGCTTACGGTCATAGAAACATTCATTACACACACACACACACACACACACACACACACACACACACACACACACACACACACACACACAAACACACACACACAAACACACACACACACACACACACACAACTATTTGGCTTTGCAAAAGTTTTGCAATCAGACCTAATGCAATGTAAAATCAAGACATAAGACAAGCTGTATATCCAAGGCTTTAATTTGCGATAAACCATGTACTCTTCCTTAAAATATTAGCGCCATACGGCCGATTCACTACGAGCCTCTGTTCCTACATCATGTATCATACACTTTTATCGAATTATACAACAGTCTCCTAAAAAAATTATGCCATAAAGTCTAGGCATAAATACATTCAAAATGTTGAAGAGTTACTCCACTTTTTTTATTCTAATTGAAGCAGTATAAAGCTTTACCATAATGAAATGTCCCTCCCATAACTTGTATCTTGTTTATATATTAAAAACTCTATCACATGTTCGATACGGTCTTGTTTATATCGATACATATACGTTTTGAATTCTGATGCTACATCAACATTTGGATCGAAAATACCGTGCACTACCTGTCACAGCTTTGTTGAGGAAAAAAACAAAAAAACCACCCATTCTCACCACCACTATCACATGCCAGATACAGACTGATTTCCGATGTATCGATTGCAATTAACTAAAATCCATTAAACGACAGATTTAGGGGGGACACGTAACAACAAAGTCAACATACCCTAAAGTGATTGTTTTTTTTACTCGTCTCTATCTTGTTGGAAAGTTAATTTAAAAGCATTTGACCAGGTTTACAAAGTGTAGAATTCAAAACAATTCCTCTTAAGTTTATGCTAAATACTAGTCAATGTGTACTGTTAACACGAAATACTAGTCAATGTGTAATGTTTATGCTAAATACTAGTCAATGTGTACTGTTCATACTAAATACTAGTCAATGTGTACAGTTCATGCTAAATACTAGTCAATGTGTACTGTTTATGCTAATTACTAGTCAATGTGTACTGTTTATGCTAAATACTAGTCAATGTGTACTGTTTATGCTAAACACTAGTCAATGTGTACTGTTCATACTAAATACTAGTCAATGTATACTGTTTATGCTAAATACTAGTCAATGTGTACTGTTTATGATAAATACTACTCAATGTGTATTGTTTATGATAAATACCAATCAATGTGTACTGTTTATGCTAAATACTAGTCAATGTGTACTGATGCTATTTTACGAGAGGCACAGTAACAGTAGCAATGTAATTGTAAATATACTATTTTGATAAATAAAACCGTCAGTTGAGAATTACGAACAAAAGTTTGCATGAGCCACCGGAATTTCTGAATATTAGTTGATGACTATCTTAAAACCTTGGTCTGAGGTCGATGTATAATACATTACATACTCTGAGGTCTATGTATACTAACTACATTACATACTCTGAGGTCTATGTATACTACATTACATACACTGAGGTCTATGTATACTACATTACATACTCTGAGGTATGTATATACTACATTACATACTCTGAGGTCTGTGTATACTACATTACATATTCTGAGGTCTGTGTATACTACATTACATACTCTAAGGTCATTGAATACTACATTACATACTCTTAGGTCTATGTTTAATACATTACATACTCTGAGATCTATGTATACTACATTACATACTCTGAGGTCTATGTATACTACATTACATACTCTGAGGTCTATGTATACTCCATTACCTACTCTGAGGTCTATGCATAATACATTACATACTCTGAGGTCTATGTATACTACATTACATACTCTGAGGTCTATGTATAATACATTACCTACTCTGAGGTCTATGTATAATACATTACATACTCTGAGGTCTATGTATACTACATTACATACTCTGAGGTCTATGTATACTACATTACATACTCTGAGGTCTATGTATACTACATTACATACTCTGAGGTCTATGTATACTACATTACATACTCTGAGGTCTATGAATACTACATTACATACTCTGAGGTATATGTATACTACATTACATACTCTGAGGTCTATGAATACTACATTACATACTCTGAGGTCTATGTATACTACATTACATACTCTGAGGTCTATGTATACTACATTACATACTCTGAGGTCTATGTATACTACATTACATACTCTGAGGTCTATGTACACTACATTACATACTCTGAGGTCTATGAATACTACATTACATACTCTGAGGTCTATGTATACTACATTACATACTCTGAGGTCTATGAATACTACATTACATACTCTGAGATCTATGTATACTACATTACATACTCTGAGGTCTATGTATACTACATTACATACTCTGAGGTCTATGTTTAATACATTACATACTCTGAGGTCTATGTATACTACATTACATACTCTGAGGTCTATGTATACTACATTACATACTCTGAGGTCTATGAATACTACATTACATTCTCTGAGGTCTATGTATACTACATTACATAAGCTGAGGTCTATGTATACTACATTACATACTCTGAGGTCTATGTATACTACATTACATACTCTGAGGTCTATGTATCATACATTACATACTCTGAGGTATATATATACTACATTACATACTCTGAGGTCTATGTATACTACATTACATACTCTGAGGTCTATGTATACTACATTACATACTCTGAGGTCTATGAATACTACATTACATACTCTGAGGTATATATATACTACATTACATACTCTGAGGTATATGTATACTACATTACATACTCTGAGGTCTACACTACATTACATACTCTGAGGTCTATGAATACTACATTACATACTCTGAGGTCTATGAATACTACATTACATACTCTGAGGTATATATATACTACATTACATACACTGAGGTCTGTATATACTACATTACATACTCTGAGGTATATGTATACTACATTACATACACTGAGGTCTATGTATACTACATTACATACTCTGAGGTATATGTATACTACATTACATACACTGAGGTATATATATACTACATTACATACACTGAGGTCTGTATATACTACATTACATACTCTGAGGTATATATATACTACATTACATACACTGAGGTCTGTATATACTACATTACATACACTGAGGTCTGTATATACTACATTACATACACTGAGGTATATATATACTACATTACATACACTGAGGTCTGTATATACTACATTACATACTCTGAGGTATATGTATACTACATTACATACACTGAGGTCTATGTATACGACATTACATACTCTGAGGTATGTATATACTACATTACATACACTGAGGTCTATGTATACTACATTACATACTCTGAGGTCAATGTTTACTACATTACATACTCTGAGGTATATGTATACGACATTACATACTCTGAGTACCATTATGCATTATTTACAATGCAAAAATGTTGACATTTGTTAAAGTGGTGTATGCTCATTAGCATATTCATGTTCTGTAAATCTGGCAATAGATAACGGAATTTCTTCTTCCAAACAACATCTACTACATTTTGAACATTAGCTGGCAGGTATGTGCGCAAAACAAAATATGTATCTATTTAGTTTTTCTTGATGAACTTTTTGCACTTTCTCTAGCGTTGTTTACCATGTTTACAGTAGAAAGGATTGACCATTAGATGATCTGTACCATTGGAGCTCTGATTCTGCGTCATGGAATCTTTGCAATCACGTGCACACTGACAGGTAACCGACCGCCCTCAACCTTATTTGAAGCAGTAGATGAAAGAAAACAAGTCAACAACAGAAGCAATCATTTACCGCTTCTCATTGATATATTATTGCATAACTAACAAAAAACAGCACACAAAATACACTGTTTCTGCCAAGCATTTTACGTCAAACATATATTTGATCATTAGTCAGGAAAGCTTGGTTGCGTGCGGTTTGAACATTTGCGTTGTTATTCTGGATTGAAAAAAAAATAAATAAAAAAAAATAAAAAAAAACAATGTTTGGAAAAATCCAAGTCCTTGTGTGTCTTATATAACTTGTGTTACCTGTAAAGATTGACAATTTGCACGGCTGTAACGTCAACGCATGCGTGTAATCTAGCGTCATTCTCAAACCCAGGATTTATAACCTTATGTCTTGAATTCACAAAGTCATCAAGGCTGAGATTGATGCTGCACTTGTAACTTAAAAGCCATTCAAGATACCTGGATGAAAATTTAAAATTTGTCTACTTTTCTCCTACAAAATATTGTTGGAAATCTTTCAGTCCTTTTCTCTAAAGAAAGGATGATTTCCAGAGACTGAGTTTTGAGTAATGATTGAGTCTTTAGGTTAAAAGATATTGGCGGAATAAGGAATATGGACGTAAGTTCGAGGCAAACATACATGACGGTCGCGGTCGTACCAAATTGCCAGCAATAAAGCGTATATTTAAAAATGACCGACAAATTCTCGTAAAAAATGTGTAAATTGAAAAGGTCCGTACCGATTTTTCAGCAAAATTTGTTTGAAATAACTCCTTAAAGAAACGTTTATCACCTCAAACAGAAGACACGTGCCCATCCTAACGATTAAATATAAATTTGCTTTCGTTCGGGCCTATCAGCCTGTTTGATAAAACAATTAACAAGGTTTTAATGCGTCCAGCTGTAACGCTGATATAATTAATATTGCAAGGGGCTTATCTACCATTGTGATAAAACAATGAACAGGGTATTAATGCGTCCAGATGTAACGAGCAATTGACTTGTGTACGTAATAATCTCATCAATGTCTTATTTCAATAAACCTTTAATTGCTCAGTAACTTGGTCCGGTGTAAAAGGTTGATTGAAATAACGGTAACGGGCTTAAATACTACGCTCCTCACCACTCATACCGTAAGGTTGTTTTGACCCCTGGGTCATCTAAACCTTAGCCCAACGTCTCCGCGCAATAATACAGGAGCACATTGACAGGTCCTACCTTCTTCTGTAATCACATATTTAAATTCAATAAAAAACGAGGGATTATGAACCAGACTATAGATCGGTTTCATTGTAACGACATCGGTATATTGTGACGTCTGTTGCGTTTTACTTTGTTACGTTGTCAGACCTGCGCTCCATCACTGCTGGTAAAGAATTCCCGACCTTTTTTCTCCTGCGTATTAAGCAAAATCTTCACATTCTGCACTGAAGCCATTGTTAAGAAATTATGGCAGAAAAATGCAGTCAAAACTGAGTGTGATGCATTTATCAACGCGTACGGTTTTCTCCAGGTGGCATTTCACCACCAAATTTACAGTGTTATGGCAGTGGTATTATCCTTCCAACGAAAGCTAACCCGCTCAAAGGAGTATGCTTAAATCCCCCAAAGGGTAGACTATTGGATAAAAGGTCTATCTGAAATAATAAAGATAAATGCCGAAAAATTAACCTTATAAAAGAATCGTTTGGATAGTTTTGTCGTGAAAATTATCACTCGAGTAGACTTAATAATTTTTCAATTTCTTAAAATAATGGATGAAAAACCGATGTAAATACCACACTGGTGAAACTGAAAGATGCCGGCCACATATGATATTACATTCGCAACTTCGAGGTCAATCCTACCGATAATACCTCGAATGTATGCCGATAGCGCGGTCGGATCAACTCGACTATTTACGCAACAAGGATTGACCGAGAAGTCGCGAATGCAGAAAACTATTTTTTAATTCGTTCATTTGCATATCAGGGCCCAGCTACTTGGAATGAACTGCCTCTTGATCTCAGACACAAAGAGACCATGATCACATTCAAGAGTGCTCTCAAGACGCATCTTTTCCATCAGCAAGAATAAATTTGTCATTTACCATTGGCCATTAGTGTAAGATTGAAACTGTATTGCAAATTCATGTTTCATGTTTTTTTGTGTGTAATAATTCATTTGTCTTTGATATTGTTTGTGAGATATTTTCATGTTTTTATATGTTGTCTGTATGCAAACTGTTTTTTTTTTCAATGCCTTTATGTGTTAACGTTATGTTGTAAAGCGCTTAGAGCTTTTTAAAAGAATAAGATCTCTATTAAGTCATCATTATTATTATTATTATTAATTCACAACTGATCAGTCAATCACACAGGCAATCCAATCGTAGAAATAGCCGAAGTGGTTCAAAATAGATTGGGGTTTCTTTTCTTGCGGAGAAATTTATGGCGAACAAAATGTATGCTTTTTCTGTAAATTACTGCGCCGACATACATCCGAGGCATATTTTTGTCTCACAGAAATAACCTAAGACGTTCCGATTGATGCTACTAGTGAGCGTTCCTACTCAGTACGGCGAGAAGTTGAGTCTTACTGTCTTACTTAAGGACGACCATGACTCAGACAATACTTAAGGGTCTCATGTCTTACTTAAGGACGACCATGACTCAGACAATACTTGAGGGTCTCATGTCTTACTTAAGGACGACCATGACTCAGACAATACTTGAGGGTCTCATGTCTTACTTAAGGACGATCATGACTCAGACAATACTTGAGGGTCTCAGGTCTTACTTAAAGACGACCATGACTCAGACAATATTTGAGGGTCTCAGGTCTTACTTAAGAACGATCATGACTCAGACAATACTTGAGGGTCTCAGGTCTTACTTAAAGACGACCATGACTCAGACAATATTTGAGGGTCTCAGGTCTTACTTAAGAACGATCATGACTCAGACAATACTTAAGGGTCTCATGTCTTACTTAAGGACGACCATGACTCAGACAATATTTGAGGGTCTCATGTCTTACTTAAGGACGACCATGACTCAGACAATACTTGAGGGTCTCATGTCTTACTTAAGGACGACCATGACTCAGACAATACTTAAGGGTCTCATGTCTTACTTAAGGACGACAATGACTCAGACAATACTTGAGGGTCTCATGTCTTACTTAAGGACGACCATGACTCAGACAATACTTAAGGGTCTCATGTCTTACTTAAGGACGACCATGACTCAGACAATACTTAAGGGTGGTCTCATGCTTCTCTAAGTGCACTCACACAGATCCGATGATCTAAACCTCGTCGCCGTGGCCAACAAATTCGTGTCTGCACGCGGAAGAAGAATGAGTGTTTTCGTAAAGTTCTAGGTAGAGGACGTATTATATTAGTGGGGCAGCCTCTATAACTCTTGTGAATAATCCTGTACCTAGAAACACAAGTAAAAACAATAACAGCAAAAAAGAGAAATAAATAAATCAAATGAACATAAAAATAGCAGAGAAATCTATGGCATTGAGAAATATATCTATTTCGTTCTGCCACCGCCTGATGAGACTTGTGTAGGTTTCGAAATAGTTGGGGGAGAGGTTTTGCTACGGTAACCCCCACCTCAATGATAATGAAATGGCCTTACCGAATAAAATTTGACAAAGACGGCCCAGATTATTTGGTAATATTATGACATGAATCTACATTTTAAAATTCGAAACAAAAACTTTAACATGTATAATTTTGCGTATTAGTGTCCTCGTCCAGATCTCTAGAAAGAGAACCTACCTTCAACTCTCTCTCGAACCTGTCTCTCTCCTTCTCGAGTGCTTCACGGTCATGGTCCAATTCAGCTTTCCTCTGCCTCGAAGTCTTTTCCAACTCAGTCCGTTTCTCCTCATATTCCTTCTCCAATCTCTCTTCTCTCTCATCGAACAACTTCCTTCGTGTCTCATAAGCCTCCATTTCTGCATCAAGTCGCTGTTCTTTCTCCTCAAGCTCTTCTTTCATACCATCAAAATAGCTCTCTCTGCAGCACAACTTCCGTTCCCGCTCGCGCAAAATGCTGTCCTTTTCTTCAAGATATTCTTTTGCTCTCTGAACAAACGTTCCAAAGTTAATATGGAGTCTTTCCAAGAAATCTTTCCCAATATGATCAATCTGCTCGTGTATGTCGAATTCCCAAGTCCCCGTAACGTCCTCGAAAATGTCATGATCGTACAGAATTCCGATTGGGCAATCTTGTGTGGCTCGAGTGTTGTCTGGGTTGTTTTTCCATACACCGTCTGCACCCAGAACTTCCAGTGCTACGTACGGACGTAAGAAATCTGAGTCAATATCAAGCGCCTTGCCGATAGCTTTGTCACGGACAAGTACAGGTCGCCACTCGCCATCTTGATCCGGTTTCGCCCACATTCGTGTATGGTGAGCCAAGGGAATGTTAAACAGCTGCCGGATTTTCCATTCAATATGTCCAACTTTTTCCATTTTACTGAATCTGACATTCTGAAAATCCTCAGGAGGGGCTTTGGCTAGCATTACTTTGAATGAATTCAAATGATGCTCAATTTCCGGTGCGCGTGCGTAGTTGTAGACAACTAATTTTATTGGCTTGTGTCCCTCAGCTAATCCATACCACTGGAGAAGCAACTTCCATACATCTTCGTGTATAACTTCCACGGTATGGGCATAATCTCTTCTTGTGATAATGGCGCCGGGATGAACACGCTGTTGAAAGTATTTTCTCGTGCTAGGTATTCCAAGATACTTCTTTAACTGTTCTAACCATTCAGCTACAACCACAAACCAAAACTCTCCCTCCACTAGCCGACGTTCGAAATGCTGCTCTATGATGGCCCTTTGTGCAAGAGGGTCGGGTATTGTCGGCCCTTGGGTAATGCTGGACATTTTGGCTAATTTTTCCTGGCTTGAAAACTTGTGCACCGCATTCTCCGACCCAGCAACGTGAACTGTATACGGAGTGCTTCCGGGGCTTCCGCGATTGCTGCTGCTGCGAGTACTGTAGCTGGGCATCGTACCTGCAAATAGACACAAAGAACTACATGATGCATAGGTTGTTGTAACTTGATATGACTGGAGTTAAGATAATTCACGAGGCGTAGTTTCGCCTGGCTAAGTGCCACGCGACTTTGTTTACATCGTGGAGTCTGTAAGGGTTGTGTATTTCCAAAATAAACATCATCATACAAAAATACATTACAATTAAGTAATTTTATTTTTTTAAAGTGAGATTTAGAAAAAGGTCTATTTTTGTTTCTTTAAAGTGAGATTCAGAAAAAGGTGAAGACGTTAACGTCTCAGGGTTTCTTTCTGACTATCATTTCAAACAATCTCCAAACGAAGGATTTTTTTTAAAATGACGTTTTAGTACCTGTTTTATATTTCAAATGCTTTTTTTAGATCAAATTATTAGATAACAATGAAATTCGCATTCATCTAAAAATTTGGAGCTTGTCAAATATATATATATATATATATATATATATATATATATATATATATATATATATATATATATATATATAGAGAGAGAGAGAGAGAGAGAGAGAGAGAGAGAGAGAGAGAGAGAGAGAGAGAGAGAGAACATGACATGTCTTGAGTTTCGATCTTCAAATGATTACGAACATACAGAAAGCTTAATGTAGAAAAAAAAAACATTTGATTAAGTTATTATTAATTGGAGCTTGTCGAAATGTACCCAAGCACTTTTACCGCCCATGAAATGTTATTATGACATTTTTAGTATTCCTCCGTGCCCCCCCCCCCTTTGTCTTTAATCTAGTTAGTATAAGGGGTTTTAAGAATTCCAAGAAAGTATAAGTACCATATTCATGTACCTACCTACATATACTAAGTATAAGTTCCATATTCATGTACCTACCTACATATACTAAGTAGCTAAATGCAAATACAATTCCCTTAAAATTACAATAATAACTTTAAAACTTATATGGTATTACATACTAGCTATTGGATAGATAGATAGATAGATAGATAGATAGATAGATAGATAGATAGATAGATAGATAGATAGATAGATACCAAATATTGAAACAGTAGTGTAAACTTAGATATAACTGAATTTTATGTATATGTTTAGAAAACAAATTTATTCCAATTCTACTTATAACTTCGATACCATGCAAAACATTAGAAGCTTGAAAAACATACATGCCAAAGTGATGAAAAATATTTTAGCGTATTCAAGTATTATATACTTACGTAACATCTAATTCTGTACACCTGTCTGTACGATTCTGACATACATTCTAAAATAAATCGGGAAAGAACAGTCTTGCACTCTTTATATACCACTACATTCCGGAACAGAAAGCTGGCAAAGTTTCAGTTTTAGTAAGAGACCCAATTCTTGATGCGCGGAATATGTCATTTTTATTTTTTTATGCACGAGCAGTACGTAAACATGGCTGTGGGCGTCAGCTTCTTAGAGATGTTTACTTGGGTTGAGGGTTCAATATAACTTTTATATCCCAAAGGGCAGAGGTAACAACCGACTCTAATGATTCTGTAAATGTGTAAGTGAAATACCTACACTGAGAAGGTGCTGACACGATGATACAGATGTAAGAAATATACACTTAAGTGGCGTCTCGAGTTTTAGTTTACAAGACGAAACATTTACATGGTTTATTATGCTTCCAGTTGAGAATACGTTACATTCATTGTCTAGGCACATATAATTCAATGGTATGTTGATGTTTTGACATTTATAATTGTCGATAAACTGAGAAGACCACAAAAATACCAATTCAGTGATTGATAGGTTAAAAATCAATATCTATACAGTACATTAAGTTATATACTTTCGAAAATGCTTCATTGTTTCTTTGAACAAACAAATGAATCATTCTTACTCCTCCCCCCCCCCCCCAAAAAAAAAAAAATAAATTGTTCCATCTATGATAATCACTTGGAATGAGTTATTTTTACCTACAAGAAAGAGTCCCACTATTAAAAATGTTAAAGAAGTAATAACGAGACGTATTATCTCAACATCTTCCTACTTAGACTGCGGCGATTGGATAGCTTTTGTTTTGTTAGTTGGATGGAGCAAATAAATGCAGTATTTTTTAAGTACGATCTATTTCGGACTGATTTAATATTCCTGATCCAGCTTGCTCATGAGGGTATCCAATAAAAAAAACTATCATTTCTTTTTGAGTTTCAGACTGTGCAATGAGCAGATACATGTTTTGTTTCACAAACGCTCTTTCCTCAACTTCAAGTTTGACTTATGAACTCTTTTTTTTCATAAACACTTTTTTTCAACTTCAGATTTTACTTATCAACTCTTTTATTGGAAATGAATAATACATTACTGAATATCTAAGTGACAAAAAGGTTTAGAAATTCGTTATAAAAAACAAAAGTTTCACTCAAACGTAGCCTATGTTATATGATCATTATTGCCTTTCTTCTCGCTTTATATGTAATAGCTAATTCCATTAATTTCTTTTCTAACATCTGATTGTTTGTATGCATAATTTATATCCGATGCAAATACTCTTGTCATGGTCTAATGTTATAGAAATGAGCAATAATAAATATAAAATAAGTCTCATTCCCAACAACTCCCACCCACCCACCCTCCCCCACCTCTCTCTCTCTCTCTCTCTCTCCTGTTAATATAAATTATAAGACTGTACATGTACCCCTTGCTTACATTTTTGCATTTGTATAATGGAAAGGAACAAGTAAGTTGGAGAACTGTTTTACAATTCTTTTGCCATGTATAATGTTTACCACTTGCGGGAAATAAAACATGTTTAAATGAAACATTCCGCCGCAACCTGTCACATGATAACTTAGAAAAAGATTCTTTACAATTAAATAAGTCATTAGATAATTTGTGACTCAGATACTAAATACGTACTGTTTATAATACACGAAACGGATTTTCTATCGCCTACGTCATATTAAGAGTGTTCGGTAGTGTGTCACTCAGAGATACGCGCATTTGCAAGCTTCTTCCTCGAGAACCACTGCAAGATATGGCAAATATTCAAGCATACCACAAGTCTCTCTCTCTCTCTCTCTCTCTCTCTCTCTCTCTCTCTCTCTCTCTCTCTCTCTCTCTCTCTCTCTCAAAATATGTGTCCCATTCAAATATACATGTAAATATACATGTAATTGTTTTGTAGTCTGCCAGTAAGATGTGAAACAGCCGGATTCATAAGATAGCCATCTTTGCTTCTAAAGGTTTACTGTCCTCACATCATCAGGAAATAAATAAGGTTTATTCTGCACATTTTCTGTCTTAGTTACACATTTCAGATATTTTGATTACGTGTTCGAAAGGAGACAATCAATTTTTTTCTCAAGGAAAAAAAAGCAATCATTTACATATTTGAGGATTACCCAAAATAAACAGAGAAAGTGTCAGATAAATATTTTTTTACGGAGTCCTAATTAGTGGTACTCGGTGGTGCTGGGTGTGTTTTAAACACCCACGATAATCCGATTTACATTCGCAGATCAATATCTTCTGATCCGAGTTGATAGTGTGCATAGCAAATTGAATATTTGACAATCGCAGACAGGAAACAAATACTTATCCAATGGTTTCTGAGTAAATAAGACAATTGACCCGAAAGAAAAATATCCTCTTTACATCAGAATAGTGTCAAAAGAGCCTGTATTAGTATTATTGATGTTATATTGGAACCTTTAGCACCCTTTAAACACGTTTTGACAACATACAATTAAAAAAAAAGGAAAATTCACTTTGAATAAACTCTATTTTAGACCGAGTTTAAGAACCGATCGGTTTGTCTAGAATGGATATGTATATGTATAGTCCGTTTGATCCAGAAGTGGACCTGTTGTTTTGTTTTTTTTTTTTTTTTTTTTTGGGGGGGGGGGTCTTCAGCTTTTTGTAGTTATGTTGCCTCTGTGGTAACCATCTACGAGAAAGGTGTATTAGTTAGACATTATGCGCGAGTGGAATACCAGAGATATTGTAGGGTGGGGCGACGAAAAGGGTATTGGTAGAGAAATCAAGGGCACTTTAGCGCCCGAGTTTTCTCTGCCAATACCATTTGAGTCGTCCCACCCTACAATATCACTGGTATAACACAAGAGAATATTGTCTAACTGATTTATTGTATAACAGTGGCTTTCTTTGCAATTTTAATATAGTTTGCTTTCGTTTCTCCATTTGTCACACGTGTCTCCCTATTGCACCTTCTTTCTTTTCGGCGGGAAATTGTTGCATGATCCAAATGATTACCTGAAAACATCCAATCAATTTAAATTACTCACGTGATTGTAATCGTTGTTCACCGAACTCATCAACATTTTTTTTACATGTAAAATGGCCAGCACCGACGTTTCATCAGAAGACGACGACCTCATTTTGTCTCAAGTTTTAGACTCTTTTTTGAGAGAAAGGCCGAGAATGATGACGACAATATATTGTCTCGTGTTATGGATCTTGTTGAAGGAACTGATTTAAAAAATAATTCTATCAGATAGACTATGGAAATGAATCAAAATCTACCTGACAAACAGACAAATTGCGTGTTTAACGTTAAAATGGGCTAGTGTTGCAGAATGTCAAAGCATAATTTCAGGATTATGTTCTTTGGAGTGATTCTTAACACGCTCTGTTTGTCTGTTATTCCATTTGATTCGCTTTCTCTAGTCAGAATTATCTTATGCGATTTGATATTTACTTTAGTGGTTTCTTTTTTAAAAAAAATCTATTTTTGTTTTACACAAATTATTGACTTGTTCTTTTATTCACCTGACATAGTTATTCTCTCTCTCTCTCTCTCTCTCTCTCTCTCTCTCTCTCTCTCTCTCTCTCTCTCTCTCTCTCTCTCTCTCTCTCTCTCTCTCTGGCAAACACACACTAATCTGAGTGGGTCTTTTTTTATCCTCTCGAGTTGATTAATTTTTTCAGTCTTTTCGCCGCCAGCGAGAGGAGCACTCTATTACACGGTCCGCCCCTGAGTTACATGTGCCACAAAAGCGCTCTTCACTCGGGAGGTAACGAATTTTGAATTCACGGATTTATAATTGAGTGGAAATCTGGAAACACATGTGTAATTCTTCGATGGAACAGGATTCCGAGAGTTGATTCGAGTGAATGATAAGTAGAAACTTACCTTTGCATCCTCCTCTGTTCTCAAATTAATGAAAGAATGTGTCGTAGAGACGGATATCTCTGTTCGAATCTGCAAATTGTAGGTGAGCAAAATTTGCACAATTCTTACAATTCGGGTACCGTAACTTCAGTTTATTGCAACGCAGAAAAGTCAACGATGACTTGATGAATAGAAACATATATCAAGTGTAAAATGAGCCATATAGTACGGCTGAGTGCCTTCATGGACGGGAATAGCAGCCTGAGATCGAGGGTCAGGTGTAGAACGGGGTGTTGGAAGTTACTTACCTTGTCTCTTTTGAACGTAATTTTGTCACTGGGTATGATTTTTTTTCCCTTGAGGCTATTGCTTTTTTAAACATTAAGCTTGCGTCGGCCACCTGTGATGCAAACATTTATGTAGCTGAATGTCAGAAAGAAATATTTGCTTAGGCTCAAAGCTTTCATTTTTCTATGTTAGGTCTATTGACTACATTTTCTTAATTTGACCCTTTCAGAAGAAAAACGAACAGAGTTTCTTAATTGGATGAATGACCACCATTCATCATTTAAAATTAAAACTAGAATTAGTTAGGAAATTGTAGACCTCCTAGATGTAACAATATACAAGGGAAATAACTTTGTAAAGGGAGATCATCTGGATACTAAGCTATAATTCTGACACCCATAAAAATAGTTTTCATCAACGGCATACATTCAGGAGCATTGTTAAATCCCAAATACTGAGGCTCCCCAGATTTGCAACAATGCACAAGACTTTCATAATGCTTATTCATTGCTTTACGCAGGTCTTCGAGAAAGAGGTTACACAATAATGGAACTTAGGAAAATAAAATCTGCGGCATTAAGATGAATACTTATTTGCAACGCAGCACAAGAAATATTTCCGTTCATTGTTCGCTTTAATAGACGTTCAGTCTCTGTATCGAAGTATGCTAGAGAACATTTTAGCGATTTGGAACAAAAATGTCCAGAAACGTTTGGAACATGCATTTTGCTTACAGCTTACAAACAAAATAAGAACATATGAAGGGACTTTTTAGTGAGATCCAAACTACCGAGTATCAACAAACCTGGTTGTCTTAAGTGTGAATTCAATGGTTGTAAGCAGTTTGTTTTTCTAATTAATTCAGACATAGTACACATTTTGAAAACAGGTAGAAATTTTAAAATTAAACAACATATTTCATCTGATACGCAAAATATGATTTATGTGATGTATTGTTTAAACTGTAAACAAACAGTATTTAGGGGAAACCAAAAGAGACTTACGTGTTGGAATGGTGGGGCATTTTTCAAACATACAACTGTAAAGACAAATAAAACATCCGTATAAATATTTTAGTACAAACTGTTGTAAAAGTCATTTGACAGTGATTGGCATTGAGCACATCTGCTGGTCAAAAGCGGATAGAAGAAAACGAGAAAAAGTATGCGTTAATCGCTTAGGAGCTGAAATTAATTCTGAAATTCCACCGACGGTGTAACCTCGATCGCAGTTTTGTGAATTTTTTTATTATTATTCTTTTTTTTTACCTTATTTTTTATTAATGCTAAAGACTGAGATATATAGATTCAGGGGCATATATCTATCTATTTATTTGCAGACTGTATATCTTTTTGTCTCTCATGACTTTCATCTTTTCAGTCAACTTGCATACCCCTTTCCGGTACTTATAGTCGGTTTGGTGTCCCTTAACTAGCCAAAGAATTTCCTTTTCTTCAAAATTTTACTTTCTACACGATTGTGAACTCTGCTGTTAAGTTATCTTGTTACGAACTCCTAAATAATGTTTTTCTTTTTCTTTCTTTTTCATCAGAAAATTTTAAAGGTATGGTTTAAATTTTTGCCTGATACTGCAATGTAATAGTTAGATAATAGAAAGTTCTGGATCAGAATACTAGTACTGTCCTCTTTAGACCGGTTAACCAGTGTTCATCCACTTTAAACCGGTTAAGCCGGTTTCAAAATTTTTGAATAAACGCTAGGCCAATGGTCGTAAATTTTTTAGAAAAACGCGCATGCGGGTTCTGGCTCAGTACGGCCGTACAATTTTTTTTTATGAGATAAACCTGTCTCAGTGGTTGTCCAATTATTTCTAGAAAAAAACTGTATGCCGGTTCTGACTCAGTATACTAGTATTATCCGCTTTAAGTTAACCAGTTTTCATTCACTTTAAACTGGTTAAACAGATTTTCAAAATTGTGCAGCTATCATGCATCCATTCACCATTTATTTTTCAAAACCCCATAGGCCACCCCATTCCTATCCTCCAAAATTGTCTGGAAAACCAGAGGCTACTGGCAGAACTTTTTTCATATGTTTTGAGGACCACTGGTTCAGCTTTTTTTTCTCATAAATTTTGAAAACCACTGGCTCAGCTTTTTTCATAATTTTTGAAAATCAATGAATAACACCTAGTGCCACGGCAAAAACAACAATTTTTTTTTACCCTAAACTCCAAATCCCAGCCGCCAAATTATTTAATTCATATTTTGAAGTTTGACCACCTTTTTAAAAAAACAATTTTCGACCATATTTTTAACTTTATGGTCAGTCGCCTCTTGTATAGTTAATTGAAGACCATTAACACACACACACACACACACACTTTATATACACCAGTTTTTAATGACACAGTTTCAAAAATATCCCTACAAAAATCATTTAAACAAAACAAAATTTCACGATCTTTATTAATTTGAAATTTTCAGTAAGTGAATCCTAGCAAAGCAGTCCCAGCGAAGTGCAGTCCTGACGTTCCGTTCTTACTATACAGTGAAAGCTAAATATGAATATTCACTGCATGTATTGATCCATATTTTTATTTCTATTTTGCAGTTTGTTATAATTCTGTAAATTATTCTGAAGTCACACATGCTCCACCTTTTACTGTAGTTCAAGGTGCCTAAGTTTCGTATCATATACGCCTCTTCATAAGAGTGTCTTGAAATTCCTGTACACTCTAATGTTAAGTTAGAATATATTGATGTCAACACACGCGGCCCTTTAAATACACCGTTTTTGTTTTAAAATTTCACTGTACTCCGATGTTAACATTTTACATGGCCAACTATCGCTCGAACGTAAAATTTTATCATAGTTTGGTTCCGAGTCCAACACCTTATCCACTAGACGACGTGGCCTAATTAGAAAGCTCCCTTTTTGTAAAATTAACATCGATCTAAGCTCTAATTTATAGCCTTGATTTATTAAAATCTATTGAATATTCAGTTAATCTATCAAATATCACCATAATAAGACCTTTCTAAGCGTTCTGGTATGTATAAATCTTTGTTATGCCATGGTATACTAATTTACAATAGTAACGTTCTAACTCGATTATAATATCTTTTTGTCAGGACTATTAAATACGAGTCTTGAATATTCTGTTATGTCTGCTACTGATAACTGCATAACACCCAATTTAGATTCTAGTCACCAAATGCCTAATGGGATTTGCTGTGATCTTTAATTTACAGTGGCTTTAGCCTCATACGAAGGAGATAAGCAAACCAGGAAGTAGTGAAGCAGTTCTAACACCCCCCTTCAGTAACGTGTTTTCAATGATCAGCTAGATATGACTATGTACATTTCATAACACCTGAATCTACTTATTAATTAAAATTGTGACATTTCAGCGTAAAATATGCTCTCAATCATAACTGTATTAAATAGCAAACACTTCGGATGAAAATGCACTCAATGAAGAAGTAATATATTCGTAATAAAAGTAGTCTATTATAAGGTAAATCTGGGCCATTCAATATTAACTTATACAACCAATTGAATTACCACGAAAGACATATGAAGTTACAAAACTACACGACAATGGTGTGTCTAAAACTGCATACTTACTGGATTACAAATAACTTTAGAACTAAATCAAAATTCATAATCAGTTGTAAAAAAAAGAATCGCTATATTATTTAAATACATAAATAATTTTTATAAATAAATGACAAAATATTCTACTAACATGAGCAATAGGACAGATTCTAGTCATATGAATAAAGAACAATATTTAAGGTGTATATACTAAGATACTAAAATTCCGGTTTCTTTTACAAATATTAATCAAATGTGGGGGTAAATTCAACTTTATACGAAGAATAAACGGCAAAGACGTGTAACGTATACTGAAGTTATAGATTGGTTGACTAAGAAGTCTACTTACTCATTACATAAGCAGATAGAATGGTATATGTAAGCTACCCAGATGACTGTTACCAGTCAGATTTGGTTGATTTACAAGCATTAAAAATGTAATATGATTATCGGTACATTTGAACAGTGATAGATGTCTCCATGAAGCACGCCTGGGCTAAGAAATTAAAAACAAGAAGAGAGACGGCATTAACAACGCTTTTATATAGATATTTAAAGAGTGGAAACCAGAAGAAAAAAAACTCACATAGTTCCATGAAGGAGAGGAATTTTATAACAGATGTGTCAAGGAATTATTGGAGAGAGAAAATATTATTCTTTTCCACTGATTCAGACAAAAAAAAAAAAAAAAAAATCCGCAGTGGAAAGGTTTTATCTAGCTCTTATGACTAGAATGTGGAAGTATTTTACTGACCCCCCCCCCCCGGAAAATGGGTACATATATTACTAAATATTATTGCTCGATATAACAGGTCATGTCATAGATCAATAGACATGTTACCAATTGAAGCAAGTAAGAAAAAAAATCTAAAGTATGGATAAACTTATTTTGGTTATCTAACAACTGATGCCTATGAAACGCCAAAATATCAAATAGGTGAAAAGTTAGGATTTCAAAATAAAAATCTATTTTTGATAAAGCCTATCTTCCTAATCCAGGGGTCTCCAAACTACGGCCTGCGGGCCGGATTTGTCCGGCCTGCAAAGTGTTGAACTTTTCTAAAACGATTTTGCATATATTTAAATTTTTCACAGTCGCTTCGGCCGGCAAACCCACTTCAAAAATCTAACATGGCCCTCGTCTTATAAAGTTTGGAGACCCCTGTCCTAATCTCACGGAAGCGATTTTCAAAAGCAGACAAGTAATTATAGGAGACCCTGTAGTATATAAATTAGAAAACTTAAATGGAGAGAATATTGATGGAATATTTATCATTAGTTATCTCCATGTGACAAACAAGATGATGTCGTCAGGGTTAAGAAAAGTTTAATTAAAAGAATGAATGATAAAAATATATGCTCATAAAATATGACGAATCTTTTAATAGCTGGGAGCCAGAAGAAAATGTTGAATCACTATCGAAGCAGTCCTGGCGTCCAGTCCAAGGGAACTAACGAAGCAGTTATAGCGTCCCATTAGGACTATAAAAATCATAGCAATATTAACATGTAAAAAGATATATTATATTATATAAATGGAAGTAAGTAATCTAGTTATGTGTTTCAGCTGGAGTGAAATTTAGTATATTAATGAATTGGAATGTCGGAACACAAGCTACATGCTATGTAAAGATTGTGCAAGTAAAATGAAATCTAAATGGTATATATGGGAGGAAGTGAAACAATTCGTGTACGTTTTGTAGATTGGTATCACAGAACAAAAACTGCAAATATAATAAGCAAAAACGAAATGGAAAATAAAGTTCAAGACATTTTTGATGAACGACGCAAAAAATCTTGGAAAGGAAATAGGTGTAGATACAATATGTTTTTCTTTTAAGAAACATATATATATATCTATATATATATATATATATATATATATATATATATATATATATATATATAATATATATATAGATATATATATATATATATATATATATATATATATATATATATATATATATATATATATTAACTTGACATGTGGGCAGATTTAGGTCATAAGGAGGAAATTCATACATAGATTGACCAAAATTGATAAAATCAAATAAGCACTTGCAAACAGTAAGCAGAAACGTCATGGACAGTACAAACAGCAAAATATACGCCATTTTGTCTTTACCTAATATATATTAATCCAAATCACAAGAAATATGAGCTTAGAGTTTACAGAGGAGCCGACTGTATAACTAAATGTACGAATATTTTAAATTACGAATATTTACAATCGTTTTCAGAAACTGTTTATGAGGAACTAAGAGCAGTAAACGCTGCTAAAATGATATTCATTTAAAAAGATAAAATCATTATAATCAACTAATGCATGTCGTACCTGTGAAAAGGAGATTACCAAGTTAGACGGCGAAACCTACGTGCGTGACGACAAACTCCTACTCAGGTATGGACAAAGTTGATGATGAAGGTGATGAAGTGATTACTACCGAAGTAGGACGGGACGGCAGGACTGCTTTCGCTCAGAACTCGTCTACAGGCTCTGCGGATCACGGGAAAGCTTCCATCAGCAATTACAAAGTAACAAATCATGATCACTTAATTGGAAAATACAGGAGTCCTGCATATATAAAGTACAATTTAATTTATAAATATCCTAAATATATTCAACTATTTATTCATAATTTATCTGGATATGATTCTCATCTAATTATTAAATTATTAAACAAACAAAAAAACAAAAAAAAAACAAAAACAAACAACAACAACAACAAAAACGGTCCAAATAAAGAAGTATAAATAATACCAAGAATGATGAAAGATATTTCGTGTAGTTAGAATTTTATTGTTTATAGCTTTTAAACAAATGACAAAGAGGTTTTCAAAAAAAGAAGAATAAGATTTATATACAGTTGTCGGTTTATGGGTAAGTCTCTATGTCAGCGTGCTAAAAATCTACACGATGATAAATTTACCGAAATTATTTTAACAAATTAGCTTATCAGAAGATAACAGCAAAGACAGAGAAACCTGTTCAGGAGTTCTGAGCGAAAGCAGTCCTGACGTCGGTCCTACTCACGTGGAAAAGACCGAAGAATGGAACCTAAATGTTGGAGAAAAGATATTTATTCACACGAATGTGTGTGTGTGTGTGTATATATATATATATATATATATATATATATATATATATATATATATATATATATATATATATATATATATATGAAAGATTTAATGAATCTGAAGTGCCACTAATAGACAATTTTTTTCAGAATTTAGTGAAGAGGATTACCAGTATGTTAAAGATGTTATAAAGCATTTCAAATTAAATTCTCTTCTGGATCGTCACGACTACTACGCAAAAATGATACTTTAGTGTTATCTGATATTTTTGAAGAAATGCAGTCTAAGTGTATGAATTACTACAAAGCAGTCTAAGTATATGAATTACTACAAAGCAGTCTAAGTGTATGAATTACTACAAAGCAGTCTAAGTGTACGAATTACTACAAAGCAGTCTAAGTGTATGAATTACTACAAAGCAGTCTAAGTGTATGAATTACTACAAAGCAGTCTAAGTGTATGAATTACTACAAAGCAGTCTAAGTGTATGAATTACTACAAAGCAGTCTAAGTGTATGAATTACTACAATGCAGTCTAAGTGTATGAATTACTACAAAGCAGTCTAAGTGTATGAATTACTACATAGCAGTCTAAGTGTTTGAATTACTACTAAGCAGTCTAAGTGTATGAATTACTACAATGCAGTCTAAGTGTATGAATTACTACAATGCAGTCTAAGTGTATGAATTACTACAAAGCAGTCTAAGTGTATGAATTACTACAAAGCAGTCTAAGTGTATGAATTACTACAAAGCAGTCTAAGTGTATGAATTACTACAAAGCAGTCTAAGTGTATGAATTACTACAAAGCAGTCTAAGTGTATGAATTACTACAATGCAGTCTAATGAATTACTACAAAGCAGTCTAAGTGTATGAATTACTACAATGCAGTCTAATGAATTACTACAATGCAGTCTAAGTGTATGAATTACTACAATGCAGTCTAAGTGTATGAATTACTACAAAGCAGTCTAAGTGTATGAATTACTACAATGCAGTCTAAGTGTATGAATTACTACAAAGCAGTCTAAGTGTATGAATTACTACAATGCAGTCTAAGTGTATGAATTACTACAATGTCTAAGTGTATGAATTACTACAAAGCAGTCTAAGTGAATGAATTACTTCAAAGCAGTCTAAGTGTATGTATTACTACAATGCAGTCTAAGTGTATGAATTACTACAAAGCAGTCTAAGTGTATGAATTACTACAAAGCAGTCTAAGTGTACGAATTACTACAAAGCAGTCTAAGTGTATGAATTACTACAAAGCAGTCTAAGTGTATGAATTACTACAAAGCAGTCTAAGTGTATGAATTACTACAAAGCAGTCTAAGTGTATGAATTACTACAAAGCAGTCTAAGTGTATGAATTACTACAAAGCAGTCTAAGTGTATGAATTACTACAAAGCAGTCTAAGTGTATGAATTACTACAAACCAGTCTAAGTGTATGAATTACTACAAAGCAGTCTAAGTGTATGAATTACTACAATGCAGTCTAAGTCTATGAATTACTACAATGCAGTCTAAGTGTATGAATTACTACAAAGCAGTCTAATGAATTACTACAAAGCAGTCTAAGTGTATGAATTACTACAAAGCAGTCTAAGTGTATGAATTACTACAATGCAGTCTAATGAATTACAACAAAGCAGTCTAATGAATTACTACAAAGCAGTCTAAGTGTACGAATTACTACAATGCAGTCTAAGTGTATGAATGACTACAAAGCAGTCTAAGTGTATGAATTACTACAAAGCAGTTTAAGTGTATGAATTACTACAAAGCAGTCTAAGTGTATGAATTACTACAATGCAGTCTAAGTGTATGAATTACTACAATGCAGTCTAAGTGTATGAATTACTACAAAGCAGTCTAAGTGTATGAATTACTACAAACCAGTCTAAGTGTATGAATTACTACAAAGCAGTCTAAGTGTATGAATTACTACAATGCAGTCTAAGTGTATGAATTACTACAAAGCAGTCTAAGTGTATGAATTACTACATAGCAGTCTAAGTGTTTGAATTACTACTAAGCAGTCTAAGTGTATGAATTACTACAATGCAGTCTAAGTGTATGAATTACTACAATGCAGTCTAAGTGTATGAATTACTACAAAGCAGTCTAAGTGTATGAATTACTACAATGCAGTCTAATGAATTACTACAAAGCAGTCTAAGTGTATGAATTACTACAAAGCAGTCTAAGTGTATGAATTACTACAAAGCAGTCTAAGTGTATGAATTACTACAATGCAGTCTAGGTGTATGAATTACTACAAAGCAGTCTAAGTGTATGAATTACTACAATGCAGTCTAAGTGTATGAATTACTACAATGCAGTCTAAGTGTATGAATTACTACAAAGCAGTCTAAGTGTATGAATTACTACAATGCAGTCTAAGTGTATGAATTACTACAATGCAGTCAAAGTGTATGAATTACTACAAAGCAGTCTAAGTGTATGAATTACTACAATGCAGTCTAAGTGTATGAATTACTACAAAGCAGTCTAAGTGTATGAATTACTACAAAGCAGTCTAAGTGTATGAATTACTACAATGCAGTCTAATGAATTACTACAAAGCAGTCTAAGTGTATGAATTACTACAATGCAGTCTAATGAATTACTACAATGCAGTCTAAGTGTATGAATTACTACAATGCGGTCTAAGTGTATGAATTACTACAAAGCAGTCTAAGTGTATGAATTACTACAATGCAGTCTAAGTGTATGAATTACTACAAAGCAGTCTAAGTGTATGAATTACTACAATGCAGTCTAAGTGTATGAATTACTACAATGTCTAAGTGTATGAATTACTACAAAGCAGTCTAAGTGAATGAATTACTTCAAAGCAGTCTAAGTGTATGTATTACTACAATGCAGTCTAAGTGTATGAATTACTACAAAGCAGTCTAAGTGTATGAATTACTACAAAGCAGTCTAAGTGTACGAATTACTACAAAGCAGTCTAAGTGTATGAATTACTACAAAGCAGTCTAAGTGTATGAATTACTACAAAGCAGTCTAAGTGTATGAATTACTACAAAGCAGTCTAAGTGTATGAATTACTACAAAGCAAGTCTAAGTGTATGAATTACTACAAAGCAGTCTAAGTGTATGAATTACTACAAAGCAGTCTAAGTGTATGAATTACTACAAACCAGTCTAAGTGTATGAATTACTACAAAGCAGTCTAAGTGTATGAATTACTACAATGCAGTCTAAGTCTATGAATTACTACAATGCAGTCTAAGTGTATGAATTACTACAAAGCAGTCTAATGAATTACTACAAAGCAGTCTAAGTGTATGAATTACTACAAAGCAGTCTAAGTGTATGAATTACTACAATGCAGTCTAATGAATTACAACAAAGCAGTCTAATGAATTACTACAAAGCAGTCTAAGTGTATGAATTACTACAATGCAGTCTAAGTGTATGAATGACTACAAAGCAGTCTAAGTGTATGAATTACTACAAAGCAGTTTAAGTGTATGAATTACTACAAAGCAGTCTAAGTGTATGAATTACTACAATGCAGTCTAAGTGTATGAATTACTACAATGCAGTCTAAGTGTATGAATTACTACAAAGCAGTCTAAGTGTATGAATTACTACAAACCAGTCTAAGTGTATGAATTACTACAAAGCAGTCTAAGTGTATGAATTACTACAATGCAGTCTAAGTGTATGAATTACTACAAAGCAGTCTAAGTGTATGAATTACTACATAGCAGTCTAAGTGTTTGAATTACTATAAAGCAGTCTAAGTGTATGAATTACTACAAAGCAGTCTAAGTGTATGAATTACTACAATGCAGTCTAAGTGTATGAATTACTACAAAGCAATCTAAGTGTATGAATTACTACAATGCAGTCTAATGAATTACTACAAAGCAGTCTAAGTGTATGAATTACTACAAAGCAGTCTAAGTGTATGAATTACTACAAAGCAGTCTAAGTGTATGAATTACTACAATGCAGTCTAGGTGTATGAATTACTACAAAGCAGTCTAAGTGTATGAATTACTACAATGCAGTCTAAGTGTATGAATTACTACAATGCAGTCTAAGTGTATTAATTACTACAAAGCAGTCTAAGTGTATGAATTACTACAATGCAGTCTAAGTGTATGAATTACTACAATGCAGTCTAAGTGTATGAATTACTACAAAGCAGTCTAAGTGTATGAATTACTACAATGCAGTCTAAGTGTATGAATTACTACAAAGCAGTCTAAGTGTATGAATTACTACAAAGCAGTCTAAGTGTATGAATTACTACAATGCAGTCTAATGAATTACTACAAAGCAGTCTAAGTGTATGAATTACTACAATGCAGTCTAATGAATTACTACAATGCAATCTAAGTGTATGAATTACTACAATGCAGTCTAAGTGTATGAATTACTACAAAGCATTCTAAGTGTATGAATTACTACAATGCAGTCTAAGTGTATGAATTACTACAAAGCAGTCGAAGTGTATGAATTACTACAATGCAGTCTAAGTGTATGAATTACTACAATGTCTAAGTGTATGAATTACTACAAAGCAGTCTAAGTGAATGAATTACTTCAAAGCAGTCTAAGTGTATGTATTACTACAATGCAGTCTAAGTGTATGCATTACTACAAAGCAGTCTAAGTGTATGAATTACTACAAAGCAGTCTAAGTGTATGAATTACTACAATGCAGTCTAAGTGTATGAATTACTACAATGCAGTCTAAGTGTATGAATTACTACAATGTCTAAGTGTATGAATTACTACAAAGTCTAAGTGTATGAATGACTACAAAGCAGTCTAAGTGTATGAATTACTACAAAGCAGTTTAAGTGTATGAATTACTACAAAGCAGTCTAAGTGTATGAATTACTACAATGCAGTCTAAGTGTATGAATTACTACAATGCAGTCTAAGTGTATGAATTACTACAAAGCAGTCTATGTGTATGAATTACTACAAACCAGTCTAAGTGTATGAATTACTACAAAGCAGTCTAAGTGTATGAATTACTACAATGCAGTCTAAGTGTATGAATTACTACAAAGCAGTCTAAGTGTATGAATTACTACATAGCAGTCTAAGTGTTTGAATTACTACAAAGCAGTCTAAGTGTATGAATTACTACAAAGCAGTCTAAGTGTATGAATTACTACAATGCAGTCTAAGTGTATGAATTACTACAAAGCAGTCTAAGTGTATGAATTACTACAATGCAGTCTAATGAATTACTACAAAGCAGTCTAAGTGTATGAATTACTACAAAGCAGTCTAAGTGTATGAATTACTACAAAGCAGTCTAAGTGTATGAATTACTACAATGCAGTCTAGGTGTATGAATTACTACAAAGCAGTCTAAGTGTATGAATTACTACAATGCAGTCTAAGTGTATGAATTACTACAATGCAGTCTAAGTGTATGAATTACTACAAAGCAGTCTAAGTGTATGAATTACTACAATGCAGTCTAAGTGTATGAATTACTACAATGCAGTCTAAGTGTATGAATTACTACAAAGCAGTCTAAGTGTATGAATTACTACAATGCAGTCTAAGTGTATGAATTACTACAAAGCAGTCTAAGTGTATGAATTACTACAAAGCAGTCTAAGTGTATGAATTACTACAATGCAGTCTAATGAATTACTACAAGGCAGTCTAAGTGTATGAATTACTACAATGCAGTCTAATGAATTACTACAATGCAATCTAAGTGTATGAATTACTACAATGCAGTCTAAGTGTATGAATTACTACAAAGCATTCTAAGTGTATGAATTACTACAATGCAGTCTAAGTGTATGAATTACTACAAAGCAGTCGAAGTGTATGAATTACTACAATGCAGTCTAAGTGTATGAATTACTACAATGTCTAAGTGTATGAATTACTACAAAGCAGTCTAAGTGAATGAATTACTTCAAAGCAGTCTAAGTGTATGTATTACTACAATGCAGTCTAAGTGTATGCATTACTACAAAGCAGTCTAAGTGTATGAATTACTACAAAGCAGTCTAAGTGTATGAATTACTACAATGCAGTCTAAGTGTATGAATTACTACAATGCAGTCTAAGTGTATGAATTACTACAATGTCTAAGTGTATGAATTACTACAAAGTCTAAGTGTATGAATTACTACAATGCAGTCTAAGTGTATGAATTACTACAATGCAGTCTAAGTGTATGAATTACTACAAAGCAGTCTAAGTGTATGAATTACTACAATGCAGTCTAAGTGTATGAATTACTACAAAGCAGTCTAAGTGTATGAATTACTACAATGCAGTCTAAGTGTATGAATTACTACAAAGCAGTCTAAGTGTATGAATTACTACAAAGCGGTCTAAGTGTATGAATTACTACAAAGCAGTCTAAGTGTATGAATCACTACAATGCAGTCTAAGTGTATGAATTACTACAATGCAGTCTAAGTGTATGAATTGCTACAATGCAGTCTAAGTGTATGAATTACTACAAACCAGTCTAAGTGTATGAATTACTACAAAGCAGTCTAAGTGTATGAATTACTACAAAGCAGTCTAAGTGTATGAATTACTACAAAGTCTAAGTTTATGAATTACTACAATGTCTAAGTTTATGAATTACTACAATGTCTAAGTTTATGAATTACTACAAAGCAGTCTAAGTGTATGAATTACTACAAAGTCTAAGTGTATGAATTACTACAATGTCTAAGTTTATGAATTAATACAAAGCAGATACAGCACTTTATTTGAGTGCATCTGTACTATCTCACGATACAGGTGTTTTAAAAAAAACGAAGGTAGAATCATAATTGCTAACAGATGATTGAATCTGGACTATGGGGAGGAATAGGTATCATACTTAATAGATATGCCAAAACAAATCAAACTATCTCGACGGCGGTGTCTACTAACGTGAAAGCGAAGACGGCAAAGCCGACAAAGATTACTTACGTAACGGTGAACATCAAACAAGAAATGATGGAGAATATGACACAGCAAGGTCAAGGTCATACACTATGTACCTAGAACCATACTTCACTTTGATTATGAGTCTGCCGTTTATATATTTTGAGCATTCTGAACCAGTCATAGTTTTGTGTAGCACGATCTCGTACAGGGATATGAGAATATTACAAATCAAAGAATTGTATATCAGACCAGTGAGGCTTATTACCCAGTAGGCAGACTAAGCACATGCTTCGGGCTCCAGCAAAGCAGGGGCACCAAAAAAACAAACAAACAAACAAAAAACAAGAAAACAAAAAGAAGAGAAATTACGGGTCTCTTTTTAATCACATATGGAGGGGGGCACCATAATCTTTTCAGAGCTTAGGGCCTCTAAAGGTCTTAATCCGGCCCTGGGTAGGGTACAGGTAATACAATGATTTGTGCTATGAATTTAGAGGTAAACAAATATTAGAACGCTTACATGTGTTAGCAAACATGGCCGCGTAGCGTTAGGCCTAAAGTATAGAAATAACGATCAAACGGTCTGTGGTTCGAAATTCGGGAGAGGTGAAGCACATTTCTTTTAGATAAAGAGCTCGACCATGACGAATTTACGGATTCATTGGGCTGTCATGGTTATCATTTCTGCTCATAAAATGATAACGTATATATATGACAATAAAGGATGACGTATATTTTAGTGAAATAAATAAAAATAAATACTTCATTATTTGATATGTCAGCACCAAAAGAAACAAAAAAAATCCCATTTAATACGAATTATAACTTTAAACAAATTAATACGTATGAAACAAGTTATTACGTATAATCATAATTATCAATAAAAGACTTAACGACTCATTTAAAAAAATGAGTACAGATTTTACGGTGGTAACAATGAAGATTTGCATGATATGGAACCGTATTTAAATATAGTCAATACATATCATATTCAAACTGCGATAGAAACTCTCTTTGAAATACTTTACACAAATTTTGGACAGGAAATAAGTGAAAATACAAGACAGATATTTTAGAAGATTGAATATTTAACATTACAAATAAACAGGTATCAGCCGTTAAGAGGAAGTTTATACATAGATTTACTTGAATGGTTAAAGCTTGTATTAATGTGAAAAATAAAGATCTGAGATGTTTCATTTATGGTGCTGCATCCGTGTTCATGCAAATAAAGCATCAAAATACAAGTTGGATAGATGCATTCTTTGGTTTGGCAGATGTCCGATAAAAAAATATAGAACACTGGAAAATTTGAAACACGAATTTGATATATCCATAAATATTTATAAAATAGTTTAACCATCTTACATCAAACCGATCAGAGTAATTGAGAGAGAAAGAAATGACCTGACATGACATGATCTTTATTTGCAATTAGCCGATTGACCATCCGCATATATATATATATATATATATATATATATATATATATATATATATATATATATATATATATATATATATATATATACACACACACAATTAAATATGTTACAGAACTTGGTGGTGGCATGCTCAATACACGCAGTAAAACAAATTTATTGCACGTACAAGCAATCAAAAGATACAACGGATATATACCAACATATAGAAACACGCATCCACAATATATTCATTCATACATGGATATATTCACTTACACATTATATATACATATACCTACCTACCTACACACACACACACACACACACACACACACACATATATATATATATATATATATATATATATATATATATATATATATATATATATATATATATATATATATATATATTCATATATTCATACCTACATGGCTCCATGCATAGAGTATGGTACAATGGAAGTATACAACACGTTAATGTATGGCCTATCAATGTTTGTTTAAACACATGCGTGTGTTTAAATACAAACTCTTTTGGGAGAAGACAAAAATAAATAATATCTCAATATATAAGCAGTATTCAAAATGCTTTTCTTAGTAGTATCATAAGAACATAACACATGAAATATGACAGATAGTAATGCATGTATTAAAGAATGAAAAGAAGATGAAAGTAACAGCGAATGTAATACAAAATAATAATAATAATAATATGTTAAGAATATTTTAATGTGGTCGTCATAATGACTACAAAGAGGAAGGCATCAATATGCTGGAATAATAGACTGCTCAAGTATCATACACATAAACAGACACGACGGACGGAAACATAACTACAAAATGCTTGAAAGTTTTCAATTCACCATAAAAATTATCTGAACAAAAAAGACTACTACGTCGATATTTTAATAGATATAATGCCTGAACAGGGTTCTGTTGTAAAATTACGAAGCTATCAGCACCAATTAAAAGTTCTGAATCTCATTTATTGTGATTTTGAAATTATCACTTGTACCTGTGAAAAGCGAACTTGACACACCACTTAATATTTTATCCTGGGCACAAAACAACCAAACATGTTCCATCAGCGTTTAGTATTTACCTCTGATCAATCCACAAGGAGTATAAACCAATATTTTACCTGGCAACATACTGTATCGAAGTATTTTACGACGCTTTAGGAAAAATTTCAAAAGTAGTGTTTAAGGAATTAAGATTATACAAGTCAAAACCAATGGTAGTCAAACTAGAATATGAAATAGATTTTAATTCCATAAATATATGCTATATCTGTGAAAGAAAATTAATTAAGATAAAATTAGAAATAATAAACACTTTACAGGCAAGTATAGAGATCAGTACATAACGGGTGCATTTGAATTTTTAATATCCAAAATAGATACCATTACTTAGTCATAACTTGTATGCTTATGAGAGTCACTTATTCATGAAAACACTGGTGCAAAATTATCCAGATAAAGAGGTAAAACTCGTACCAAGCCAGGACCAGTCATATATATAATTCAGTAAGGATTAAATAGTTGATAGGTTCATGAAAAAAGGAAAAGAAAAGACACAAAATAACAGTTAAAAAAATAATTAGGTATGTATATAGCTTTTATTCTTTGGACAGTCGAAAGGACATATGGCAAACAAATTTAAATAATGAAAAATGTACATTTGAGGAAAGACATCTACCCATATGAATTCATGGATACCTTTCAACAATTTAATGAAACAGCTATGCCATGAATTTAAAAGTTTAACTCATCACTTAATGATTCAAACGTATCAAATGCTGATTACCAGTATGTTCAGGATGTCATGGAACATTTCAACCTTGAAACAGTTAGAGATGTACATGGCAATTATGTGAAAAAGTTACACTGATGACATATAACATTTGTTTAAGAGTTTAATTATATTTGTATGAAAAAAATATAACCTAGATTCATTTCATTATTTCAATGCTCCTGGATTAGCACATACCGCATCATTAAAGATATCAGGTGTTGAATTAGAACGGTTTACAAATTATATGCTCCTGATGATTGATAAGTGGAATAGACGATGGATTTAGCATAATACCACATAGAAGCAATTCATGAATAATACGTGGACAAAGATTGTAAGATAAAAAGTGATGGTGAGTACAAAAGGTCATGGTCAAGGTCATTTATTATGTACCTAAATCATAACAATCTCAATGGTGGTCCATGAGCCAATACATGCTGGAAAAACTTTAGATGGGCAACTGATAAACAAATTAGATGGATGGAAGAAAATATACTCAAAATATCAGGTGATTATGAATTGGTTACATTTTAGAAGTGAATCTGGAGATACCATTACACCTGTACGACCATTTAAAGGACTACCCATTAGCTCCAGAAAAATTATTCCAAATGAAAATGATTTATCATAGTAACAGAAGTTTGGTTTGCTTTGCTTAGGTGTTTTATGGCACAGCAACAAACGTAGGTTATTTATGTTTGAGAAAAATTACTTGCTCAAAGACACAACACTGTAGTCAACCCTGGTTAATTCATACTAGGATTCGACCCCGCACCTTTGCGGTCGGGAGTCCTGCACGCTAGCATAGGGGAAAAAACATGACGGACTGTTCAGATGGACATTACAATGCTCCGTTGCTAATCATGGATAATTCAGTCTTTGAGGCTAGCTCTGGGAAAAGGTATACTGAATTGGAAACCGTAAATTGTGATCGTATTGTACATGGTGATTGTAGTGTAAATGCATTTTATGAAACAGATTTGGTGAGTGAGGATCCTGACGATGCAAATCTATGTTCACAATCTCAGTACATGAGTACGCAGAATGTCTATCACACATGTTTTGACAGAGATGCCCAAGATTCATGTTACCGCTGTAACAGCCCAACATATTGAGATGACATATCTCAGGTTCCCAATCAGGACTATATTAGAAGACTGGATCAGGAATTAGATAATCTACCCAGAGACATGTATATTGAGACATTTTGCTAGAGGTTGCACATGATAGTGAAGATATTGTAACCTGGTATAGGTCAGTCTTATCTAGGTTTTCCTGGCTTTCCATAGGGATATTTAGGGGTTAGAAAGAACAGAAATAGTGTAAGCAGTTTAATAAAATATGCAAGGGATTGCCATTCTTTAGCTATGTTTATGAACGGGGATCCTTGCGAGATCGAGTCTATTTTTAGCAAGAAGAAATCAAACCCTAGTGTACAAAGTGAACAGTGTGAACCAGATGATCAACATGGCTAACGGCAAACAGAACAAATGACTAATACAGCACGACTCTCGCTAGCTGACATCAAGAGTGATTGCGGTCATCTACAACAAACTGTTGTTTCGCTCAGAGAGGAGATTATATCTCTGAAGGCAATCCAAATCACATTGGTGACAATGAATGACCTTAATACATTCCGTGCTGATTTAAACAATAAGGTATAGGCACAATCTCAAACAATTGAACTACTCCGTAATGAGATTAAGTCAGTGAAAACTACTTAAAGCTTGTTGATGAAAGAAAATGAAACACTACACACCATCATCGAGAAACTTCGTGTCGAGCTGAAGTCTTTGAGTATATCCATGTCTTATTCGGATGTCGTTCGCACGCTTAGCCCAGGTGTAAGTAACCTATCATGTAGTGCCAATGGTTGTGATGATCAACGATCTCCGTCAATTGCAGGTCAGAACAAGATTTCTGTGTCTAACTGTTTATCTCCCGTTTCGTTTGAGTCTAACACCACTGGTTGTGATACACACCGCTTCCCATCAAGTGCATCGCAGAACAGAACTTCTGTTTCCAACTGTGTATCTCCCGTGTCGGTTGAGGCTAACGGCTCTTCCTCAGTTATAACGGCAGCGGAGTCGCAAACCGGTGTAACGACCCAACCAGCTTTGGAAAAGAGTGGGGTCAATGTTCTGCAAACTCTGGCTTCAAAACGCTCTGACAAAATTTCACATACTGTCGATATAAGACATATCGCCCCCTTCGCTGGAAATATCACACAGATTCCCAATGCCAATGTTCATCCTAATGTGATAAATGCCACCCGCACACCCATTCGGAATCAAAATAAGCCCACACCGAACAGCTTTCTGAACATGGTACATTGACCAGGATAGAGCATGGTATGCGTCCGATGGCTAGCAACAGTAATGTGAAAGGTATTGATTTGAAAACCCCTCCTAGCAAGATACCTACCGTCATTGATGGTCAGGTAGAAAGACCTAGATCGTTTGATAAACTCAGTTTAGAAAGCGGCTCAGATTTTATTGTTGAGATGTTGATGATAATGATGAGAATGTTGTATTTAAAGGTGTGGTCAGACGTAGAACAAGGCGTTTTTATGTGGGCGGTATTGGCGTCAAATCTACTGCTGAGGGCCTCAATAAATTCTTGAAAGAATACGATATAGAGCCGTTATCCACAAAGTTTATCCACAGTATACGTAATTGTCTAGCGGCCAAGCTGACTGTTTATAACTCACAATGCCACACTGTTGAAAATGATGTAACATGGCCAAAATGTGTTTATGTAAGCAGGTGGTATGGGAATCAATCCTGGCGAGATAGGTTTAACAATCGCAATCAGGAGGCAAATGAAGGTTCAGGAGGCGATATTCCATGACTAGGGCGACATGGTCAATTGTTCATAAATCTGCCATTATGTACTGTCGTAAGTTAATGTGTTTTGTCACTTTTGTCATTTTAGTCATGCTTTCACACTGCATAAGTATTAAGATGCCTATATTGCAAGTTAATATGAATCTTAATATACTGAGCTGGAATGTTAGAGGAATTATGTCCTCTGCCCTTAGCCTTAGTGCAATGCTGGATAAATATAATGTTGATGTAGCTTGCATAACTGAACATAAACTATTACAGCACATACTTCCATTTTGCGATTCTATTCGTTATGATTATAAATGCATTGCTATGGCAGAGGATATTTCCTCTAATAGCACGTTAATAAAATGTGGTAAAGAAGGTGTTGCACTCTTCTGCAAAACCTCTCTCATGAGATATGCTAACTTCATAGATGACGTTAATAGTGACAGAATTGTTGGCATAGAATTCAAATTTCCAGATATGCAAAATGTATATATTTTTGTGTATATATGCCGACCCTATTTTATGGCATATATTTTTACAGGGCGCAAATTGAGTTGATTCAAAATCTGTATGATTAGTACTCACAGCTGGGTAACGTGTATTTTACTGGGGATTTCAATGCAGTAGCTGAACCAGAAACTTTCAGAGATTACAAAGATATGGTATTTCACGAGTTCTTAAGATATAATAATCTACTGAGTGCTGGACATTTAATAATATCCACTGGTTACCATTATACATTCACCCCAGCAAGAACGACGATTGATCAGTTTGTACTTTCGGATCAATGCATAGGTAGCATACGGAGTGTGCACATTGCAAGAGCACGTGATATCTGACCACCTGCCTGTACTTACTTCCCTTCGTACAGTTACCTGTGGGAGAGAGTTCAGACAGTCTATGAAGAGAAATAACATAGCTTGGAGTAAATTAGACGCCGATACCTTGAAATATGATCAAACTGAACTGGAGCATCGCCTGAAAACTTTTGATATAGATAATATTTCGGACAATGTTGATAGATTTTATGGGTGCATTATTAACGCAATACAGCAGTCAAGCGACATCCCGCTTCCCAATTCCAAATTTAATTATCATGCCAAACCATACTGGTCAAATGAACTCAAAGAAGCACATAAACTTCAAAAGACAAGCTAGGTATATTTGGATAAATGAGGGAAGACCGAGGGGTAGTAAATATAATTCTTACAGAGAATATAAAGCTAAGAAGAGAGAGTTTAGAAACCTTCATAAACTAGATATGGAAAAATATATGGGGGAGGTATATGAAGAAATTGAAAAAGCACATGAATGCTATGTAAGGCACTTTTGGAAAGTCGTCAATGTTAAGAGAGGGAACAATATAAATTTTTGTCAGGAACTATCAATCGATGGAGTTTGTGTCCGTGATGATGCTTCCATTGCAAATGGTTTTACCAGATACTATGAGGACATTCACAAGCCAAATTTCACTATACTTTACTGTCTGTTATCTACAAAACTTTTGAGACAATTATTCATGCACGTTGGTAACTTGGCTCAAAGATATTAATTCTAATATACCCAGTTCACAACAACATAGTTACCAAAATGGTTTAGGCTGCACAACAGCGAGTTTTTTGCTGTTGCAATCATTACAATACAACGTAAATATGGGCTAACATGTTTATGCTGCTTTTCTTGATACAAAAAAGGCATTTGATATCGTGTGGCACAAAGGGTTACCTTTAAAATTATTAATGTTGGGAATTACTGGTAAATCCCTTTTGATATTTTTTAACATGTATATTAATTTACAGAGCAAAGTCCTTGTCAATGGGAAATTTTCGGACTGGTTCTCAATTGGCCAAGGAGTGAGACAAGGGGGTGTTTTGTCAACCTTGATGTACACAATATTTATAAATGACTTGCTGCTCCAGTTAGAGAATAGTGGATTTGGAACAAAGATTGGATCCTTAGCTGTGGGAAATCCAACCCTAGCTGATGACATTTCACTTTTGGCTTTTTATCCTAGCAATCTACAAAAGCTGATCGATATAGCATACGCCGACAGTAATAAGTGGCGATTTGAGCTTAGTGTCACAAAGTCATACATTATTTTTTTCGGTCCACAATGCAAGAATTATGTTAAGATGAAATGGTATCTTGGGCCGTCATGTTTGCCGGTTACTGATTCTGCAACACACTTGGGACACAGGATTACCTCAAAGCTGACGTCGCTCTGGGATTGAATGGATGGACATCAGAGCAGTTCGAAATTGACAGAAGCAAATTGATGTTTTTACACAGATTGTGTTTGATGCCTAATACCGTACATACTAAACGTATGTTTAACGTTGCGTTATTTCACTTCATTTTGAGTGGATGCATTTCAAGCTACGGGTTAATTTCAAATTTATATGATACGTTAAAGAAGTTTGACTTGCTTGAGTATCTAACTGTTTACTTGCAACATTCCGAAATTCCAGATAAACAAAATTGGAAAGAAATTGTAAGGTCGAAAATTGCTGGTTTTGAAAATAGCCTCTGGATAGTTCGTATGTCTAATGAAGAAGATTTAGACAGATTCTCTTCGATACGCGAATTCTTGCGACCTGCCTCAGTATGGCAGTCGGCTAAAACCTGAGAGTACAGTAAGGTCTTTACGTATATAGCTAAGCTATGGGCTGCTGTTCCTCAAGCACAGCTCGATATGTGTATTCGATGTGGAAATGTTTATACAGACATGATACTTCATTGTTATGTTGCATGTCCTTATATGTCGAATTTCAGAAACTCTTTCTGGGATTTCCTGACTGATAACTTTCCACTGAGCCTGCATGTTACGTTATTTAATGCAGAAGATGAGCCGCAACTGCAATATTTTCTAGGTAAAAGGTTACCAGCAGGTGTAATCGACAAAGAAAACTCCAAGTTATTCGTCCCGTATGCAGCATACTTTGTCATGCAGTGTGCAGATATCTTCTGCAAATAAGGTACTGAAACTTGCAACTTATGCAGCTGATGAACAATTTAATGATGGATATACTGTAAGGATTTTGAGTCTAATATTCTATTTTATACCATAGACGAACAGTGTTATGATAGTCGCACTATATATCTCTTGACATTATTGTATGCACAAAATAATTGCTGTTGCTTCTACGGCCTAATAATGACTTTCTGCACAGGAGACCCGGATTCACAGTTTGTCTAATTTTATTTTTTTTCTTAATTTTTTTTTACTAGTGTTTGTTTGTATTCATTTCTTTATTTTTTTGGTACTTTTTTATTTTTATGAAAGTTTAATAATTGTATTCATATGATTTATTGTACTTAATTATTATATCATGCAATCTTCTACGGAAGGAAATAAAGATGATGATGTTAAATACATTGAGAATCTCAGGAAAAAGAATAACACTTAATATATGTGCAGATGAAAATAATTTGTCAATTGCCAAAATAATTATCATATGCAAGGAGAATAATTATTAATGACTACCTAATCAGTTTTAAATACAAACAGATCAAGCGTGTTTAGAATTATCCAAATGGCTGATGTACGAATTCTACTTCAACAAGTTGAAAAACAAAATACAGCGATTGTTAATGACTGATACAGATTAATTGTGTGTCTATGTTAAGAAATAAAAAAAATTATAGTAACATGAAGGATAACACTAAGTTGTATTACACCAGTGACTACCAAAATGATAACATATTTAGTTGTATGACACCATTGACTACCAAAAGGACAACATATTTAGTTGTATGACACCATTGACTACCAAAAGGACAACATATTTAGTTGTATGACATCATTGACTACCAAAAAATACAACATATTTAGTTATATGGCACCACTGACTACCAAAAGGACAACATATTTAGTTGTATGGCACCAGTGACTACCAAAATGATAACTTATTTATTTGTATGAGCCAGTGACTACCAAAAGGACAACCTATTTAGTTTATCACAAATAAATAAGAAAGTTCCAGGACTTTTCAAGGATGAGTTAACTGGTGTACCTACCTATTCAAGAGCTTGTAGGATTGAGGTCTAAACTTTATTTATGCACAAGAAAGGAAGACGAAAAAAAAGGTCTGTAAGAGAAGAAGGAAATGTGTGATCAAAACAATTTAACATTTGAAATGTACAAAGACTGTCTATTGAATGAAACTGAAAGTTACCAGCAAATGAATTTACTCTGATCATACGGTATTGAAATGTACAGCATTAAAACGAATACAGTTGTTTTGTCTATGCATGACGACAAAAGGGTGTTTTTGTTTGTGACAGCATAAGCACACTACCCTATGAATATGTAAGGACTAAACTTTGGCACACGTTGTCGCAGATTGCCTTTTCTGTCCTTGTTGTAAAAGACAACCTAAAAACCCATACAAATATTTCAAAAAGACAACCTAAAAACCCATACAAATATTTCAAAAAGACAACCTAAAAACCCATACAAATATTTCAAAAATAAAACCTAAAAACCCATACAAATATTTCAAAATGACAACCTAAAAACCTATACAAATATTTCAAAATGACAACCTAAAAACCCATACAAATATTTCAAAAAGACAACCTAAAATCCAATACAAATATTTCAAAAAGACAACCTAAAAACCCAAACAAATATTTCAAAAAGACAACCTAAAATCCCATACAAACATTTCAAAATGCCTACCACAAATAGCTAGTTTAGTTAGGTTCGTTGCTTTCGTTTTTATTTCATTGAGATTGCCACAGTCATCAATCAGAAACAAAGAATTTGTACCTAGATACGGATCACCCAGCTACTCTAGCCACTGATTAAGGTTATGATCAGGATCTATCACAATCCTCTTTTGATCTTTGAGTAACCACTTTCTATTTTAAGTTTTGTTAAACAGAAGAGTTGGGCAGATGATAACGATATATTCAAAATAAGTTTCTGCATTCTGTTTAAAACAGTTTTTTCTGCTAGCATAGTCTTTCCACAATTAGTCACTCCCCAAATTATCATGTTATGAGGTTCAGGTAAGTAATGGCTTTGCCGTTTTTGCTATGCGACACGGCTGTGTTCACGCACACACCGCTCTTTTAGCTACATTTATTGTTCTTCCAGGTGCACATACACATTGTGTCCTGCATATGTTGCATCCTGCATGTTTGTACATTCGATACGCATTGCCATTGTCACGTTTCATGCCCTAAACATTCATTGATCTGAGCTGACACGTAATAAATATACATTTTGTGGCCATCTACATTTTTCTTTCTGTTTATCTGTAGGCGGATACCTTCTTGAACGTTAGCTAAGTTATGATCGCCATCACATGATATGTTATCATGTGTTCTTCCTAGATTACAGCAGATATAATAATTGTCAGTGTAAAATTGTTAACACTTGTGTTACCAATTTCTGTGTCCTGTTTGTTACTCACCAAAGAAATACCTTGTGGCTTCCGTAAACTGTTGCCTCAGTTTAAAACCTTAAGAATAAACCATATTTGGCAGACCTTTTATTGTCACTGAGGTTTTTTCTTTTGCTGAGATGAAACACTTTTCTGGATCACTGTCTCGGGTTTTCTTTTCTTTTTTTCCTTCACATTTTTAAAAAAGATTTTGAGTAGCTTCTATACTAGTGTTTTGTGCATTTCCCACTATTGATCATAAAAAAAACTCTAGTGAAATTTTTTTTTTTGCTAAATCGGTGGTTGTGAATATGCATAATAAAATGTTTACTTTTTTCATATAAATGTTTGTTATATTTATTTTATTTATTTTTCTGAGAAAAAAACTTTTATGAAAGAAGAATTTTGAAGAGAATGAATTTCAGGTTGAAGATTGTCATTATTTGTGCTATTTTACGTTGAAGATTTTACTAAACCTTTGTTTTTTATATAAATGGTTGCTTTTTATGTACATGTCCAGTGAGAAACAATTAACATCCCTGAAATGCGGGCATATGCATCTCTGTACTGCATGTACCATCATTTACCTAGTTTGTTAGTGACGCAGTATGGACATTCGGACCACCTCGGCTACTTCTACGAGATAAAAATATGCATCGGATGTATGTCGGTGTTCTAACTTACAGAAAAATCAATCATTTTGTTTGCCGGAAATTTCTTTGCAAAAAAGAAACCACAATCTGTTCGAAACGCCTCGTCTATTTCTCCGATTAGATTGATGGTCATTTTGACTGAGAATTTGCGAAGAAACAATAACTTGTATACTAGTGTTTTATGCATTGTTGGCTCCTGATAATAACTTTCTCGGTTTTTGCTCAAGTACCTTGTTCAGCCCTTTATGTATGTCATGAAGATGTTGAAGTCATTTAACTTCCAAAAGATCATCACTTCCACTGGATATGGTGATATCTTTCAAAAAGCATTCTACCTAAACGAGGAATCGAGGTGAATTACGCCAATTGATATCACTAGGCGGCAACACCGGCACTCCTGGTCCTAAGTCATTTATATAGAACATCTGCTATATTCACGACAGTACTGGATACTTTAGGAAAATTCTGAGTTAAGATGACATCAAACTTAGGTTTGGTATCACTAAAGGAGTTTAAAACTGAACTAGAAAAGTAAAATGCAAAAGTTTCAGGAAGATATAAAGACTTTGTAGAAAGGTAAGTTAAATAGTTTATAACAACGCTGATGTTGTTCTATATTGAATGAGAGAAAAAAAGGTACACTGAAATTCACTTTGCATAATTACAAAGAAGCAAATACATGTAAGTTGGCAAAGATTTTTTTAATGTAAAAGTATAAACTTACAAGCCCACAAAAACGTTTACTTCCCATTCCCGACCCAAGTGAGGGAATCGGACATTAACGAATTCAACGTTACTCTGAAGATTCCTTTGCGGACGAAACGAGACAATCAAGTAAACCTAGAAGTTAGAAACTAAAAGTTGTGTTGTGGGGATAATTTATTACTGCTTCATTCAAGGATTGTTTATTATATTTTTATCTCAATATTTATGAGTCTAATTGGAATAATGATAATATTTCGGGTGGAGGGGGGAGAGGGACAGAGATCTTAAGGACAATTTACAAGTGAAGCAGAATTAAGGATACTACATACCTACGTAATTCTTTATTTTAACCGATAATTATGTTAAAAATTAGCACCAATAAATATTTTTACAAAAAAGATTAAATCTTGCGAGTCCTTCTTAAAGTTTAGGTTGGGGACAGAACATTTTTGATCCAACAATACTCTCCAATATGTGCTGAAAAATGGCGTTAAACCCAAAAACCAAACCAAACCAAACCTTGAAAAAAAAAATGAGTCTGGTCTTTAGCATTTTTATCAGGGTCTAGTCTCCATGTCAGTCTCTAAAGCATCAGTCTCACCGTGTATCCTCTGTTCAATTGGTTGTAAATATTGTTGAGTTAGACACTGACCCTTTTGCGTCTACTCTTTCTCTAAGAGCCTTCAGTGTCTTCACAGCAATATATACGGTCCTGAATCTCTATGTGCACAATCGGAATTATTTTTTTCCTCCGTTCTTATCAATCTATTTTTGTACTTCTGATATTTTGTTACCTGTCCGTTACAAATCTGTTCAATAGCTGCAAATTTATTGTAAACTTGTTCTCCCCATGTTTTAAGAGCTTTCAACTCAGTCTCATTCAATGTCTTACGTATCTGAGTATCACCACGTCTTTGTACAAACCGACTAGTAGCTGCATCAGTTAATTTAACAGGATCACGGAAATATTTTATACAGTTATTGTTGAGGTTTTTTGTACCGCCTATTGATGCACTTTGTCCTGGTTTTGCAACTGGATTGATTCTGTTTTTAAAGAAAAATATAATTTGCTTAGACTCTCCAAAAGAGAATTACTAGGGCCTCGTAAAATATTTCTTATATCATTTTATTATTTGCCTGACGCGAAAAACATATGTTGCAATCATACCGTGAAATCTATTACTTTTCCATCTTCACCATTTATGCTGATATTCAATCTGTTTACAATACTCCTCTGTAATTGTTTACAAAGACCATTAACGTTGCATGAAGCAAAGTCAACTTGGTAAACATTTTTAACGGGTAAATACTCTAGTGAAGTTGAATAGTTACCATTAGAATGTATTTTTGTGTTGGTGATATGGTTAAGGTAAACGTATCAATTGTGTGTTTCAAAAGAACCACAACCTGTATGAGATTTAGAAGATGCCCGTATAGTTCTCTGGCTACTGCATCCTGACAAATAGCATTGTATCACTCAAAGTGATTTACCTTTTGAGTTTACTCCGTACATTTAACATCTACACTTTTTGCATTGTCACTATTTGTAGTCATTCCCTCTTTGACTTTATTCATGTTCATTTTGACTTTGTAAAAGCTGCCAGGAATTAAAACAGTCCTTGCTTTATACTTGTTGTTTATGTGGTAGAACATATTGCCTTTGAGTTCATCTGAAATATTGTAATACCCAACAACAAAAGCTATTCTCTGCAAATGAAATTGATAGTATACCATTTCTGTTGTCAATTGAATTGGTCAAATATATTTATTTCTTTGGGAGTCCGTTTATTGTAATATAACTTTCCATTTAACAGTCAAGAGTTAAAGATTTTCTCTTTAATTAGTATCCTTTGTTGTAAGCTTTCCCCAAGGAGCTTGTCCAATAAATCCAGAAAATACGTCAAGTAGAATAAAAAATATTCGCGCGTTTTTTTTATTCCTAATGTTCTCGTACTCGTATCCCTACAAGATGGTAATGCAAAAAATTAAAATTATTTTTTTTTTTTTAAATAGCAACAAACTTTGGTTCAGATCTCTCAAAATGCATACTACTTGCAACATCATTGATCCGTCGAAAGAGTAACCGGGCAAGATAAATTTCATAATTAAAAATCAATGGAATTCATAAAACATACTCTTTTCTTTCTGGAAATAAAATTGAAAGAGTTTCGCTTGGAAATAAATTTTTTAAATATTTCTTCCTGTCTCGTTTTACACAAGGTATTTTCGCGCATCAACATGAACATATTTTGGGCTACGAAATTTCAGTCATTTCAGGCTTGTTTGGTCAAAAACTGCTAAAACGCACCACAAGCGTTAAGCTTCAACTGCCAATCGCTGTCCCAGATAGTTTCCAGGTTCCAACCTGTCAGTTAGATCACGAAAAGAAGTATTTGTCCTACAAAGCAGATGAATTCAAACTCAGCCTAAACGGAAACCAGCTATCATTCTGTGATGGGAGTCTCGGTCTATACAGCTAAGTTGAGAAGTTTATAAAGTACATAAAGGTGTGCATTAAATTCATTCAAGCTTGAATTGTAGGACAAGTTTTAGGATTTACATAAATAAGAATTCCACGTGGTCAGTATCTCAAATTCATTTTCGCGTTACTATTTATATATAAATAGCCAACCCCCCGCCCAAAAAAAACCCCAGTTACTATTTATATATAAATAGTCAACCCCCCGCCCCCAAAAAAACCCAGTTACTATTTATATATAAATAGCCAACCCCCCGCCCCCCCAAAAAAACCCCAGTTACTATTTATATATAAATAGCCAACCCCCCGCCCCCCCCCTCTCCCCACAGATCTCATCAAATCTACACATATTTAAAGTCTACAATAGCAATGAAATTTATATTAAACACGTTTTGCTCTGTATAATTCTTCTTGCTTTTCTAATTAGGCGTTCATTTATAAATATAAGCAATTCTGGTCGCTGCACCAAACACCATGCATTGTTGCATGTGCATATTATTTACTTACCCCTCGTGAAGATATTTGTGCAATTAGTTTGACACGTAGAAAGACAATAACATATATATGAAACAAATTACATCTACTGCTAAAACCCGAACGCACATTCTGGCAGTTTAATAAGCTTAATAAGCAAGGTCCTAATTAAATTAAATCAACCGACGTATGCGAAATATTGGTGATGGTGGTGGGAAGACAAAGACTGCTGACGTTCTCGTCTGTTTGTATCTACTGCTAGTTATCTTGGTTGCAATTAGGACATTCCGTTGTAATAACTCTTATGTGCAAGTCATTAGGACATTCCGTTGTAATAACTCTTATGTGCAAGTCATTAGGACATTCCATTGTAATAACTCTTATGTGCAAGTCATTAGGACATTCCGTTGTAATAACTCTTATGTGCAAGTCATTAGTTTTTACGTCAAAATAACTGACAAAGTAATGAATATTAGTGTGACTGGCTGGCTGTTTAGGCATCCATCTTTTTTAAACCGTCGCCCCCTTGTACAGATTTGGTTCTTTCTTTTCATGATTGGGTTTTGGTTTTTGTTTCGACACGGACTAGTGCAATAAGGTCTCAAAACCTATGATGGTGCAAATAAAATATTTTCTGCAGCAGGTTCGAGGTTTTGGGGAGGAAAATGAACGAACACCTGCTTCTCGAAATTTGTTGATTTTGACACGGACTGGACAATTACACATATAATGAAAGCCTATATTGTGAAGAAGTGGTCATGCGTCCACAGTAACACACGATGGGTTAATAACACAGTATTTTATTTATATCCAATTAATGGACATGCGTCCACAGTAACACACGATGGGTTTATAACACAGTATTTTATGTATATATAACTTCCTTAATTTTAAGCTCCAATCAGAAACTCGGCTATTGAATTTGGAAGTCAGTCCTAGAATTTTTACGCAAAGATATACTGACTGAACTTAGAATGCGGAAATCGAAAATTCGGAAAGAAGAAAAAAAGAAAAATTAGCAATTTGAGCGTACGAATGTTGGATTTTTAAAAATATGCTTCATACTTTAATCAAGAAGAAACACAAATATGTCACTGATCGTAAGATCTGGATATACAATCGAGATTCCGGCTTAATTTCGAGAGGGGTTAATCGTTTGCTTTGCGCCTCATAGTTCTGAATCGCCATCGCCAATACTGCCATTTCATCCATAACATTCGTAGTTTCTCTACAGCTACACTTGTTTCCTGGAAAGATAATATAATGCTTTTATGACAACAATGAAAATTAAACGACGACGATGATGATGGTGATAACTTTGTTTTTCAAACACACTCTTGTTCATACCAGTATGTTTAAATCGATATGGACTATTTGCTTGTAGTTATCTACAACATCTTCTGGTTTAGCCAATAATTCAGTTGCAAGAGAATATCAAAAACTAGATGTAGCGGAAACTTGGATGATAATTTCTCACCAAAAGCACGATAGCAAAAACAAAGAATGAATCAAAGCACTTAATGTCCTTCTTTACAGCTTTTGGGCGTCATACAAACTAGAGATAACGATTAATTTGGTCCCTATCTCAATCGTGTTAACGTCCAGATCCAGGCATTATTCTGTCAACAGAATAGATTCGGATTGTAAAGGATAGCAATGTATTTGATGATCCTCGTTCCTTGATGCACAGCAATGGAAGATCGAGTTCATATTTCTGACGCTGAGTACTTGTGGAGCAGCCAAATTCGTTCGGATGGTATATGAAATATGTCACGTTTAGAGAGATTAAGGTACTAAAATGAACTTTTATCGATCTGTAGGCACGTTCGATTGTTTTTCTCGCCGCCTTACCCGGCCAGTCACACCTGAACCAGGTCTGTTTATATAGCAGAATCTGTTGGAAGTGGTGCAAAACGAGTCGTAGGTCAAAAGACATAGCAGTAACTTCTACTCATGACCAAGAAAGGTAAGCTTCTTGAACTGTGCTTTTTTACAGTTGCTAGAAAATACTTTACATCAAATACTACTCAGATTAATTTCATTAGAAATATATTTATCATCCCCACACTTCAGCGGAAAGCTTGGATATTGTGGGTCTGTCTGTCTGTCTGTCAGTCCATCCGTGATTAAGCTTGTCATCGTCTCTCCTCCAAAGTTGCTTCAAGGATTTTATTGACACTTTTAAAGGCGTTTGAAAAAAATGGTCTATGTAGTTTTTTCTTCAGCTTTTTTTTTTTTTCTTTTCTTGAAAATGTTTCTTTTTAAAATAAAATAAAATAAAATAAAATAAAGAATAACTTTATTTTGAAAAGTCGAGTGTTTAGAAGAATGAAGCCATCACTTCTTCGCCCACACTGTCTAAAGAATTTTATGGAAACTTTGCAGACTCAAAATAAGTGGTTGACGTAGATGCGGAACAAGGCTTTACTTTTTTTCCTCTGCCTTCTTTTGTGTGTAAATTTCTTGAAAAACTATCGAAAAGGGGTATTTAGAGAAGTCAAGTAGTATGAAGTAGCTTGAAGCCTAACATGGGGCAAAAGTGAAATCATGGTGCAGATCTACACCAACTAATTTAGACAACAAAAATTTAAGTACATGTTTTCAAGTTTCGAATTTTTGAAAATTGCACATTTTTTTAAATAAGATTTAGGAAGAAGCTTTTTATTGATTCTCCTCCAAAGCTCATTTTATTAAACGTTTGTAGGCTGAATAATTGGTAGGTGTTGGTGACCAGTAAGGTTTTAATTGATTCTCCTCCAAAGCTCATTTTATTAAACGTTTGTAGGCTGACTAATTGGTAGGTGTTGGTGACCAGTAAGGTTTTAATTGATTCTCCTCCAAAGCTCATTTTATTAAACGTTTGTAGGCTGACTAATTGGTAGGTGTTGGTGACCAGTAAGGTTTTAATTGATTCTCCTCCAAAGCTCATTTTATTAAACGTTTGTAGGCTGACTAATTGGTAGGTGTTGGTGACCAGTAAGGTTTTAATTGATTCTCCTCCAAAGCTCATTTTATTAAACGTTTGTAGGCTGACTAATTGGTAGGTGTTGGTGACCAGTAAGGTTTTAATTGATTCTAATGCCTAATATATTGGTACGATTCTTGAAAAATAAAAAAAGGGGTGTGTTGAGAATTTAAGGTATCAATGCAAAAAGAGCTTGTCATCACTTCTACTAAATTTCTGGAAGAGCTTTAGTGATTTTATTTTTAAGCTAAATCGGTGGTTGTGAAAATGCATAATAAATGTTTATATTTTTTTCATATAACTGTTTATTATATTTATTTATTTATTTTTCTAAAGATTTTTTCTGTATCAAAGGAATATTTTAAAGGAAAGAATTTCAGGTTGAAGATTGTTGTCATTTCTGCTAGATTACATTGAGGAATTTACTAAACCTCTGTTGTCTACATAAGTGGTTGATGTATATGTCCAGTGAGGAACAATTATCATCCCTGAAATGCGGGTAGATGCATCTCTGTAACTGCATGTACTATCAGTCACATGGTTTGTTAGTGATCCGGTATTAACATTCGGACCACCTCGGCTAATTCTGCGAGACAAAAATATACAAAGGATGTATGTCGACTTAGTAATTTACAGAAATATCATACATTTTGTTTGCCGGAAATTTCTTCGCAAAAAAGAAACCGAAATCTATTCGGACCACCTCGTCTATTTCTCCAACAGGATTGACGGTCATTTTCACCGAAAATTTGCGAAGAAAAAATAGTTCGATGCATTCGCAACTTTTCGGTCAGTCCTTGTTTCATAAATAGCCGAGGTCGTCCAAATGGCAGCTATCGGCATACATTTAAGGTTTGATCCGTAGGATTGACCTCGAAGTTGCGAATACTGCTATGGAATGATTCCGATTCAGTGAGAACTATACTGAGCGAGGCGCTTGCGCCGAGCCTATGTAAGTTTTCTGCTGACTCAGTTATCCTTCCATACCAGATTATTATCCCACCAACGAACTTAAAGATCTCTTTGCACATTATTTCATATCATTTTCATGTGGTAGCATGGCCGAGAAACAGTATTTACAAGCGTTTACGAGATCTACTGATAAAAACTCAAAGATCCTATATAGTGTATGTGAGTATTGTATAGTATATGAAAGTACAATGTAAGTATTGTATAGTATATGAAAGTACAATGTGAGTATTGTATAGTATATGAAAGTACAATGTGAGTATTGTATAGTATATGAAAGTACAATGTGAGTATTGTATAGTATATAAAAGTACAATATAATTCTGTTGATGTTGACAGTTTATGAAAAGAAACAAATACATATACTCAACAACAAAAGAAAAAGAACAAAAAAAAAAAAAAAAAAGAAAAGATAGGTATCACTTCAAAAAAATTACAAATTCAAATTTTGCATTTGGTTGTCCAAATTATTTTATGAACCCATTCAGCAATCATGTTGGCTGTCATCGGTCTGAAATCAGTCAAGCGTGTCGAGCGTAAATGACCAAGCGTAATCAATGAAAGCACGCGCATCGTAACTAGACAAGGGCTTAGGTTGTATTAGATCTCGGTGTCAAAATCCGCGTGAAAAAGTAACTACTTTATCAAATTCAAACATGGTTTCTTATCTCAAACATTGCAATATTGAGATCATTTATGAGCTTAGACCGTGTCTAGTTAAGGAAAAGTCTATGTTGAATTTTGCTTATTACATATAGTATGTATGAGGCATGATTTACACAATCTCCACACCAGGACGAACAATTTGGTTTATTTCTACGAAATTAATCGCCTGAAAGTGAAAATAATCGCTAGCAAAAGGGATCAGAGTTGGAAGAGCTTATTTTAATCGGATTTTTTAAAGTGCCGTATTTATAACTGTCACTGTTAATCTCCATAAAAGACTATCCGTGACGTGACAAGGTCGGTGTGTTGACATCCGTGACGTGACAAGGTCGGTATGTTGACAGCTGTGACGTCACAATGTCGGTGTGTTTACAATTATTAGATGCAACAAACTACGTACTAGTCACACATTCCTGAGATTGAAGCTATAAAAAATAACCCGACGCTTTTAATTTTCGGCCCAGATAAAACATGATTTATCTGTTTTCAAGTGATAGTTGCAACGATCGCAGCATCGTACTTTCACCCAGGTCGGAAATCGTCACATACTTGTCATCGTTAGAAAAAAGAAGGTACAGTTGAATTAAAAGCAAACATAACACGAGGTTTTGTGTGGTTAAATCTTTGATTTTATGTAAATATTTAACTCGAACAACATTTTTAGCTGTAATATATATATATATATATATATATATATATATATATATATATATATATATATATATATATATATATATATATATCTGCAGTGAACGCAAACCGTTACGCAACGAACAATTCGGAGATCCTCTGATACTTTCATAACATACGGTAGATACTCTAGATTTTCAGAAGTTTGAACTAAAATATTACCAAAAGTACTAGTTTTCTGAATTTCATTTACATTGCCCATATTAATGAAATTAATAGCTATTAACAAATAAAGAGAACATTTTCATAACCCTTCACTGTTGCGCGTGTTGTTCCAGTTTACGCTTGTATTGAATAACTGTCATACGCTTGACTGATTTTAACGTTTTAGCAATTGAAAAGTTAACTTGCAAACATAAGGGAAAATAAAATCAATTTCGACAAGCAAATACAAAATATAAAATTTTCAATGTTCTTAATTAATACGTTTCCTTCCTGTTGAGTATACTACATATATGATTGAATATGCAATTACGAACAATATCTCTTAACTATTAACACGCTGAATTTACTTCATTTTAAAAGAATATTTTGTGTTATTGGTGTTGTATTCATTTTTAAGTTTGTAAGCACCTGAAAGTACAATCTTTGGTATAGACTATTTGCGTATATTGTTAAAGTAGGACACATAGTATAGTATTCGTCGCTAACTTTTACCTACACCGCACAATTTACCCTATCGTATCGCTAACTTTACCTACACCGCACAATTTACCCTATCGTATCGCTAACTTTACCTACACCGCACAATTTACCCTATCGTATCGCTAACTTTACCTACACCGCACAATTTACCCTATCGTATCGCTAACTTTACCTACACCGCACAATTTACCCTATCGTATCGCTAACTTTATCTACACCGCACAATTTACCCATTCGTATCGCTCCCAGTCTTGTTTGCGAGCTCGGAGATGTAGAAAAGGACCACCTTCTGTAGGACATGCTATTAATGGATGCAGCATTTTTTCCTCTGGGACTTTTTATTACAGAAAACCTTGTTTTTCTAGCTTGCCCAACCAAAAAAACCTTTGCCTTATGAAATTTACTATTAAACTTAAAAAAAATACCCAAGTGTTTAAATTCATTTACAACATCCCTAAAATAATTACCAAATAAAAATTAAAAATATTTCTCAGCGTGCCCTTAGAAAAAAATGTAAATTTAATTTGTTCTGCATTCATAAGTAATTTCCATATATTACAATATTCAGACATACTATCTAAGATTTTCTGTGGATTCTGCATTCATAAGTAATTTCCATATATTACAATATTCAGACATACTATCTAAGACTTTCTGTGGGTTCTGCATTCATAAGTAATTTCCATATATTACAATATTCAGACATACTATCTAAGACTTTCTGTGTGTTCTGCATTCATAAGTAATTTCCATATATTACAATATTCAGACATACTATCTAAGACTTTCTGTGGGTTCTGCATTCATAAGTAATTTCCATATATTACAATATTCAGACATACTATCTAAGACTTTCTGTGGATTCTGCATTCATAAGTAATTTCCATGTATTACAATATTCAGACATACTATCTAAGACTTTCTGTGGATTCTGCATTCATAAGTAATTTCCGTATATTACAATATTCAGACATACTATCTAAGATTTTCTGTGGATTCTGCATTCATAAGTAATTTCCATATATTACAATATTCAGACATACTATCTAAGACTTTCTGTGGATTCTGCATTCATAAGTAATTTCCATATATTACAATATTCAGACATACTATCTAAGACTTTCTGACTATCTAAGACTTTCTGACTATCTAAGACTTTCTGACTATCTAAGACTTTATCTAAGACTTTCTGACTATCTAAGACTTTCTGACTATCTAAGACTTTATCTACAACTTTCTGACTATCTAAGACTTTATCTAAGACTTTCTGACTATCTAAGACTTTCTGACTATCTAGGACTTTCTGACTATCTAAGACTTTCTGACTATCTAAGACTTTCTGACTATCTAAGACTTTCTGACTATCTAAGACTTTATCTAAGACTTTCTGACTATCTAGGACTTTCTGACTATCTAGGACTTTCTGACTATCTAAGACTTTCTGACTATCTAAGACTTTATCTAAGACTTTCTGACTATCTAAGACTTTCTGACTATCTAAGACTTTATCTAAGACTTTCTGACTATCTAAGACTTTCTGACTATCTAAGACTTTCTGACTATCTAGGACTTTCTGACTATCTAGGACTTTCTGACTATCTAAGACTTTCTGACTATCTAAGACTTTCTGACTATCTAAGACTTTCTAACTATCTAAGACTTTCTGACTATCTAGGACTTTCTGACTATCTAGGACTTTCTGACTATCTAGGACTTTCTGACTATCTAGGACTTTCTGACTATCTAAGACTTTCTGACTATCTAAGACTTTCTAACTATCTAAGACTTTCTGACTATCTAGGACTTTCTGACTATCTAAGACTTTCTGACTATCTAGGACTTTCTAACTATCTAAGACTTTCTAACTATCTAAGACTTTCTGACTATCTAGGACTTTCTGACTATCTAAGACTTTCTGACTATCTAAGACTTTATCTAAGACTTTCTGACTATCTAAGACTTTCTGACTATCTAAGACTTTCTGACTATCTAAGATTTTCTGACTATCTACGACTTTCTGACTATCTAAGACTTTCTGACTATCTAAGACTTTCTGACTATCTAGGACTTTCTGACTATCTAAGACTTTCTGACTATCTAAGACTTTATCTAAGACTTTCTGACTATCTAAGACTTTCTGACTATCTAGGACTTTCTGACTATCTAAGACTTTCTGACTATCTAAGACTTTATCTAAGACTTTCTGACTATCTAAGACTTTCTGACTATCTAAGACTTTCTGACTATCTAAGATTTTCTGACTATCTAAGACTTTCTGACTATCTAAGACTTTATGTGGATTCTGCAAGTATAATCGTATCATCAACATATAAGAGTAAAACTAATTTCAGGGACACTTCAACCTAATTATGGTCAAAAGCCTGGTACAGAATGTTACTAACAGTTAGTAAACCACTGTAATGTCTTTACTGGTTTTCACTCGGATCATTGGGGAATATCGCAAACAATAAAGGGGATGGTTTTCACTCAGATCATTGGGGAATATCGCAAACAATAAAGGGGAACTAATTTGACTCTTTATCTGACACTTGCATTATACTTTTTAAATAGCATTAAAATTATTTCCATTCACACGGCACGACAAAAATTAGAGTGCACATCTATTGACAGAATCAAATCCTCTTTTAAAGTCTGTGTAGACAAATTACAGCTTTTAATTTTACTAATAAAATAAATGAATAAGATACATTAATGTAAAAATATGATCAGCTGTTGAATATTCTTTTCTAAAACCAGTCTGTTCTTCTCCAAGAATACCAAGATTGGTCAAATACTCCGCGAGTAGCTGATTGATAAATGTTGTAAAAAGGTTGCCGAATCAACTAAAAAAAATAATCCCTCTTTAATTATAATGGTCATTGACGTTTACGCTTTCATATATATATATATATATATATATATATATATATATATATATATATATAGATATATATATATATATCTATATATATATATAAACACACTATTTAGTAACTGCACAATCACAGGCATAGTATCTGTTCCAAAGCGGTAATATAACCAATACTTATTTATTACCTTCGCACACCATAGTATTTTAATGTAAATTACGAATAGCGGCATAGACTTCGCATTTTGTTTTGTCATTATTCAGAAATGCACTCTCGTTAATATGCATTGTTGATACATCGTCATGTTCAATGTTATTGTCAAATGACTCCTTAGTTGTTTGCAGCGTTCGTTAAAGTTTTCCGTAAAAACAGATAGTAAAATGTAATTCCTTTTCGCATCTAAGTTAATGAGAGATCTGTATGATTATGGGTCATGTTGGGCCACTTTATGAAAAAATGACGTCATTTTGAACTCACGTCACAGTATTCTTTTCACTTGACCGGGTATGGTTTCATAACAAGTATTCACGTGACTCGCTCTGACCAATGAAAAAACAAGAAACAAGTGAGAGATGGGTAAAATCAGGTTTATATTTGTTTTTTTCTGTACGCTTAAATATATGATTACTCCCTTTATGACATTATATTTGTCCTTTCAAAAGCCTATAAAAATGTTTATACATGCATTTTGCATTTATTTAAGTGTTTTCTTCTGGTACGTTGATGAAAATTAAATTATAATTGCGTCCGTAACGACCATATTGGATTTCTGGAAGAATACCTCGCCAAACTAAGGCGTTAATCTTAAAGGAAATTAAACTAAACATTTTTTTGCATTGCATTATTGCAGTTATTTGCAATAACTGCACAGCTTGGACAGCAAAGCCGATATTCATACTCTCGACATTGAAGTCTCTACTACATCTGGCACGACGAGTCCTTTAGTGCATTTACTTTACCAGAAATTCACAATTCTAACCAGTAATGAAGAAAATGTATCATTTTATTTCAATAACCATGAAAGCCATTGTTTGGATATGAGCACGTGGAACCTAGATCATTTCCCAGAACACTGGTTCCAAATCAATGGACTTCGAATAAACACTTTAACACCGGTTCCAAATCAAGTGACGTCGAATAAACACCTTAACACCGGTTCCAAATCAAGGGATGTCGAATAAACACTTTATCAGGTTGAGCGTATCAAAGATTAAACCCCAAAGCAACCTTTCGACTTTTACTTAGTTCATATTTTAATCCGTCTTTGCTCAGGGAAAAATTTCATATATTTTATACTTTAGAAGCAGACTGAGTCGCTATCTATATGAATTCATGCCTGATAAAAATGTGCTGATGTACATTGGTTACTTAAATGGTTAAAATGATTCATGCTGTACTGCTTTATTTACTCTGACATCAGTTTCTCAGACAAAAAGTTTTACGTTTTACAGTAATTTATCCGCCATAAGAATCTTCAATACTTTTATAGAGGTGACAATTTTTGTGTTCTTTCGCTATCAACGAGATTGATTGAAGTGATAAGAACTCAAATACACCTATCACTACAGTATTACAAAAAGTTTTACGTTTTACAGTAATTTATCCGCCATAAGAATCTTCAATACTTTTATAGAGGTGACAATTTTTGTGTTCTTTCGCTATCAACGAGATTGATTGAAGTGATAAGAACTCAAATACACCTATCACTACAGTATTATATGTGTATATTTTGTAGGAGGTTTCAAAAATTGGTTTAAATGTTCACAATTAAAACTACGTTCATGTATGCGATTAAATATTATTCCCCAAAAAATTGTTAGGGCGTAGTATTTTAGATGCCAGTCATATATTACTTTCAGCTATTGCATGATTCCTTTTTGATTGGTTGACACGACGCCGTGTGATTTACAATAATTCATCACAGGGTACTGTCGTTACATCATTCACATTTACGTGACGTCACAATGCATTTTTGTATAGCCTCATGCTGCTGATATGTCATTTTTTCAGTTATGTTTTAAAATCGTGCATTAAATCATGTAATGAAACAAATATAGACCTTTTCTGAGGTGAATATGAAGTTTTATGAACCAATATGAGGTTTGCTGGTTCATAAATCTTCATCTTGACCTCAGTAGAGGTCAATAATTGTATATTAACAGGAAGCTCGTGACATTATTCAGCGATAAGTGTATTCTACAACAAAAGATATGTTGGAAATATGCTTTCGCAAGAAGTAGTTATAATTTCATAGTAATATTGTTTGAATAACCAAATTTTAAGGAGGTTGCTTGCACTTCCTTTCTTCCGAAACAGGAGTATTTTGTGTACAAGGGTCCATGGTTGCCGCTCCACGTTCTCTGATCATTATTGGATAAACTGGTCCCCTCTATCGAAAAGTTCATTCCTGATTAATATTTGCTAAAGTCCACAGAGGGCTTGCGTATATCTATTATAATGTTTAGTATGTACAATTAGACCGTATATTCTTTTACTTATGTTTGAGAATGTCCCTCTCTAGAACAAAAATACGTTAAATTGTGTACTACGAATAACAAATGAAGATATTAAAGTCTAAAGGAGGAACTCCTCTTCTTTAGAATGAAACTGTATAGTGATCTTTGTCCTTCCAACATTTACAGTTTTCACTCAAAAATAGCTAATTACGTCTATTTAATTGTTTTTTCATACGTTGAAGGTTGAATGATGCGGAATAAAATTATGGAAAAAGAAGTAATGGTCACCAGTCATGTTTCTTCAGTGTAAAACCTTCAAAGTGACAAAGATTTACCTCTTTGTCAGGCTAATTTTATATAATATACAGGTGCTCTCGGGTGCATAAAACAAGGATGTTATCTGTCTTGAAGCAAATTAAATGATTTAGGATTGATAGTGAGTTTTATTACTGAGGTATGTTATGTATATGTTGTCTATAATGTGTGTTTAAATTTTGTCCATGAAGGTAAGTTGTACTTTAGATTCTGGTCACTTGTAAACAGAATGTTTACATAGCATTTGAGTTCAAGGCCAGTCTTGTTTACAGTTAGACTGTATTTTTTCCATTCGATTGATTCACATCCTGTTATGATATAGGTCAAGTTAAAATGTGAATAAATATGGATTTGGTAAACAAATAATTAATTCCTGTTTTAGATCAGTCTGTGGGAATCCGTTTGTGATCAGAATTTACATTGTGCCGTTGAAATCAGATATAATTTGAGAAGAATTATTTATTTAACATATTTATTGGAATTACTGAAGTGCTCATTGAATTTTGAATTAATACATTACTTTGGACTTTTGTGAACTCATTCAAAGACATTATAGATTGTATCATTGTGTTATATCAGGACATTCAAGATTATTGTAACTCATTCGGAACATTCCATATTTTTGGACATGTGATTAGGACATTTTAGGATTATTAGGAATTTGATTCACAATATTGTAAAGTATCTCTTGAATTTCACTTTGTGGGGAAATAAATTGCTTGTTGATATTACTTACATTGTTGGTTTTACCGTCTATCTGTTACATATTTTTTAAGACGTAGAGTCGTAACAGGTATAACGCACTAAGATATTGAATCCAAGAAAGAAGACAGCAGTGTTTTCCTTAAAAAAAAACCAAAAAAAACGTGAATTTAATTTCATCTGCCATTTTTATGAAATTTTAATGAAAATATGGTATACAACTTTTGCTAATAATCAACTTAATCCGATAACGCAAAAATGTAACAGCAACTGATTCATTAACAAAATCATTTACAAAAGCACGTACGTCACTGGGCTTACTTATCAACAAATCATTTACAAAAGCACGTACGTCACTGGGCTTACTTATCAACAAATCATTTACAAAAGCACGTACGTCACTGGGCTTACTTATCAACAAATCATTTACAAAAGTACGTACGTCACTGGGCTTACTTATCAACAAATCATTTACAAAAGTACGTACGTCACTGGGCTTACTTATCAACAAATCATTTACAAAAGCACGTACGTCACTGGGCTTACTTATCAACAAATCATTTACAAAAGCACGTACGTCACTGGGCTTACTTATCAACAAATCATTTACAAAAGCACGTACGTCACTGGGCTTACTTATCAACAAATCATTTACAAAAGCACGTACGTCACTGGGCTTACTTATCAACAAATCATCATGGCAGCACCTATCTCTATTTTCGCAGTGCGTAAAACACCTGGCGTGGACAGCATTTATTTGCAATATAAAAAAATAATGTTTAAATAATAACATTCTTTTTCAAAATATGGCATAATTAAAACTTTATAATTAAGCAGAAAAAAAATGTATATATCACCATGCATTTATGTTTATCAAGCAATATTTCGGAATTTCGCCATTGCTTACATAAATTGCATCGTGGACTATGGTCACAATTATTTTCCCTACATAGTCTCTCCATTTGTTTGTCAGTACAGAACTTTCTCTACATAGTCTCCACATTTCTTTGTCAATACAGAACTTTCCCTACATAGTCTCTAAATTTCTTTGTCAGTACAGAACTTTCCCTACATAGTCTCTACATTTCTTTGTCAGTACAGAACTTTCCCTACATAGTCTCTACATTTCTTTGTCAGTACAGAACTTTCCCTACATAGTCTCTACATTTCTTTGTCAGTACAGAACTTTCCTACATAGTCTCTACATTTCGTTGTCAGTACAGAACTTTCCCTACATAGTCTCTACATTTCTTTGTCAGTACAGAACTTTCCCTACATAGTCTCTACATTTCTTTGTCAGTACAGAACTTTCCCTACATAGTCTATACATTTCTTTGTCAGTACAGAACTTTCCAAATCCTAATAAATTGTATGTGAATCTAAAGTATCTTCAAAGATGAACTCACGGTGAAGTTCTTGTCATAGGTTAACCGACCTTGTTTTGAGAAGCTGAACTATAAACAAAACAACGTGTCATGGGTCACAGTTTTCACTTCAGGACCTGCATCAATGTCAGATTATTCACTGTAACCAGAATACACACAGACAATCACACCATAATTATAAAAAATTTCCTTTAAATCAATACCATGAATGCCTAAATCCAAGCCATGAATCACCATAAAGAGAGAGAGAGAGAGAGAGAGAGAGAGAGAGAGAGAGAGAGAGAGAGAGAGAGAGGAAAAACTCTAACAATAGATTGGGACTACATTTGTGGGTACCGACTCGGAAGAAATACTTGTGAGTCCATCGTATTGTCATGCCGTACAACGGTTTATTAAATGTAGTAAAATTACTAGACATTCTGGCGTCCTTACAGCAATAATAGCTATTTAAAAAGCATGTTTTCTCCCTAATACCCATTTTGCCCCAATCCTCTACCTGCCGGCCGCAACTTGCTTACCTATGATTTACCTGGCCTGAACAGGAAAGAGATATACAAAGCTGAAGGAACTATCAATTAATCAATACGTGATTCATTATTATTATTATTATTATTATTATTATTATTATTATTATTATTATTATTATTATTATTATTATTATTATATCAATTATTGTCTAATATCTTTCATAAAACCCAACAAAATATGCTTGATATATCATTGGATGGATATGAAAAAAAGTAGGTTTCTTCTTAGTAAACTTTTCAGATGAAAGAGGTCATTCTTGTGTTGGTGCTAAGAACATGGGTGGTCTGTACTTCCTGTAGGTGTACTATTATTCCTTCTGTTTCTATGCTAATTATACATTGTATCATACAGATGCTGGAGTAGTTCAATGCAATCATAATATACTGTAGAAAAAGTGAAAATAAAATTTGATGTTGAAAAGATTAACTGACAGTACTATGAAGACGCTTTTACTTTGAATTTACCTGTGTGAATTACTTTACTTGGATCTGGGCATGCGCACTTAAAATGTTCAGCGTTATATCTACTGCTGCTTTCGTTTGTAATAAACGTTAACATTGATCATCATCATTATTTTATTGACCCGTAATCACTTCCATGTACATTTCGTATTGATGTAATAGAATTGTTTCATTATATAAATAATGAAATCTTAGAAGAAAACTCTGATCAAAGGGTGCTGAAGACTGGTCACCTAATAGGATTGGAGAAGGGAAAAATAAGAGCGGGCACCAGCTAAATTAACTTTATTGGTTAATATTTGTTAAAAGTGGCCTACTAGAAGCTTGCAAAAAAAAAAAAAAAAAAAAAAAAAAAAAGAAGATATTCTCGTATAAGCTGATAAATCCCCTTGTTATAGATTTGGTCTGACAAGACGCCTCATCAAAATTAACATGATGAAGGGTCTCAGGTATTTAGACACAATATACAAGACGCTGTCTATTGCCAACGACTGGCCTTCATCCTACATGTCTAAACGTAAACGATTCAGAGACTCGATATCTGGTAAATATTAAGAATTTCTTATTTTTTTTATCTCTGATCTAGTTTCCATGTGTTTGTCAATCAGAAGTACAAAAAGTTTGCGCCAATTTTATTGAAAAATATTTACAGAAAGCGCTTTGCCTGAATTTTCCTTCTAAAAAAAGGTGGAATTTCATCACCACTATTTAGATTTTGCAGTTCCGTCAGTTTTTATTGAAATGCAACCATCGTAACAAAATTCATGTTTACAGTTAGAAGTGTGTGTATGTATGTATATATATATATATATATATATATATATATATATATATATATATATATATATATATATATATATATATATATATATATATATATATATTCACAAGGACTATTTGGAATTAATTGGATATAACTGATTCTTGTTCAGTAAGAACGTTTGTTGAATCTTAATTGTTACACAGTTGCACGCTTTGAGTTTTACATATAATTCAGAATAACTGTGTATCTGCTATTAAAACATAAGACTGACTCTCTCTCTCTCTCTCTCTCTCTCTCTCTCTCTCTCTCTCTCTCTCTCTCTCTCTCTCTCTCTCTCTCTCTCTCTCTCTCTTTCCATGTACGCATATTTGCATACCAGATATGAATGGAATACATATATTATTCAGTTTATTTTAAGGCTGGCTTACATTTCCATAGGAAAATATATTGTTGACATTTCTGGAGTATGCGTCATGGAGTTGACGTTTTTGGGTGTGATACGAAATCAACGAGTATTGTACCGAGTAAGACTGGCAGCGGATCACTTCTTTTTAAAATCAATGTGACGAAATGACCACAGATTTAGCTATTACATATATCCGGATAAATGCATAAATTTGGCTGTTACATATATCCGGATAAATGCATAAATTTGGCTGTTACATATATCCGGTATTACGACTCTACGGTCTAAGAAAAATGTAACAAAAAGAAAGTGAAACCAACAGATCAAGTAAAAATCAACAAGCAATTTATTTCTAGATAATTAAAATGATAATCAAAAGGCATTTACACTATTGTGAATTACATTTTTTTAAAATCCAGAATGTATTAATCACAAACCCTAAAATATAGAATGTTCCGAGTGAACTACTGTATCATTGAATGTGCTGATGTGCCAATAGTCTTTAATGTCCTGATGTGCCAGTAGTCTTTAATGTGCTGATGTGCTAAAATGAAGCATTCCAGAATATCTTTGAAGAAGTTCACATAAATCACCAAATCATCAATTCAAAATCAAAAAAGAGAATGAGCACTATAAGTAACTCCAGTGAATCTTTTAAAACAAATAATTCCTCTCTCTGAATTTGGAATGATTTATCACAACTGTAATGACTCTTTATAAACCAAAAAAAAAAACTATCCAATAAGCATGGTATATATAAATAAAGGTCACATGGCAGAATGTTCTAGAAAATTATATTGTGTATGTGACTTTTAACACACAACTCTAAAGGACATTCTAGTTTTATCTGTAAACAAAATCAACCCTGACATCAAATTAAATAAACAACTTGTTTACCAAAACCGTCCTAGAACTCAAATACTAAGTAAAGAACCTAATTCAAGGAAAATAGCTAAACATGTAAACTTTATACATAACATTAAGGTTTGAGCAAATATTAAAGTCAAGAAACATTTATAATTTCCTAAAATATTTATAATATTATATAAACATCATACATATCACCGGATAAATGCATAAATTTAGCTGTTACATATATCCGGATAAATGCATACATTTAACTGTTACATATATCCGGATAAATGCATAAATTTAGCTGGATAAATGCATAAATTTAACTGTTTCATATCTCGTAATAAATGTATAAATTTAGCTGGATAAATGCATAAATTTAACTGTTACATATATCCCGATAAATGCATAAATTTAACTGTTACATATATCCCGACAAATGCCCATTTTTATGGCTGCTTAAACCTAATGTGAGGTATTATTGTTTCCGACTGTCCTAAGAATATTTATATGGGTTCATACGACGTTTTGTTTTAATTTGCCTCTAATTATGTTGTTTTGTTTTTTTTCATCTACATCTCAGCACTAAATACTATATTCGCAAATAGTCAAATCTTTATTTGTTCGGACTGTAATAAGAATATTTATATGGGTTCATACTACGTTTTGTTTTAATTTGTCTATAATTATGTTGTTGTTTTTTTCATCTACATCTCAGCACTAAATACTATATTAGCAAATAGTCAATGCACAGGATTGCAGTATTTATTAAATCTATAAATAATAGTGATAACTTTATCATCTCTAATACATGCATCATCATATCTCTTTTGTCTCCTTCACAAAACATCCAGAGTCATCGGATGTAATAAAAGCGGTATCAGATTGTTCTACTTGCATTTCTAAGTGCCTTTTTTGCCCACTTGAATGACCTTTTCTGCTTACTTTAAAATGTACTAGAAAAGGTAAATGCATCCTCACGGACCGATCGATCGTATTACACGTCAGCTTGATTGATGATGGTGTTAACAGATTGCCGTTATCTCCAGACTGGTTCAATGATGTTAGGTAACAACTATCTTTGTTTTGGATACCGGTAGAATCTTCGAAATTACAAATGGAATATTTAATTCGGGGAATATAGTGATTCGTTTGTGGCTCACATAGGGGCCATGTTTAAGCAAAAAAATAAGATTTTTCTGAAGTACTTAATTAAGTCAACATTTCACGAGTCGTCCTGTGGTACCCAAGACTTCAGGAGTTTGCTAGCAACTTTTTAGAAAAGCAATCCTCGCAACAACAAAAGTTAATGTTGACAGTTGGAAGTGTCATTTTCATATATACATGTACCTGGCACACGTTGGAAAGCCTCGGAATTGATGAATTAAAAAAAAAAAAAATAAAATTGGCTGTGGTGGGGAAGGGATGTGTATGGAACTAAGATTGAGAATTCCCCATCTTGATTTCAGGATTCACTTGATAGCCGGATCGATTTTTCTATTCAAGTAGGAATGAAAACTGAGAATGAAAACAAATTTGATGCCATCTATTATCAGTGGCGTCAGAACATGTTAATTAACACGTATCATTTTACAGGCTGTTTGATGTAACTTGACTGAAATTGAAAACGTATCAAAAGTGTTAGACAAATCTTTAAACAAAAAAATTTACATTACTTTAATTTAAATATAATTACGAACTCGGGCATCTGCATTTTGCAATTTTTAAACTTATATTTTAAAATTTGTGTTCTTTGTTATCATCTCTCTCTGTCTCTATCTCTCTGTCTGTCTCTCTCTGTCTGTCTCTGTCTCTGTCCCTGTCTCTGTCTCTGTCTCTGTCTCTCTCTTAGTAATAGACATTCGAGGCGACCTTCCTAATATGCAACAGATAGGGTACGTGTGAACGTAAATGTCTAAACACACTGGACACCTAATTCTGTACTTGTTGACAACAAGAAGTGAACTTGGTTGAATGATCCAAATATTTTAGCATCCTAACAACACAAATTCATGCCTTGAATTTGTACCTCATTACATCACAGTTATGTGTACCACAGTGCATTCCTGTGAGAAATGCAAACTGTCTCTTCGGAGACAAGTGAAAAGAATACCAATTTTATACAACAGGATCAAAAGGATCTCCTTGGAAAAATTGTATGTCCATAGACATTAATACTTAGTATTCTGTTAAAGGAATTTGTGTGAAAATGGTTCCTTAACGTCTTGCTCTTTCTTTCACATTAAATGCTGTTGAAGTGAAATGTACAGCAGCTTTGCTAGTATAGTGCCTTTGAGTCTCTTGAAAACATTGACAAAGAGTTTACTTACCTAATTTTGTAGCTAGAATTCCATGCAGTATAAATTAGCGAATATTAAGAGAAGAGCAGTTGATTCAAATAACTTTATGACATGGGGACTTGAGACACTTTGAAGTAGTAACCCTTCTGTTACACCATAACAGTGCCACAGACTATCTATAAAATGTAAGTCACGAGTTTTCTTACTTTATATTCTTGTATGACCTATCGGCTATATCAAGCCGACTGGTATAGGTACGTATCAACCGTGATCGCCTGACAAGCATGTTGGTATCTAGCAGTTTTGACCGCAGTATTGCATTACAACATACGGTCCATGCAACAGGAGTGGGTAGGGAGGGGGGGGGGGGGGGGGGTACGGTGTGTGCCCTTGCTTGTAGTTCGTATTAGAAGGTTTTATATTTAAACTAACTTGCGTAAAAAAAACTTTAAGCAAACCCGGAGCATTTTGACATATCAGAACAGCAGAATACACAGTTTATTCAAAAACATGCACATATTAACCTGTCTATAAACATGTCACCTGCCATGTGCATTGACAGATGGGTGGCCGGATGACTTCCTTTATGGCATCGCTGCTTTTTCCAAATCTATTCAGTCATATATTTATTAATCCACTCATACGTCCATGGATTAGTAAAACGATAACAAAGTAGCCATATACAATGTCAGGTAAAAATGTTACCACTACACGATATTTTTCAAACAGTTATCACAAGTTGTCGTCAAAACATGCTCTGATTATTTTCCCATGTGTCGTAATCTTCTAAATCCAATTCATGTGACGAATGGCATGCATGCATCTCTCTCAGCCTATATATATATATATATATATATATATATATATATATATATATATATATATATATATATATATATATATATATATATATATATATATACGCACACATACATTTTTTTCTATTCTGGAGAAAAGACAAAAGGTCGGTGTATTAATAAGATAATCTAATTTGTTTGTTCCTCTTTACATTGGCATAATACTAATGGCTGTCTGTTTTCTAGTTACATTGGCATGGTACTAATGTCTGTCTGTCTCCTAGTTATATTGGCATGGTACTAATGGTGTCTGTCCCCTAGTTACATTGGCATGGTACTATTGGTTGTCTGTCTCCTAGTTACAATGACATGGTACCAATGGGTGTCTGTTTCCTAGTTACATTGGCCTGGTACTAATAGCTGTATGTCTCCTAGTTACATTGGCATTGTACTAATGTCTGTCTGTCCCCAAGTTACAGTGGCATGGTACTCTGGCTGTCCCCTAGTTACATTGGCATGGTACTACCGGCTGGCTGTCTCCTAATTATATTCGCCTGGTACTAATGGCTGGCTGTCCCCTAGTTACATTGGCATGGTACTAATGGGTGTCTGTCTCCTAGTTATATTGGCATGGTTCTAATAGCTGTCTGTCCCCTAGTTACATTGGCATGATACTAACTAATGGCTGCCCCCTAGTTACAATGGCAATGTACTACTGGCTGGCTGTCCCCTAGTTACATTGGCATGGTACTACTGGCTGTCTGTCTCCTAGTTACATTGGCATGGTGCTAATGCCTGTCTGTCCCCTAATTACATCGGCATGGTACTAATGGCTGTCCCCTAGTTACATTGGGATGGTACTAATGGCTGTCTGTCTTCTAGTTACATTGGCATGGTACTACCGGTTCTCTGTCTCCTAGTTACATTGGCCTAGTACTAATGGTTGTCTGTTTCCTAGTTACATTGGCCTGGTACTAATGGCTGTCTGTCTCCTAGTTACATTGGCCTGGTATTAATGGTTGTATGTCTGCTAGTTACATTGGTCTGGTACTAATGGCTGTATGTCTCCTAGTTACATTGGCATGGTTCTAATGGCTGTCCCCTAGTTACATCGGCATGGTACTAATAGCTGTCTGTGCGATTGTTACATTGGTTTGGTAGCAATAGCTGTCAGTTTCCTAGTTACTTTGGCCTGGCACTAATGGTTGTATGTCTCCTAGTTACATTGGTCTGGTACTAATGATTGTCTGTTTCCTAGTTACATTGGCCTGTTACTAATGGCTGCCTGTCTCCTAGTTACATTGGCCTGGTAATATTGGTTTTATGTCTCCTAGTTACAGTGGTCTGGTACTAATGGCTATCTGTCTCCTAGTTACATTGGCATGGTACTAATGGCTGTCTATCTCCTAGTTACATTGGCATTGCACTAATGGCTGTCTGTCCCCTAGTTGCATCGGCATGGTACTAATGGCTGTCTGTCCGATTGTTACATTGGTTTGGTAGCAATAGCTGTCAGTTTCCTAGTTACATTGGCCTGGCACTATTTTTTGTCTGTCTCCTAGTTACATTGGTCTGGTACTAATAGCTGTCTGACTCCTAGTTACATTGGCCTGGTACTAATGATTGTCTGTTTCCTAGTTTCATTGGCCTGTTACTAATGGCTGTCTGTCTCCTAGTTATATTGACCTGATACTAATGATTGTATGTCTCCTAGTTACATTGGTCTGGTACTAATGGCTGTCTGCCTCCTAGTTACATTGGCATGGTACTAATGGCTGTATGTCTCCTAGTTACATTGGCATTGCACTAATGGCTGCCTGTCCCCTAGTTACATTGGCATGGTACTAATGGCTGTATGTCTCCTAGTTACGTTGGCATGGTACTAATGGCTGTATGTCTCCTAGTTACATTGGCATTGCACTAATGGCTGCCTGTCTCCTAGTTACATTGGCATGGTACTAATGGCTGTCTGTCTCCTAGTTACATTGGTATTGCACTAATGGCTGCCTGTCTCCTAGTTACATTGGCATGGTACTAATGGCTGTATGTCTTCTAGTTACATCGGCCTGGAACTAATGACTCTCTGTTTCCGTTTTTATGAAATCTCTTTTCCAGGACATACACTCCACTCCAACTGTGCCAATTCATGAAATGCTTTCTTATTCACAAACTGAATCAAAAAGATAACATTGGCATTAATCAATTATTGAAAATGTTTGCACTTCAGTTGAAATAAAGGAAGTATAGGCATTATTTATTCCTTAACTTTTTTATGTTTGTTTTAATTATTCAGATGCATTCAAACATTAATCAAATACATTCGACTGGTCACGGAAATATTTTACAAGCGACGCAGAATAATCCATGTAATTGTTTCTGCCCGAGAGATATATTCCACTTATTTTGTACAATCGACTGGTCACGGAAATATTTTATAAGCGACGCAGAATAATCCATGTAATTGTTTCTATTCCACTTATTTTGTAATCATTGTCCTCCTACATAAAGCTCGATGCATCTTCAGCTGTTATTTAAACACCTCACGATACATCGGATACTTTGCACTCCTGTTGGATTATGGATCCGGCTAGACATTACTCAAGAAGGGGACAGGAGGAGTAAGCAATTTAACAGTATATAGAAGGCATTAACATACAGTATATAGAAGGCATTAACATACAGTATATAGAAGGCATTAACATACAGTAAATAGAAGGCATTAACATACAGTATTGGGTGTAAAGAAGAGGAGATTATGATGATAGTGGTGGTAGTGATAATAATAATAATAATAATAATAATAATAATAATAATAATAATTCTTTTGCTTAAGGACTTGCTTAACTGTTGGATGAACTTCGGTAGGATGTGAATCTCTACTTTGCAGTGGAAACTGCTTGCAAACCATGGTAGTTGCTACCTCTAGACAGTTACAATTACCTGTACAATAGACAGTTACAATTACCTGTACAATAGACATTTACAATTACCTGTATAATGGAATCTTATACAATTTTCAAACATTGCCTTTTACGCTGAATTCCACTGTACTCTTTATTGTATTCATGTTGATTATGAACATGCTGAATCAGGGAGAACATTCATGCATTTAAGTATTTATTTTTCACTAAAAATGAAGTAAATTGAGAACATTTCAGGTAGTGGACTGAAAGCGAACTGTATGATGTCACATATACGATAATAAATTGATCGCAGAGTATTAGTATTTTGGTCAATATTATGTTTATTTATTAATGAGGTTATGACTGGTGTACAGTGATTATTTATGGTCTGAAGCATGATTATTATTTATGAACTGAAGCATGATTATTATATATGGACTGAAGCATGATTATTATTTATGGACTGAAGCATGATTATTATTTATGGACTGAAGCATGATTATTATATATTGACTGAAGCATGATTATTATTTATTGACTGAAGCATGATTATTATTTATTGACTGAAGCTTGATTATTATATCTGTAAACAAAAACACTAAACTGAAAGAAACACTAGCAAATAAATCAATTTATTTCAAGACCCTTTTAGTGGTTGACACGTTTACGTGATATGATCAGCATACAGAAAATCTCTTCTGAAAAAAGATGGTTTGCTTTTTTAACAGTTATGACCCGTTTTCAAGCAAAACTTGCAATTTGTGTAGTTACAACACACTGTTCTGTCTTAAAACATTTTATAGGAATTAACGGCGATTTACGTAACTTGCCGTTAATTCCTATACAATGTTTTAAGACAAAATTTGTGTATTTACAACACACTATTCTGTCTTAAAACATTTTATAGGAATTAACGGCGATTTACGTAACTTGCCTCTAGTTTAACCTGTTTGTATTAGATAATGGGTGGATGGATACCATATATTATTATTAAATTTATAGATTGCAAAATTCTGAAATGCTATGCTTAATTTTCTTCTTAGAATGTGAGGTATTTTTTTTTTAAAGTCCAGATGTACGTTGTGTTGGTACATGTATGACTAATTATTACCATTGATACGTAGTACGTTGTGTTGGTACATGTATGACTAATTATTACCATTGACACGTAGTACGTTGTGTTGGTACATGTATGACTAATTATTACCATTGATACGTAGCAACATAATCATCTCATTTTATGAACAAAGGTTATTGCAAATGTTTTAACTTTTACTTACCAGTAATCTATCTGTTGGCTTTCGTGAAATAAATATACCTATTACCAAAAACGCACAACCAGCCCGCTTCTCTACCAGAGGTTGCTGATGACATACAAGAAGAAACTCTAATGAGCAATAGTTGAAACCATTTCTAGGTGTTTTTGACATCTGTGTTTTGATACAGAAAGTGGGCGAACCCAAGGATACCTTCCAATGTTAACGAAAGGAAGTAGCAAGATTTTAGACCATCAAGTAAGTGTGGTATCGTATTGTTCAAAATGGTAGAAAACTACTATGCTATGACCGGCCTTAACGATTGACCGTACCCATGTGTGCAAATATATGTTGTTACCAGTTTCTAGTCCCTGGTCCGTTTTTATTCCCATTTCTTACTTTATCTGTATTTGACTGTGGAGGACTGTGAAATCCAAGGAGCACATACTTTAAACTCTGTATCATTTGCAAAAGATAAAGAATTCCTGTAAATGTTATATTTTTCATTTTTACTCCCACTTACTGAGATCACACATGACAGTTCCAGATAAAAACAACGTTGCCCGCAGGTGTGTACAAGGTTTTGTGTATCCACAAACTTCACCAAGATTTGGCGAGAATGGCCAGTTTGGCACCAGAATTAAAACACTTCCATATCACTCAAAACAAAAACATAAAATGAATAAAAACTTGATTCAGAAACCAAAACCAAAGGTGATGATTATTTAAGTCTCAGACTCAGAAGTACTGGGAATGTATTTGATCAGCATGAATATAATATGATCAGGTTTCTTCCGGTCACTGTTCCCATGGTTACAACTTATGTCGTTGCTGAGTTATATAGATATGACAAAAACTGTACCTGTTTGTGAGTTGATCATATTTGACTGCCATGTCTATAATGACTGATGTTCAGGGACTAATTTCAAGGTCATACAGTACATTTAGTACAGTACCTGAATTTCCTTTGTAAAAATTAAATTTTGTTGTTGTTTTTTTTGCTTTGTTTTGTTTTTAATTACAGAATATATGTATATTACGTATGGGACATTATTACGTATGGGACGTTATTTCTTGTGGGACATCATTACGTATGGGACATTATTACGTATGGGACATCATTACGTATGGGACATTGTTACGTATGGACATTGTTACCTATAGGACATTATTATGTGTAGGACATTATTACGTATGGGACATTATTACGTATGGGACATCATTGAGTATAGGAAATTATTTCGTATGGACATTGTTACCTATAGGACATTATTATGTGTAGGACATCATTGCGTATAGGACATTATTTCGTATGGACATTATTACGTATGGGACATTATTACATATGAGACATTATTTCGTATGGACATTATTACGTATCGGACATTATTACGTATGGGGCATCATTACGTATGGGACATTATTACGTATGGGACATTATTACGTATGGGACATTATTACGTATGAGACATTATTACGTATGGGACATCATTGCCTATAGGACATTATTTCGTATGGACATTATTACGTATGGGACATTATTACGTATGGACATTATTACGTATGAGACATTATTTCGTATGGACATTATTACGTATGGGACATTATTTCGTATGGACATTATTACGTATGGGACATTACTACGTATGGACATTATTACGTATGGGGTATTTCTGTGTTATATATAAAGCACATGTAAACTAAAGGGCTTTTATAAATTTCGTTTAAAAATTAAATATTATGTGCTTCTCATCTGATTGTATTTAATTGTAGCTGATCAAAGTGTAGATTGCAATCTACAGAGATGAACTGAGAATGTTGATTTTAATGAAATTTCAGTTGCTGTTTAATGAAGTCAATCATTACATTCGAAAGTTTTGGTATGATTTTAAAAAAAAAATTAAAATTCAATAACCTATTAAAGTTTGCCTATTCAATGTAATTCTTTAGTACAATCAGAACCACAAACATCGATTGATACCTTACGTATAGGTCATGTTGTCTTCGTTGTTTTATAAACAAAAAATGGAAAATACACAGCCATTAGCTATAGTAAAATGGAAGTTATTTGAGAACTACTAACCAAATATGACGAGAAACATTTTTATTTAAAATACATATTGTTTCCAGAGAAAAAGTCGGCACCACAGAATCATCCAAAAGGCCATATGATGCCTTTCGACACTTAGTATATTTAGTACACAGTTTTTGATAATTTTAGTGCTTATTGTGCATAGAACATGGGCTCAGTAACCAATGCCAATCAGTTTTTACTCGGCACTATGTTTGCCACAATTCTGCTGATGTATCGTTAAACTATATACATATATACTGAATGTGTGTGTGCGTGTGTCTGTGTATAAAATGTTTTATAATTGTTTCCTTGGAAATAAAGGTACATACATTTGAAATTGTATCTGCCGAGTGCACACATGTTACCTAACTTAGAATTACATTGGCTTTTTAAATTGTGTACAGGATTCAGTTATCTAATATTTTATGTCGTGACAGTGAATAGAAACTACAGAGTTAATCATGTGACACGAAATTCTTCGGACTTTATCTTCGTGTAATTAACAATCTGTATCTAAAATGAACAGTCGACACGGCTTAGATTAGGAAATTCTCTTTTGAAATTAAAGCAGATAAATTACACTACAGATCTTTCTATGGGTAGTCCGACAGTATTAGTTACAGTGAAGGCAACCTATATAAGACCAATCGATTATATTTACTGCGCCAGGTAAAAGATTATAGTATTCATGTCTCATCCTGCTGTTATCCAGGACCCGGTTAGGAAATTATTAAGTAACGACACTTATAGATCTTTGTAGATTACAAACTAAATATTTCATTATTCATGTATTCATTGTTGTTCTGTCTAATAAGCATTGTCTGCCGCTGTACTCTGTCAATTCCGAATGCACGATAAACAAAGTGCCCATATTCGCTTTATACTCCAAAAATTATTCCTCGTATGAGGCTCTGATGCAACACCTGGTGTTGTATGCCCATGCGGGCTCTGATGCGACCCGTGGTGTGTATGCCCATGCGGGCTCTGATGCGACCTGTGGTGTGTATGCCCATTCGGGCTCTGATGCGACCCGTGGTGTGTATGCCCATGCGGGTTCTGATGCAACCTGTTGTGTGTATGTCCATGCGGGCTCTGATGCAACCCGTGATGATATATGCCAATGCGGGCTCTGATGCGACCCGTGGTGTTGTATGCCCATGCGGGTTCTGATGCAACCTGTTGTGTGTATGTCCATGCGGGCTCTGATGCAACCCGTGATGATATATGGCAATGCGGGCTCTGATGCAACCCGTGGTGTTGTATGCCAATGCGGGCTCTGATGCAACCTGTGGTGATGTATGCCCATGCGGGCTCTGATGCAACCCGTGGTGATGTATGCCCATGCGCGCTCTGATGCAACCCGTGGTGATGTATGCCCATGCGGGCTCGGGATGTAGAATTGGCCCGATGTTCCCTCCTGCATATCGTTAGAGGTGGCTCAGTGGTTAGCGTGCCATACTTGCTACCCAATAGGTTCGGGTTCGAATCCTACGATCGAATCAGAATGAGTCGGCTACCGTAGTGTGGATTTGGGCAAGGCACTTTGTTGTCAGGAGGGTATAGCGACCGAGGAAAACGTAATGTAGACGTCACATGACGTCAGCGAACAGCAATATTACCCAATGTAATAGGTGTCACGAACGTAGCCAAGTAGGAAGAGGTGTAATGACTGTAGCAAGTGATAGTGTCCCGAAGTCAATGGGAGTATTGTCCTAACATAAATCCATGTTGTTAGCAAATCGGAACTCGAGAATTACTCATTAGGATTTGTCGTTGCGACCATAGACTTCCGATTGACGGACAGGATGAATCACGTCTACTGACAGTTACTATCATCCCTTTATGCCGAAATAAAATACTATTCAAGAGAGAAAACACTACATTGACGTCTACTCACACTTGTTTGGATGGCTTAACATATCCAGAAGACTTAGACGACATAATGTTACAACAAACCAACGACACATTTTCTATTCGTTGCGTCTCAATGTAAGGTTATAAACATACATATACAAATCATGTAAATATAATATTTTAATAATATAATACAAATCATGTAAATATAATATTTTAATAATATAATACAAATCATGTAAATATAATATTTTAATAATATAATACAAATCATGTAAATATAATATTTTAATAATATAATACAAATCATATGAATATAATATTTTAATAATATAATACAAATCATGTAAATATAATATTTTAATAATATAATACAAATCATGTAAATAGCAGCATAAAATACATTATTAATTTCAAAACTTCTAAAATAAAACTATACCTTACTGATTCGCTTTCTGATTTCCATCATTAATTCACAATGCAATACACTTGTAAACACTCTATGTTTTTTTAAAAATATTTTTATTTAATAAATTTTTATGAGAAATCTTTCATTGCTTAATTGCAGCACTTCATAATTCTGAATTCCTTCACTATATGGTTTCAGTATAATCTCTTTTCTAATTTCTGTTCGAGTGCTGGCCGTGGCCAGATTACTTGCTCAAATGGTCAGAATAATTAGCTATCATCCAATCAGATTTGTTCAGAAATTTTGATTGGCCCCTACATGACTTATAAGCTAATGAAAAAAGTTCGCTTCAATAAAAAAATGCTCAAGACAATCTCAACGTCATTTTTTTTTTTAAATCGTTCCTTATACGGAGAACTTTATCGGATCATATTATACTTCTACCTTCATCTACTGCTGGTTATTTCCCCTAAGCACTGCAATGACAAACCATGCTATTTCCCCAAAGCACTGCAATGACAAACCATGCTATTTCCCCTAAGCGCTGCAATCACAAACCATGATATTTCCCCTAAGCGCTGCAATGACAAACCATGTTATTTCCCCTAAAAGCTGCAATGACACACCATGCTATTTCCCCTAAGCGCTGCAATGACAAACCATGTTATTTCCCCTAAAAGCTGCAATGACACACCATGCTATTTCCCCTAAGCACTGCAATGACAAACCATACTATTTCCCCTAAGTGCTGCAATGACACACTATGCTTTTCCCCCTAAACGCTGCAATGACAAACCATGCTATTTTCCCTGAGCGCTGCAATGACAAACTATGCTATTTCCCCTAAGCGCTGCAATGACAAACCACTCTATTTACACTGAGCGCTGCAATGACATGATATTTCCCCTAAGCGTTGCAATGACACATCATGCTATTTCCCCTAAGCGCTGCAATGACAAACCGTGCTATTACCACTAAGCGCTGCAATTACACACCATGCTATTTCCCCTAAGCGCAGTATGGACACACGATGTTATTTCCGCTAAGCGCTGCAGTGACAAACCATGCTATTTCCCCTAAGCGCTGCAATGACAAACCATGCTATTTCCCCTAAGCGCTGTATGGACACACCATGCTATTTCTTCTAAGCGCTGCAATAACAAACCATGCTGTTTCCCTTAGCAATGACAAAGAGCCAGATTTGACATATATAACTTTGTCGGTATCTTTTGGTGCAAACACGCAGTACGGCAACTGTCAGCAAGCTTGTTTACCAATATATGATTTAATAAGCCAATCAATAGTACATAATTGATATCAGGCTTTTGATATGTTATTTATTCTAAATAATATGTCAAATATTGCAGCACTATAATTAGATGAGAATCGCCATGTTGCATGTCAGTTGGCACACAAAAGGTTCAATGACTATTGAGCGCTCCTCTTCAGGACCATTCAGAAAATGTTGTCCAAGGAAATTGAAATGGTCTTGATACACATTTGAACCACCAATGGTTTGCCTTACATATCCTTTTGATCAGCAAAAAGAAATGATAAAAGTATAAATTAATAATTAAAAAGGGAAAGGGTATAGGATTAGATCTAATCTAAGACTTCAAAGTCCACAGAAAGCGGAATGTTGACCGTCAACAACGCATTGCTTGCAATGGGATTAAATCAAATCTACGACTTCAAAGTCCATATAAGGCGGAATGTTGACCGTCAACAACGCATTGCTTGCTAATTTACAGACAATGTAGCGTTTAAATGATTTTTTGTCAGTTTGTTGCCCAATTCAGTGGATGTCTTTCACTTTGAAGCAATTGATAGAAAATATAACTATCCCACTATCTCCCTGTGACTGGTAATGTTAGGACGCCTTTGCAGTCCTGCAGAGAATTTTACGGCTGAGTGCGCGATATATTCCAAGTTTTATAGACTGTGAATGCTGCCCAGTAGGATGCAAAACGACGCAAGTGAGAATTATTATTTACAAATGGGTTAGTTTCCTGAATTGACATTTAAAATATAAAGCTTCCATCAAATCCAGGGAACTTGATGTTTCAGCAAAACTGGTTCGGACAGATTGCTTCGAAAAATACATGAGATTTGATTTAAAAAGAAGTAGCAGCCAGCATTTGATATTTATCATACATAATTTGTCGTATAATTAGTGCACATCTCCACCAAAACAAATTGTATCAGTCATTTTTACCTATTAGGGTGATTGGGTATATAGTATACAGCAGTGTGGAAAACGTTGACTAAATGACTAACACAAAAAAAAAACGCTTTTTAAGCTAGATAGAAATACAAGAAAACAATGCATCACTAGCAGCATTCGCAACGAAACAATCTGTATCTTTCCTGGATTCTGACATTGACTTTGCCGTGAAATAATTTATCTATTGTGCTGTGGTGCAGCATGACCAATTAATGACATATGCCATCAGATGGGTAAATATAATTTAAGGTGCTTTCATATATATATATATATATATATATATATATATATATATATATATATATATATATATATATATATATATATATAGATAGATAGATAGATAGATAGATAGATAGATAGATGAATGTAACCTGGTATATTTTCCTCACCTTCAGTAAGAATGATATTCCTCATTTCAGATGAAGCTTTACAATTTGGCTGCGTTTGCCTGTCTACCGTATCTTCTTGCAGGTAAGTGTACAGCATTGTCTGAAGTTTGTGCACGTTATGCTTTTTGGTTTGGTTTGGTTTGGTTTGGTGCTTTACGGTACAGCAACACAAGTAAGTTATTTAGTGCCGAGGCAATTGGAGTAAAGTGCCTTGCCCAAGAACACACCACGGTAGCTGACCCAGTCTGGTCCGGCGGAAATGTTATGTCTTTTCAGTGAATGTATGTATGTATGTATGTATGTATGTATGTATGTATGTATGTATGTATGTATGTATGTATGTATGTATGTATGTATGTAGTATGTATGTATGTATGTATGTATGTATGTATGTATGTATGTATGTATGTATGTATGTATGTATGTATGTATCTATGTATGTATGTAGTATGTATGTATGTATGTATGTATGTATGTATGTATGTATGTATGTATGTATGTATGTATGTATGTATGTATGTATGTATATTGCAGTTGTAATTCAAAGAAAGGAACAGTTGTTATGACCTAGGAGTGCTCAAATGAAACGTGACGAATAATAAGCTAAAATTTTAATAGTAGTACTTTACACGCTGACCCTAGAACTATGCAAATCGAATTAATTTAAAAACTACCTTGCAATGTTTCATTAATAAAATTATTTTTTTTTACCTGCTATGATATTCATTTAATGAGATCCATTTTTATGAATTCTCGGTAAAAGTCTCCATTATTGTCGCCATAAAGACAGCTTAAACACAATCCATACAGATAGCTTTTGTATCAGTTAAATACATAGCTTAAATAGAATCCATACAGATAGCTTTTGTATCAGTTAAATACATAGCTTAAATACAATCCATACAGTTAGTTTTTGTATCAGTTAAATACATAGCTTAAACACAATCCATACAGATAGTTTTTGTATCAGTTAAATACATAGCTTAAACACAATCCATATAGATAGTTTTTGTATCAGTTAAATACATTGTTTAAACACAGTCCATACAGATAGCTTTTGTATCAGTTAAATACATAGCTTAAATACAATACATACAGATAGCTTTTGTATCAGTTAAATACATAGCTTAAATATAATCCATACAGATAGCTTTTGTATCAGTTAAATACATAGCTTAAATACAATCCACACAGATAGCTTTTGTATCAGTTAAATACATAGCTTAAATACAATCCATACAGATAGCTTTTGTAGCAGTTAAATACATAGTTTTATTTCATCGTATATTTAAATTATATAGTTAGCATAATTATATAGACTCCACTTTTTAAAAGCCGTAAGTAATTATATTTTTCAAGAACACTGGAAGATTTGCAGACGTGTTTGCAAAATCCAGTTTTCCACTAAACAGTGTACAGACGAAGAACTACTAAAGTAAACTTAAAAGATAGCAAGAAAAGTGATGAAATTGGTTTCTTTTTTATTGAATTTTTTTTTTCTCAAGACATATGTAGATTTTTTTTCTGCAGTACAAAATTAAAATAAATGAAATCTTCAAAGTAGAATTGAGACTTTGTTCGTTTATTAGTCGTCTTAGAACTTTTTTTACTGAAAATACCCCCCCGACTCCCCCCCCCCCCCCAAAAAAAAAGAAACACTTTTCGCTATGTCATAAACTTGTATGTATCCCCTGTACCTCTTGCAGGAACTTTCATTTAATAATTGTATGCAACTTAATAATTATTTCTGATTTTTTTTATTTTTCTTCAACAGCGAGTGAGAATTATAGCAATCCAAAAACATATTTCCTGTATAGAGATACGGTCACGTGGTCTAAAGCTAAGGCTACGTGTATGTCGGCGGGATGGCATCTCGGAAGAGTTCATACACTGTCAACTATTCCGGATCTTGGGTTTCAGAATTACTCCGGAAGCACGTAAGTTTAGTTAGTGGAAACACGATCTATTAAAATGACCGTATCACTTATACACAGCCAACAGCTTTTCCTGGCATAATTAATAGCATTCGCAACTTCGAGGTCAGTCCTACGGATCATACCTCGAATGTATGCAGGTTGCTGTCATTCGGACCACCTTTTCTATTTAAAAAAACAAAGATTGACTGAGAAGTTGCGAATGCATCGAACTATATTTTTTTTCATTCGCAACTTCTTGGTCAATCATACGGTTAATCGAATCGTAGAAATAACCGAGGTAGTCATTCGCAACTTCGAGGTCAATCTTACGGATCATACCTTAACTGTATGTCGATAGCTGCCATTTAGACCATTTCGGCTTCTTATGAAACAAGGGTTGATTGAGAAGGTACGAATGATCGAACCGTTTTTAATTCGTAACCTCTCGGTCAATCCAAAAATCCCAAAAATCCAAAAGTAAAAATAGCAAAGATTGTCCGAGTAGATTGGGTTTCTTTCTTTGTGGAGAAATTTCCGACAAACAAAATGTATTATTTTTCTGTAAATTGCTGCGCCTACATATATCTGAGGCATATTTTTGTCTCGCAGAAATAGCCGAGGTAGTTCCGAATGCGAGGTAGCCTGAATAGATTGCGGTTTCTTTTTTGCGAAACGTTTCCGGCGAACAAAATGTATGGTTTTTCTGTAAGTTACTGCGCCGACATACATTCGAGGCATATTTTTGTCTCGCAGAAATAGCCGAGGTGGTCCGAATGAATGAAGTACTAAGAATATCAATATAACATCTTGGGTTAATTACTGTGCATGAACTGATTCTCAGAATAATTTTATAATTATTTCATTATTTCATTTCTCTAATAGCTTTTTGTTATATGAATTTATATTGACATGTCAGATTTATAAATTACTCGAGCTCGTGTACCTCATTTCACTGTCTTGATTCAAGAATACATATTAGCGCTAGCTTTCGCCAAAATCGTTAGTGGGAATCAAAATTGTCTTATGGTGATTCATTTCAATAACAACAGCACATCTAGCGAATTCAATTTTGGGAGCTTATTCTGTTATGCTGTTGTCTGCAGATTTTTGCCTTGAAGTCGCTCACGTCCGTTAGTGTAATGTATTTTCGAGGTTAATTAAATATTGTAATTTATTTAATTTCTTAGCAAAGGAACATGCAGAAATGCATAATTCAGATATAAATAAATTAACTTATATTAGTTTGGAAAGTAAATTGTCAGACAAAGAGGGAGGTATTATGAAGAGAGTAATGACAGGGGACGGAAAATTATGCGGCCCTTCTCTGGTGCATTAATATTCGTTCGTCAGTATTTTCAGTGGAAAATTTGCCGACTTTTTGGGAAATTTACGTAAACTGAGGAATACGGGTCCCTGCATCAAACTATTCTCAGAATATCCTCCCAAATATTTGTTTGGAAACGTCTGCATGAAAAGAATAATTTGACACTTTTCGTAACCTGACTTTTTAAATGACTAACGAAATAATTGCAGCACTGCACTGTTTGGTAAAGAACATGTAACATTCCTTGATGGTTATCCTTTCGGTGAAGATGCAACTCGTTCCTTTCGTTTGCTTTTATGGATCTGTATATGTTACGAACAGGGCCGGTTTAACCGCTAGGCAAACTAGGCGGTCGCCTAGGGGGACAAAATTTAGGGGGCGGCAAAAAACTGAATGAACAAAAAAAGAAAGAGAAATAGTGTAAAATAGAAGATAATAATAAACGTCTAAAATATAAACAGAAAAACAGAAGGAAAGAATAAATGTACAATATTTATTTTCGAAAGTTAATTGTTGTGGGGGGGGGGGGTGGAAGGGGGGCGCAAGGCTGAAGGTTCGCCTAGAGCGCCAGATACCCTTGCGCCGGCCCTGGTTACGAAGTGATATCGACATACATACATACATACATACATACATACATACATACATACATACATACATACATACATACATACATACATACATACATACATACATACATACATACATACATACATACATACATACATACTGACTGACTGACTGACTGACTGACTGACTGACTGACTGACTGACTGATTGGTTGCCGTTGATTCTCCTTTATGTACCTATACGCTCCTTTCGCAGGGACGGCTACATCTGGATAGGTTTAAGGAAATCGGAAGATGGTATCTGGCTTTGGACTGACGGCGCTAACTTGTCCTACACAAATTGGCGCTATTCCTACGGTCTGCACGAGCCCGGTAATGACGACTGCGCAGTAGCGACTGTACTATACCCTTTCTGGTGGATCGAGGTTTCATGTAACGAGACACATCCTTTCATATGTGAGGCGGACGAAGGTACACTTACAAGCTTAAGGAATTTATAATATGCGATGGCATTTTGTATGTATTGCTATGCAGTATATTTGGGCACCATTGAGCTTGTGTAGTAGTAGTAGTAGAAGTAGTAGTAGTAATATAAACTAGCAATAGTCAAAAGATGTAATGTTCCCAAACCCATGTAATTTCAGAGTTCAGTGGAAACTAGTATATGTACTTGCAGAGCAAGCCACGTGACCTTTATTGAGTGTCTACTGCAGATATGGGCCTGGCTTATATCATTCAGTAAACTATTTTGTGGTATTCTAAAGCAAAGATTTTATTTTCTAAAATGACTCTAGTTAACTTTTATCATGTTTCTTTGCCTCTGCCGAAATGAAAACATGAAGCTTCCTTGATTTGCATCAGCTAGGTATAATACAATTTTGGTATATTTATTAATATTTAAATTTTTCAAAAATGAAATATGTCACAATTTTGGAATATTTTGTTTAATATTTAAAGTTGTAACAAAATGAACAATGTCACAATTATTTGGCCAAAATCTTCACCCAGGTTGCTTTGGAAGTAAGATGCCCCAAAAAGTTTAAAATGGTACTTCTAACCGCTCAAGAAGTGTTTCTGGATAAGTATGTCACTTGTGAACACCTAAGATAAAATATGAGAAGTGTTGATAGCCATGAGCCATTTCCAGCACACAAAACTACATAGCTATTTCTTGTCTTCACATTGGCATACACGATTTGGAATTTAAAAAAGAGTGTCGTAAACTAATTTATGTTTATTTCCAATTGTTAGAAGATATTTAAACTGGTTAAAATTGTGAATTATAGAATTTGATGCCTTCAGAGATGAATATTTTGTATATTCGTCACAATTGACCAGACTAGGAGCCCCACTGTATGGCTTATCGTCACTCTCTGTGTGATATTAAGTGGACAAATCAAACTCTTTTTTCATAAAAAATGGTCAATAAATGTCTGAATTTATAATTTTTGTCTGGATAGACGAAGCATTACTCCAGTTATGACGACAGTGCCTGAAAATTACTATGGTGCGATTGGAAGAATCGAACAACAAGCATGTCATTTTGAAAATTACCATGGTCCCATCAAATTGGAAGAATCGAACTACAAGCATGTCATTTTGAAAATTACCATGGTCCCATCAAATTGGAAGAATCGAACAACCAGCATGTCATTTTCACACTGATACAGTAGCCCAAGTGTGAAGTAAAAACATTAGACCGACAACAATGCAATAAAGTTTTGTTTGCATCAAAATGAAGTTTCAAATATATTAAAAGCTATGTATCCATTTGACAAATGATTGTATATAGTTGGCGTATATGTAAGAAAAGAGTGACTATAGAGTTTAGTGTAATAATTGCAGAACAAATTAAGTTCTGTTCTCAACATTGGTTTTTTTTCCAAAGGAAATTATTACGATTTTTGTTTTTATTAATATCGATGTCTAAGCTTGAATTATTCTCTTCTGTATGACATCGATACATTATCCTCCATTGAAATTGGATAATTTAGCAAAGATATGAATTAAGTAAAAATGAATGAATGAAAGAATGTATGGATGAATGAATGAATGAATGAATGAATGAATGAATGAATGAATGAATGAACGAACGAACGAGTGAATGAGCGTAGGAAAGAACATTCAAGATAATAGATGGACATAGACATATATCATTATTATCAGTCTCTTTTAATTTAGTTGTTTTATCTTGATTCTAGTATTTTTTTTTCTGATAATAAAATATGTCATGGATCACATTCAAATCTAAGTGGGAGACTACAACAGTCTCACTTTTTCTTCTCTATTTTATTTATTTATTTATTTATTTTTTTTGATTTAAAGGAAAGTTATTGTACTACCCACGGCACAGATAAAAGCACATAAGTATAGTTAGCACGCTGCATCTCAACCATTCAGAGTTCGTAGGTTCTAGGCAACTGTATGGAATGGAATGGGTCATGTAATGTCACGATCAAGGTTCATACAACAAGACTAAAAGAGAATATACTTGCACACATCCCAGACATGCATGCTTATAGAAAAGGCAGGACATTCTATTAATGGTTCATGAAACTCCCCCAGCAGAAGCTGTTTTTGATGCCTGCTACCAAACTGCGGAAACGGGAGGTGTGTGTTTAGCAAGAGCTGCAAAAATGATTCATAAGGAGCTTTTCGAAGATCTTGAAAAATTGAGTGGTTAATTTACATGACGATATCAGGAAGATTCTGTTCCAGAGTTTTTGCTGATCCTTATTCAAATGTTGCTTGAGAGACCCCACATCAGTGGCGGCGCGAGGGTTCGAGGCTCCCGGGGGCAATGATCTTTAGTGGCGCCCCTACTTTGTCACAGAGAACAGTTTTTATGTCAGTTGCCAACCTCCAACCCCCCCCCCCCCCCCATTTACGCCACGGTAACAGTTTAAAAACCCAAACAAAATAACTCCCGACGACTCCCCCCTCGCTCGGCGCCCGGAGGCAATGCCCCCCCCCCCCCCAGTCGCGCCGCCACTGCTCCACATCGACATCGATAATGAAACCATTCAATAAACGTCAATACTGCAGCTTTGTCGATAATAGCACAATCCATTCCTTCCAGTATCACTGACAGTCAGCGATAGCAGTCTAGCAATGACGGCCATTGACCGACTGTCTGTGAAGCTTTCTCATGCCTTCCTTCACCACTTCCAGGGCTTCTTTTCATTACATTGGCATATCCCTCATTTAGCATCATGATTGTATAATTAATTCAAGACCACAAGTGGGTCTCTTATCAAGAGTGTTATAAATAAAGTCAAGTCCTTACAGAATCATACAACAATTTTCCACCAACTGCAAGCCAAAAGGCTGAAGTACCTATTCCAACGAAAAACACTCCCAAAATTCGAACTTTTCGTTGAATCGTAAGTATGACTTAGCATGATATGTAGTGCTTTGAAGGACAAAACCAGTGACATTCCAATCAGTTTCGTAGTCAGCGTTTCAGGATCAGTAACAGCAAGTTGAAAGAGAACAAAGTGTGCCTAAGTCATTCTTCCCTTGTTCAATGAATCTGTCCAATGATACCCCCCACAGTTCAACTGGCTTTAATATAATCAAGACAACACTTTCTAGGTTGAATCCAGAGCAGCCAGCTATCGTCACATGCGATCAACCAGTGTATACAATAGCCAAACAGTTATAGTGTCTGCTCCCTGCATAGTATGGGGAAGACAACGTGATTGTTATAATGGGCGGTTGCACATTGAGGTGGATATGATGAGTTTAATAGGTGACTGGTTAGTAGGTAGCGAATGGGTAGAAATCCTGACGAAGACTTGAATTGAGTCATTTTTCATCGGTTCCCATGTGAAACGAGCACGATATGCCCATTAGGAATCTGTACGATATGCCAATTAGGAATCTGCACGATATGCCCATTAGGAATCTGCACATGCCCATTAGGAATCTGCACGATATGCCCATTAGGAATCTGTACGATATGCCCATTAGGAATCTGTACGATATGCCCATTAGGAATCTGCACGATATGCCCATTAGGAATCTGTACGATATGCCCATTAGGAATCTGCACGATATGCCCACGATATGCCCATTAGGAATCTGCACGATATGCCCATTAGGAATCTGTACGATATGCCCATTAGGAATCTGTACGATATGCCCATTAGGAATCTGCACGATATGCCCACGATATGCCCATTAGGAATCTGCAGCTTCATTATTCATACTCCGTATGCGGGCTTGAAATGTTTACTGGATATCGATGATGACAGTGTTTTGCAACTTAGTGAATGGGTTGAGATGCGATAAGATGAATTAGTTCAGCTCAAGTACTAGTATCAAACGCTGGTTCTACAGACACTACTTGTTAAAAGTATCAAGGTAGGACATTTTGACATGTACTTGGATGCTTTAATACAGTTTTGTCCATTGATGTTTGCACTTGATCAGGTTCACGATGGACAGGGGTTGCCGGTGTTTGTATAAATCTTGTTGCCGGTGTTTGTACAAATCTTGTTGCCGGTGTTTGTACAAATCTTGTTTGTGGTGTTTGTACAAATCTCGAGAGATTTAAATGCAAGACATCCTGAAGTATATGATTAGTTATTCAAAGGCAAGAGTGTGACTCAGAAAAACAAAAGACACTTTTCTTGTTTTTCTGCTGATCAGGTCCATCAGTACCATTAGGTCCATTAGGTCCATCAGTTCCATTAGGTCCATCAGGTCCATCAGTTCCATTAGGTCCATCAGGTCCATTAGGTCCATTAGGTCCATCAGTTCCATTAGGTCCATTAGGTCCATCAGTTCCATTAGGTCCATCAGGTCCATCAGTTCCATTAGGTCCATTAGGTCCATCAGGTCCATCAGGTCCATTAGGTCCATTAGGTCCATCAGTTCCATTAGGTCCATTAGGTCCATTAGGTCCATCAGTTCCATTAGGTCCATCAGGTCCATCAGTTCCATTAGGTCCATTAGGTCCATCAGGTCCATTAGGTCCATCAGGTCCATCAGTTCCATTAGGTCCATCAGTTCCATTAGGTCCATCAGGTCCATTAGGTCCATCAGGTCCATTAGGTCCATTAGGTCCATCAGGTCCATCCGTTCCATTAGGTCCATTAGGTCCATCAGGTCCTCAAATACGCACCATGAAGATACAAAGAACTATATCACTTTGTTGATTTTTTTTTTGCGATGGAGTGGGGTTGAGGGAAATTTGTTGTGATTTGTTGCAAGCGTTCATTAACTGGCACTCGAGGGATACAGTCTTGGTTTAGATACAGGTGTAGTTTGCAGTGACTGCACTCGTTGGATACAGTCTTGGTTTAGATACAGGTGTAGTTTGCAGTGACTGTACTGTAGAGATACATGTGTAGTTTGCAGTGACTGCACTCGAGGGATACAGTGTTGCGCTGGCCAAAAAGAAAATCATTTCTGGCCAGTGCAGTTATAGATTACCCTCAACAGGTTAACTGTGTATTGTACATATGAATGAATATAGGAATTAGATGAGTGGACTGCATACTGAATGTTTTTCACGTGGGCCGTCAGCTTTAATGGCCAATCAAGGTAATGACTGATGCATGCACTATGTTTGTACTACTGGCTGTCACTCCAAGGTTCCTCAAAGCCCGTGACTTTCACGCAGTAAAAATCTGGCTTCTAGGGGTGGACAATGATAATAACTTCTGAAGCAGACTCTAAGAACAATGATTTTAAAAACAAATACAAACCATTAATCTGTTGTTTTTTTTATCAACTCATTACAGTACTTCTTCTTTGATATTGTAGAAAAGGATATTCTTTCTTGTGTTTTATGTCTTTTCTGCCCTATCACAGTATGTGTGTGTATATATGTATGTATATGTTTTAACGGAATGTCAGCACAAAAATGGCTATATACTGCCATTTGAAAGTTAAAGAAAAATAAAAGCAATCTCTGGTTTTTATTAATTCATTATTGTGCCTCAACGTTTATATTATAGAAAAGAAGGTGTGGTTTTATTGTTTTATGTATTTTCTGTCCTGTCATAGTAGGTGTGTATGTATATGGTTTAGTGGAATGTCAGTATAATACGGTCTATCTAGTGCCGATTAAAAGTTAATTTCTAAAAATGTAAAGATAAAAAAGCAAGAAAAGAAAACCTTTAATTAGTAAAGACCAGCATTTCATTTTCAACATCACTTTAGTCTGAATATATATTGTTTTCTCTTTTCTGCATTATAATTAATGTTTACAATAATTACTGGAGACTAGTAAAAGGTTCATAGAGGTGAGTTATGCAATCATTGATTAAACTCTGGTCATTCTGGTTAGTAATTTATTTCTCTATTCATACAACGCAGAAGTCTGTATGGAAAGTCAAGGCAATGACAGAAGTCTGTATGGAAAGTCAAGGCAATGACAGAAGTCTGTATGAAAAGTCAAGGCAATGACAGAAGTCTGTATGGAAAGTCAAGGCAATGACAGAAGTCTGTATGGAAAGTCAATGCAAAGACAGAAGTCTGTATGGAAAGTCAAGTCAATGACATAAGATATAACCTGGTTTGTGTTGTGTGTTGAAATACAACTAAAGTTTTTAATTTGTTTTCGTTATTAGAGATGAAATTTAAGTCTACCATATTCATTTATAGATCGAAAATTTGTTGGTTGTTCTGTGTATTTTTTGGTATGGACAAGTTTAAGGAACTGATGAATGATGACCTTTCCCAACATTTGATACAGAAGTTGAGATGGTGACGAGAAGCGTTAAATGAATCCAGAGCCGATTCCACTTTCCTTTGACAACAATGTTAATTTTAAAGAACTGCACGACATATATACTAAACAAGGAGCATTTGCATTTTGCCGTCCAATATCCGTAATTTTTAAAGACTGTCAGCAAGTCCTGATATGTTGATAAAATATTTTATATATTAGACACTCCCATTGATAGAGTATTTTATATATTAGACACTCCCATTGATAGAATATTGTATATATTAGACACTCCCATTGATAGAATATTTTATATATTAGACACTCCCACTGATAGAATATTTTTTATATTAGACACTCCCAATGATAGATATTGTATATATTAGACACTCCCATTGATAGAATAATTTATGTATTAGAAACTCCCATTGATAGAATATTGTATATATTAGACACTCCCATTGATAGAATATTGTATATATTAGACACTCCCATTGATAGAATATTTTATATATTAGACACTCCCATTGATAGTGGTGATAGATCATCGTTATATAACACCAACGATTGCCTCAAGGTTTATCAGTTTTATTATATCAAAATTTTGTGGTGTTTCTTTCTTTGCGTGTATGCCCGTTCTTTGTCTCTTCATCCCTGTACGTTGTTTTGGTGTGGCCATCCCAAATTAAGTTGTTGGGTCTATGATGAATTTTTATCTCGTTTGAATTTATGAATTAGAGAGAAGTCGCTTTTTCATAAGGAGAAGGCTTCGAAGCTTATTTTTTTTTTACGTTCTTATTGTTGTTTTCTGTTGTTGTTCTTGTTGTTGTTCTTGTTTATTGATATTAAGGGCACTTTTAACACAATTTTGGTTCTATCGTGCCGAGGAAATGGGAGTTAAGTGTTTTTCTTAAGGACACACTGAGGCAGAAGACCTGGGATTGTTTAAGTAGATATCGAACCCGCGACCCTTGGATTACGAGCTGGACGCTCGACCAGCTTAGCTCCGCGGCTCTCAGTCTACCAAGAGTTCACTTGTGTGAAGGTATATAGTAATAGGTTGTGATAATATCTTGGGCTGCGTTCGATCTGACATTTTAACGCAAAACTCGGGTTGCATATTTAGGTCAAGAGCACACTTCCCATATTTTCCAAAACAGACAAGGACGTTACATAATCAAGATAAGGGAGCAACAAAGGACACTGCTTAAGTTGCACCAAAGCAATCTTTTACCCTCGTGTTCTCTTCTTGGACTATTTTTTTTATATTATTTGTTTTAGTTATATTCACTTTTTATGCTCAAACTGAAATGTGACCAAGCTGAACTTGATCCTGGTGTTCCTAAATCGAACGCAGCCAAGGGTTTGTGCTACACGAGTTGCACGTGGCATTGTCAGTGTATATAGATTTGCATATGGAAGGTGCCAACGCCTATCACCATAAAATTGTATTTTCACTGAGGGTTAATATGTGACTTGTAATGTTCATATTAAATGTTTTGTATGATTTATGCACTTTGGTAATGGTACGCTTTTAAGTGTCTGTGTTAGAGGTATCATGGAGGGAAATAATAAACATAGGAATTGTCTTGGCGTGGCCATCTCGCATGTTGTTTTGTTTTGTGTATTGGTGGTGGTGGTGGTGGGCTATGATAACATCCAACTAAACATTTATCCATCCATTGATGCATACATTCATTCATCCATCCATATATGCATTCATACATCCATTAATCCATACATACATTTATGCATCCATCAATACATACGTTCATGCATATGTGCATAACATGCATACATACATATATACATCATTAAAACTAATTATCATTGAAAATGCAGATATGTTTGTAACATTAAAGTAGTAGTAATAGTAGCAGTAGTAATAGTAGTAGTAGTAGTAGTAATAGTAGTAGTAATAGTAATAGTAGTAGTAATAGTAGTAGTAGTAATAGTAGTAGTAGTAATAGTAGTAGTAGTAGTAGTAATAGTAGTAATAGTAGTAGTAGTAGTAATAGTAGTAGTAATAGTAGTAGTAGTAATAGTAGTAATAGTGGTAGTAATAGTAGTAGTAATAGTAGTAGTAGTAATAATAGTAGTAAAAGTAGTAGTAGTAATAGTAGTAGTAGTAATAGTAGTAGTAGTAATAATAGTAGTAATAGTAGTAGTAATAGTAGTAGTAGTAATAGTAGTAGTAGTAATAATAGTAGTAATAGTAGTAGTAGTAATAGTAGTAGTAGTAATAGTAGTAGTAGTAATAGTAGTAGTAATAGTAGTAATAGTAGTAGTAATAGTAGTAGTAGTAATAGTAGTAATAGTGGTAGTAATAGTAGTAGTAATAGTAGTAGTAGTAATAGTAATAGTAATAGTAGTAGTAATAGTAGTAGTAATAGTAGTAGTAGTAGTAGTAATAGTAGTAGTAGTAATAGTAGTAGTAATAGTAGTAGTAGTAATAGTAGTAGTAGTAGTAATAGTAGTAATAGTAGTAGTAATAGTAGTAGTAGTAATAGTAGTAGTAGTAGTAATAGTAGTAGTAATAGTAGTAGTAGAAGAAGAAGAAGAAGAAGAAGTAATATTAATAGCAGTATTGGTAAAAGGAAAGTTTACGTTTCCACTTTTAGGTGAATGCCGCTTTGATGTATACCCAAACTCCAGCATCATTGCCAACAATGTGAAATATGAACTTCGGAAGCCTCTGAACGAATGCATTAACATCTGTCTCAAAAGCACGGAATTTGTGTGTCATTCCTTTGAGTACAACCCTTCCCAGAGATACTGCCAGTTTAACTCTGGGAACAGATGGGACCTATACTATTATTATTTCGCACAAGATCATGAATGGGTTTATTATCACAGAACTTGCTATAAAGGTAGGCCAGAACTTTTAACGCTATGTTGTTATAAAACAGAAGTAGTTGTTGTAGCTGTAGAAGTAGTGGTAGTAGTTGTGGTAGTAGCAGTGGTATTAGTAATAGTAGTAGTAGTGGTGGTCGTAGTAGTGGTAATAATGGTAGTAGTAGTAGTTGTGAGTGTTCTTATATTCGCTGTTGTTAGTTGTTGTTCTTGTTGTTCTTTGATTTTTCGGCAGCCTTTAAGGCAGTGGTTCCCAAACCCCGGGTCGCAAGGACCCTCGCGACCCTATGATGGAACTGCATTTTGGGTCGCAAAAGATGGTATTTAGGGTCGCGATAAAAAAAAGTTTGGGAACCACTGCTTTAAGGGAACGTAGCCTGGTCCATATATATATATATATATTTTTTTTTTGTGAGATCGGGTCATCTTATACAGTTTTGAATCAAAAGGACCTGTCTCAAGGAATCATGTTTATGCAATATGTCTGGTTTTAAGTGTTTCATTATTTTCAGTCTGTCTTTCAGTATTTGCATTTACAGAAAACGATTAAGTACCATCTCGGTTTCTATTCTCCAGACCTATCTGGGTTTGTTTTTTGGCAAATACTAGTAATACCAAAGCAACAATGATGACCAGAACCCATTTGTGAAATATAAATGGAATATAAATGCATGCACTGAGCTCAGCATTCTGTATGTGATTGATAATTAATAAATGCAACATTCTTACATAATCTCGAGATTGCTCATAACATGCTGCTTATCTTGACCGATGCATTGTGTCCATTAATTAATAAACCAATTTAAGAAAGAAACATTCTATTCTAATCATGGAATAGTGTCCACCTCACCACGACCACCCGCCCTTCCTCCCACCCCCACCCCGAAAAAAAGTATATGTTACTGTCATTGTCCTAAAGTCGTCCTCGTTTGACCTGGCTGGAAAAATTTAATAATTGTAAAAAAAAAAAAAATTAAATGGACAAATCCGTGGGAATGACATTGTTTTGTTTGTATTTCATTATTCCCTGTTTGATTGGTTATTAAGGGAGAGGTATTTGTTCAAACCATATTGATTATACTGGCACATGACTGAACTAATTAGTGCCTAATTGGTGATAATGACGCCAAATGCAAACACATTTAAATTTGATTACACCACAGAATTGAACTTAGTGTATCTGTGACTGAATCGATGTCGTGAAATATTTTCTAGGGCATCGAAAGCGAATTGGCTCGTTTTATAGCCACCTCAAATCCATATTTTTCTCAAATTGAGATTTTAAATGTTGATTGCTCCCCCAGCCCTTCAACTTGCATTATTGCCTCGTGGGAATATCGTTCCAAAGCCCCTGATTTGAAAGTGTAAACACAGCTGGCATTGTACTGACTGAATCGCCATGCTCCACCTATCTATCGTTGTTTATTGGAAATTCCAATTGACCACCGACTACTCGCATCGCAGGTTTTGTGTGAATCATTACGCAGAGACATCTGAAATAATAAGCTTCTCAAACTCCGAGGCAGTGAGACTGGATACCCATGTGTCTTTCACTGTATAATATGTGCAAAATAAAATCATTACAACTTTATTGTTTCGTCCATTTTCTTTAAATTTTCGCTATCAATCGAAAATCTCACTGGTAAGATGGTCAAACGTTTCGAAAGAAAAACTGTAATTTATAGAAATACTACACTAATGAGTAGACGTCGTTATCTCTGATGATTCTTCAACTGCAGTCTGTCATGTAAATTTATCATCCAATCAGAATTGATATTGCTGACCATGACATTATACATGCTCTCAAATGAAAAGATAAGAAAAGATCGAGTATGTATCCTGCTCCATTCATGGCCGTAAAGTACATCTTTATGTACTAATATATTCTTGTATTTGCAGGTATAGTTGTTGAAGAACCGATAACATCTTCAATCTCTCGTAAGTACTATATTCCATGTACAAGGAAATACCTGAATGAGTAAATACCACCCAACCCCCCCTCCAAAAAACCCCCAAACACCTGGCTTGTATTAATCATCAATGATTCTGTTTACCTTCTGGTAGAGGTCTGCTTACATTGAAGTCTGCTTGTTTTCGAGCAAAATATCAGTAAATGTTCTATGGAGAAAATACCATCTGAATGTAATCACAACTGGTAATGTAGAATTTATAAGAAATTTAAAATTTCAAAACCATTCTATCAAGGTCACTTCAGAGGTTACCGTAAAACGTTTCTGTTCAATTAGGTTTTGCAAGTTATATTATATTATAGAGAGAGAGAGAGAGAGAGAGAGAGAGAGAGAGAGAGAGAGAGAGAGAGAGAGAGAGAGAGAGAGAGAGAGAGATTATAGAGAGAGAGAGAGAGAGAGAGAGAGAGAGAGAGAGAGAGAGAGAGAGAGAGAGACACACACACACACACACACACACACACACACACTCACACTGGTGTAACCCTTCGGCGGGGGATTCTCATCAGCTGCGCTTCTGTGCGTATTATTAGAAAAAGAAAAATAAGTATAGATACAAGTTATTGGGAAGGTAAAACAAAGATGAAAGATTAAGGATTCAGATGATTACCAGTCTAGGTTAAACACAACGTAAAGCATCCATTGGATTCAGATGATTACCAGTCTAGGTTAAGGTGGCGCTCTCCAGTTTCGTACTTTGCATAGGGTTTGATTTTTAAAGAAAAAGAATAACCCAGGTTTTCCTCACTGGCTGTCCTGGATATTTAAAAAAGACCTTGTATATCTTAGGTATTGTTAAAAGAACTTTGAATTCCCTTTATGTTGGTGTATAATTGATGGGTGAAATTTGGGTTATAGAGTATACAGCTTGGTCTTACTTAAGATGTGCACCTCTCAAAAAACTGCTAGCTCCGCTTGGTCATTTTCACTTCCTGTACTTCAAAGGTAAATTTAAAAAAAAAAAGCCGGTAACTTTTTTAACTGTTTGGATATTTTTTAATTCATTCATAGTACTTTCAGAGGCTGGTATTGTCTGCTCTGGGAAAATTCGTTTCCCTATTTTAATAACTGCTGAAAATAGTGCACTTTTGACTAATTCAGGCTGATTTTTCGAGTACTTTGGAGCGGTCATTTTGTCCGCTGTGTGCTTAGATCATGTCCAGTTTCCACAAGTACAATATGTAAAGAAATTTCAGCCACAGTACATGAAAGTAACATAGAGGTATGCCAACATTCTCTCCATTGTGCATGTTGCAAATGCAAAATACTTCATCTTACACCTGTCACTCACTCGGAAGCATGTATTATCTGTAGAGCTCCCCCTAAACGCAACGTAAAGCAGCCATATGATTCAGATGATTGCCAGTCTAGGTTAAACACAACGTAAAGCATCCATTGGATTCAGATGATTGCCAGTCCAAACTTATTGCAATCAGCAGTACAAGTATTTCCGGATAAGCGTTGCACTGTACTTGTTGTTACAGAAATAATAATACTTATAACAGTCCATGATGTGTGTATTTGTCTCAAGGTCAGAGTGTGCCAATAACAGGAGATTCATCTTTATGGCTAGGTAAGGGATACGGTTACTGGATTATGTATTGTTTTATAAAAGAGACACAGATTGGCATCTGACCTTTTCTTAGCCTAAACACCTCCATCCTAAGACATCCTACGTGAGAAAGACACTAAAGTGAACAGAATAATCGTTAGGTTCGGCGCGTATAGCGACGCTGAACCATTTCAATTTTGTTAATATTTTCTTGTGTATGTGGATTCCATATACAGGTAATGAGAGGGGATACAACGTCTAACTGTCGTAGTCGGAAATCGAACCTGATTCGTCTGTTTCACAAGCATCATTGCTAGCTAAATGTCGCCGATCCACTTTGTTCCACATTGATATGGAACAAAGAGGAACGGCGACCCTTGGCTAACGAAGATGGGTTGATTAGTACGCGGCCTGGTATGCCTCAACCTCTACACTCCTCCCGTCTTACTTTGACATTTCTCGTCGAACGTCATCCAGATTCATCTCTCAGAGCTGTCGAAACCCATTCCGTCCACTGGGCAACCAGTTACTTTGAGTTAGACGAGCCCCCAAATATAACGGGACTGGAAACAAAGTCTAGCTGTCTACATCGAGAAAAGAACCCGTTTCGTCGGTCTCAGTAGGGCGTGCATACCATTAAACTAAAAGCTCTGAACCAGCTAGGCTGGTTATTAAGTGGCCTCGCATTTTTTTTACATAAAGCCAAGAGTTTTTGTTTGCTGCTTTTGCGGAGAATGTGGCCAATATGGAAATTTGACGAATGTTTAGTGCATAGACACTAGATACGTAGCACAAGAAACTGACTCTTAGTATCTGCCCGTGGATGATGTAAGGAGTTTTTAAAGGTACTCTTGAGTGGATGATGTAAGGAGTTTTTAAAGGTACTCTTGAGTGGATGATGTAAGGAGTTTTTAAAGGTACTCTTGAGTGGATGATGTAAGGAGTTTTTAAAGGTACTCTTGAGTGGATGATGTAAGGAGTTTTTAAAGGTACTCTTGAGTGGATGATGTAAGGAGTTTTTAAAGGTACTCTTGAGTGGATGATGTAAGGAGTTTTTAAAGGTACTCTTGAACGAGTGGTATGCAAGACATGGAGCAATCAAAGTGAAAATTCCATTTTTGTTCCTAAACTTGGTGTCTGTCAAGACCACTCTGCTATGTCTTGCCATCTTCTTTGTGTGTGAATACGCATTCGTTGAGCGACCAACACAGCTTTTCTGTGGTGAAAAAGACCGCGGAACATTGCTACACTGTCGAACAAGGCCAGAATGTGGAGTAAGATAAGGTTTTCGTGTACTTGATGTTTGTTTTTGAAACCAGCAAACAACAAACATTGATGTGCTATTGGATTGATTGATAGAGATGGCAAAACGTGGATGCTTCACTTTCTTATAAATGTGCTGGACTGTTTGTACTTGTCACGGATAGAGTTTGCGAACAAAAATTATTTGTGTCTTTAAAACTATTCAGAGTAGTACGTGTGTGAGAGAGAGAGAGAGAGAGAGAGAGAGAGAGAGAGAGAGAGAGAGAGAGAGAGAGAGAGAGAGCGAAAGTCGCACTGTAGCACTCCATAATTATTTTCATATCTAACCTGCGAGCAAATTAACTTCGAGAAAAGTTCAAACGACAGCACACACTTATACTTACGTTAAAATGTACAACTTGATAATCAACGTTGTAACAGTATTTAAAATATTAGTTTCTTGAAAGGACGTACTCAAGGCCTAAACCTTCTAGTCAGCGAAGCATGCCAAAGTGCGCGCTTACTTGAACCTTTTTCCCCCCTTACTTACTGTAATCAAAGAAAAGATCGAAAGAGAGGAATGGGACAGCACGAAGAATTTTTTTTCTTCCGAAAAAAACAAAAAAACAAAAAAAAAACACATTTTTTCAAAATCAACATTTTTTATATTTTTATTAAGCCCCGCTAAATCAATCACGAATAAAGAAAAAAATGATGATAGGGGATTAGGGCAGTAGCTTCTCTTCATGTACAACATATTTTCAAAATGACAAGTAAGAATGCAGAAATATTAAACATTAACGTCTTTACAAGGTTAACAGGTTAGGTAGTACACCCTGGTTTCCAATGATCTAGGACAGTTTAATTTTGTCATTGATGGACATTACGTCTTTGAGCTAAAGAAAACATATCCATAATGTTCACTAAGCCATATTTATATTTTTCATTGTTTTTAGATAAATCACGCCCAAAACAAGTCCGTAAATCTTCTAATGAATAGAAGACTTTCATGAAGAAATTACACCCAATATTGTCCACACACCATTGAATCAGATCCTTGTAATCTCACATTATTGAATTGAGTGTATACAGCATTTCCTCTAATAAAGTTTGTGATATCCTCTTACAGAGGAGATATTCCATAAGAATCAAAATATTCCTCGCTGTGGTCGTCGGGAAAATAGACTGACACCAAAATGGATTCCTGATAGATGTCTGTCGTCCATGTTGATGCTCGAATGTCTGTAGGTTTGTGATCAAGAAGTTCATCTTTAGCACTAACAACTGGATTCCATGGAGCTGTGTACGAACTGTGGGTCAGGAGGTAATGAAGTTCCCAGTTGTTGATTTTCTTTTCTCACCGGTAATGATATGCAATGATTTCACACTTCATTTTTTCTTTCAAGAGGTCTGTTAAGTAAGTCAGAGAACGGGGGGGGGGGGGGGGATTGGAACTCAGCTGCAAAATAACTTCGATGTATTTCGTCTCCAAAGGAGTCAATGGAAGTTTGAATTTATTTCACCACTCTTTCAAGATTTTCTATTCTGGGATGAGTGTCCATACTGCTTCCAGATAATATTTCAACTTTTCTTCTTGACTCATCATCAAACACTTGTCGTGTTGCAGTTGACTTGGATAATTGATTTGACTAGGATAATCGATTTGACAACCATAACAATGTTCTCTGGTCAGAAGCGCGATTCTTTCAGCCAACGGGTCAGCAAAACAGGAGGCTAAGTGTTGTTCTTGTTCTGGACATCGTGACACTACTGTTTCTTCTAGTTCACCGCTACCATCCCTTGGATGTTGTTTCTGTGACTGCTCGACCGCATCCACGTCCATGACTGTGTGTTCCATGTTGTTAATAGTTTAAGATCACTCTGAGACTTGATGTCAAGGGTATTGTCGAATTCTGCATACAAAATCACGTTCACTGTGTTCTCAAGGGCTACTGCAAATTGAAGTTCCACACGGAGTTAGCCTGATTTTATGGAGTGTAAATGCCCGTCTTCACTGCCTTAGTATGGAGTGAAATCAAATCCCCACAAATAATATCCTCCTGCATAGTTGTCGTACAAAATGCCATGGGAACTGTTGGTCCCCAGTTGTACTGTTGCTTCAGAGTCAAGTAAGATCTCAAGTAATTCTTCTGGGAATAATTAGGTTCAAATGGTCCTGCACACAACGTCTGGCCGTCTCGGATGACTTCTGTCTTAACAATGTTGAACTGTTGGAAAGGATTCTGATCAATAGTTTTGTTGAGTGCAGCAATGCTGACGATGCCAGTGAAAAAACGTTGAGGCAGTTGACCCTGGAAGACATTATTTTTTTATCCTGGATCAAACTGCAGAGGCAATGGTGAAGGTTTTTGACTTCCACTCGTCGTATTGGATACTTGGCTTTGTTTCTCGCCAGGGCCTAGCTGATGTCGTTTTCACACGTTACACGTAGAATCTAGCTTTTTCAATGTTGGTTTTGTACTCGCTAGCATTGGCCATCAAATGGAACACGGTGCTACTCCGATTCAGTCTCAGACGTACATCCACTCCATTAAATAAATACTTGTCTTGCAACCACATGTCCAAGTGCAGGAATACATTGCAGCTATAGGGATTAACCAATAATATCAATGGTTCTTTTGTTCAGTTACTCGTGCTGTTTGCTGCTTGGAGAAGCAATGTTTAATGTATTGTATAACAATGGTTAACAATTAGCTTTATACTGTCTCTAATAAACAGCAATAATAGTAGTTGTGAAGGTGAATGGTGATGATCATGACAATAATAAGATTTAATTATTAATGTTGTTATTATTATTATCGTCATTATTGTTATTGTTATTTTTGCTATTATTATAAAAAGAATAATTTATACAGGCAATGACAAGCTTCTACTTCGAGCTGGTCAATAGAATATTGAAATCCTTTTTACTCTCTCTTTACTATCAAATTAAAACAACCAAAGTCTATTACTTCTTAGAGGAATATTCTTAAATACTCTTCCAATCCCTGATATTTGTATCTGTACATGTATGCATGTGCTTATCACGGATTATGTTTTTCTTACAAATCATTGTCTTGTAGTTGCTGGTAATTATATGTGTCTATCCAACACTCTAGTGTAAGGTACGCTTATGATCCTTCGTTTTGGGATTTTCATCACCTAAGCAGTCATGGCAACTCGTTACACTACTATAGTTTTAAAAAAAGTTTTAATGTGAACTTGTGCGTGTGTTTGAACTTGCATGTTTATATCATGCGTCTAAGTTGATTAAGGTGTACTTACATTCTTGTCATTTCATATTATTACACTTGTGTTGAAATTTTAATTGAAATATTAAATTATGAAAATGAAAATTGTATCAATAATGTAAGGGGTCTGTACAGTTCCAGTTTAAAAAGGAGAGATAACTTCCACTGGAGTAAAAAAAGAACAACCAGTAAAAATGCGTCCATTATATGTTTACAAGAAACACACCATACTGCTGAGATATTGGGAGGCAGAATGGGGTTTCCGGTGTGTTTAGTGTCATAAATCTAGTAATAGTGCTAGTGTTGCCGTTCTTGTTTTTTTTAAAAGAAATTATTTGGAATTTTTCAACCAACGAATAACGTGATTGTGATGGTAGATACATTGTATCAGATATACTTAATGATGGTAACAGAATAATCTTGGTCAGTTCATATGGTCATAATGATGATAATCCATACTTCTTTGAGAGAAGATATTGTTGGTTTTGATAATTTATCTATTTTCATTTGTGGTGACTGGAATGTTGTTCAGGACATGGATCTTGATTCATATTATATTATTTATGATAGAAATCCCATAGAAATCCCATGCCCCATACTTGTAATGTATCAAAATCTAAGGTATCTGGATGCTGAAAAGTGTCCATGCTGCTGCTGATGAGTTTCTTGTTCATGTACAAACAAATCCATTTCTGGACAAAGAATGCATGAAATTGTTGACGGTGGGCATCTATCATCAGCAACTAGATTGGTTTTTGTCTGTTTTAATGACTTTCACTTTGAGGTACAAGTAAGTGTTATTCAGATTGATGTAATCTTCGGTTTGCCCTTTGATTTCAAACTCTAAGGAAGCTGAGGTCATCAAAGATAACACGGGAAGGAATTCTACCTATTGAGATTCTTGCATCGTCATCATCATGGGGGAATCGCAAACAGATCTAGTTCTGTCTTGGGACATTCGCAATAATCTCTGTGCATCTTTCTAAATAATCAAAAACAGCAAAATCTCTGAAGTTCTTCACTTCTTATTCTTTTTCTTGTCGTAGCTGTGAGATCTTAATGATTTTCAGCGTGTTTTTCTGCCTATTCCTCGCTGTGGCGTAAAGGATGAATCAAATGTTTCGACAGGAGTGCGAAGTAAATTTATAGGTGTTTTGGACTTTGTTGATGAGCACATTTTGAAGAAATTCTTTATCTTGCGTCATGGCAGCATTTTTTAAAGCATGCAATCCTTGAAAGGCCATATCTTTCAGGACGGGTGCCACGGTACAAAAGAGTGATGAGAACGTGTCCCCCAAACCATGTCCTCGTTGTCGAGCTACTCCTTGGTACACGGGATACATGAGTTACAACTCAGTCGAGAATCGGTTTGTAAACTGTAGGTTTCAAGGTGACTTTTCCTTTGGGAAATATAATATTTTGTCCGAGATCTCCTTTTTATACCAATATTCACACTGCCAAAAGATGGTTTACTGACGGGAAGATAGTGCAGTTTCACAAATTCTTCATGAACGTGATACATGTCTCCTCCTTCTTGGATACTGCCATTGGCAGTAGCAGAATCCGTTGTTTCCCACCACTTTGTACTCGACGACATCAGAGTGCACCAAAATCAAATTGTGTCCTCAGATCAATTCGATGGAGGTATTGAAAATACTTGAAAAGTTGTGTTGTTGATGATGTTTTTGTTGGAGTAAGGACTGTGTTTCCACCCTGAATAGCAAATAAACTGGGAGACGATACGATGAAGAGCATTTTGATGTCAGAAAAAATCCATTTTAAGACGATTACAGGGTGGATGTTAGTCGATCAGTACACGTTTGTTGGTTTTGTCGAGTGCTTTGCCACACTGTTTATTCAAGACATTCTAAATCATATCGACAAGACGTTGAGCATTAAAATAAGATAATGCGGCAATTGTCATGTTATACACATTCAATCAGGAATTGGCTGGTGCTGGTGGAGTTTTATTCGTAATAGCCATATCATTTTTGTCCATGTATTCCTGCAATTGTTCGTTAGGTATTTCTACGACGAATGTCGTTTGATCATCGGTGATATCACGACTTGCGTAGGATGAATGATTTCTACCAAAGCCACTTCCCAGTAAGTTTCGTGATCCAATTGTATGGATTGAGGTAATTCTGAGGTAATTTTGCCGTTGAACAACGCAACGTGTTGTTGGGAAACACATCCACAGAACTGTCACTAGGTAAAGTCAAATAAAATTGATCGTTCACTCTTCGATCATTCTCGTCTTCGAAGAGTCACCAGATGTAAAATGAGAAGAATAACTTTCCAAAGGTTCCAAAGGGTTTTTGTGACTATAGCAATTGTGACCTGCGTTGGTGTGACTAGCGTTGTTGTTGCTAATGTCGGTGTATTGCAACGAGGAATTAGTAAGAAGATGGCCAATACAACTGCTGAGTAAAATGGTCAACAGTTGCTTATCCCCATGTTGCAAACTCAAGTTTCCAAAAGTTGCTACAATGACACAATTCACCACAAAGATCTGACGTAAAAAGATGATTTGATTTTTAGGAACTTGTTCTCCACACCACACACACTCTTGCTGTTTTTTTTTGTTTTTGTAGTTCGAGGAGCGATGAACTCGGAGTAGGGAATGCAGTGTTTAACTGCATGTTCATGACTTCTGCTTCTTTTTATAGTCAATGAGTTGCGATATTGCAATCCAAAAATCGAAAGTGGGTGGATATCCTTTGCAACGGACTTTGACTTCTCGGATACCAAATTTTCCCACTTTATGTATCCTTTGATTGAGACTACTTTCGATAACGTGCACGGCGTCATCTTTATTGATCACTTTTTGTAACTCGGGCAAGTAAAAAGTTCCTTTTAAAGTTTCTCCGTTCATATCTTCCAATTTATAGACAGGCGGGTGACGCCCACTTATCTGTCCTGTAACATGAAACAATTCTGTCGTCCAGTTCGGTTAATAGGCTTTGTCAAAAGTGATTTTTGTTTTTCAGATGCGTACCCATCTCCTCTGTTTAAATGTTTTCTTGGAGGATGTCTCAGATCTTCCAAGCAATCGATCAAACACTGCCTCTTCGTTTTGAGGAGTCAGTTCTTCAGGGGCACCTCCGATACTGCGAGGAAACGATTGATTGCAAGCTTTCATCAGAAGTGGTAGCATGTCGATGTATTGGAGAGTATGTTGATGTGTAAAATATTTCCACATAAGTTCTTTAAAGGTTCTCTAAAAACATTCCACGACACTGGTTTTGATTTCAGGATTTTCAGTGGTGAAAAAATGATCGTATTGGGGTTTTTTTTCTTCAGTTCTGTTTGAAATGAAATTGTTGGTTGAGAAATTCAGTGTCTTTGTCGATTTTTCATAGCAAAGGGCGTCGACCACTTTGTTTTAAAGCGATTTTTAAAGCTCGCACTAGTTATGAACTTGTTTTGGATGTCAAAGGAACCACCCAGCCCAATTAGAAAATACATCAATTACACAAAACAAATATTTGTAACCTCGAGTGTTCGAAGTCAGGTGATGCACATCTGCTAAATCGGCTTGCCATTGATGATCGATTCATGCTACTTTCGTTTGACTTACAAATTTCCGTCGAAATGGGTTTGTGTAACGTGTACGTCGAATGGGTTTGTATAACGTGTACGTCGAATGGGTTTGTGTAACGTGTACGTCCAATGAGTTTGTGTAACGTGTACGTCAAATGGGTTTGTGTAACGTGTACGTCGAATGCCATTATCTCGCGTAAAATCAGGGTTTTCTTTCATTAAATACAGATTTGAACTGTTGAACGTACCTAGAAAATAATGAGAAATATCATGTTTGAAACAAATTTAAATATCACTTTTAAATCCAAGACGAAACTTAATAATATTTCACATGGCCCGAATCAGCCTGGTATTTGGTCCGAATCAGCCTGTAATTTGGCAGAAGACGAAGGAAGTGTGTGATTCCTTTTAGAGTTGAGTTTCTATTTCTTCATCCGATTGGGAAACACTTGTTTTAAATCACGTTTAGCTGGCATCATCACTAACGGAGGAGAAGATTAGGAGAAGGAGACGACAGCGGATATCGGTGCGGTACATTCAGGCCGATGTTGCCGTGAGCATGTGCCGCGGTAAATCTTTCTTGAAGGTGAAGTGGTAGTTGTTCTGATCTTCTTCTTGGGAGAAGATTATGCTGAGTGTGAACTCACTGCTTATGCTGAGTGTGAAGATTATGCTGAGTGTGAACTCACTGCTTATGCTGAGTGTGAAGATTATGCTGAGTGTGAACTCACTGCTATTCTCATATTTTTATTCGTTATTTTCCTTGGGAGAAGATTATGCTGAGTGTGAACTCACTGCTTATGCTGAGTGTGAAGATTATGCTGAGTGTGAACTCACTGCTATTCTCATATTTTTATTCGTTATTTTCCTTGGGAGAAGATTATGCTGAGTGTGAACTCACTGCTATTCTCATATTTTTATTCGTTATTTTCCTTGGGAGAAGATTATGCTGAGTGTGAACTCACTGCTATTCTCATATTTTTATTCGTTATTTTCCTTGGGAGAAGATTATGCTGAGTGTGAACTCACTGCTATTCTCATATTTTTATTCGTTATTTTCCTACATTTTGCTCTTTTGACCTTGGATACGGTATTGGGATCTCATCGTAAAAGAAATGTATAATAATTCCTCCTATAAATCGACTCCCACCCGGCATCAAGATAATGTGTTTCTTGGTTTATGTATGGATTCTTGCATTTTTCAGCTGTGTCAAAGCTACATTATGCTTTTCAAGTTGCGTTTGATTAGGAATGTGAATGATTCCTTGCAGTAATTGACGCGCTGTCAACACTTATTTTTAGACTTGCTTCTAACAAATGGTAATGAGTTTCAGAAGCATGAAATTGAAAGGAAGTCATAGAGGCTAATGTCAATCAGTAAGGAAGTGAATGATGTTTTATAGTTTATTTGCTGTTTTAGACATACGAAAATTAAGAAGGTGACGTGTAAATCACTAGAATTCCTTCTTGAATCCAATCGTGCAACAAATCCGTACGAAATCTCAAATAATCTGGGGTGGTATAGGTTTTAAATCGATCAGTAAATACACATGTGACTTACGAGTGGCATCGTTATATGTATCATTCAGGCAAGGTGTTTGTAATTGTTTAGCCAAGACTTAGACTCGAAATTTTTCTCGTTGAACATCTGAATAACACCACATAATGAGCATTGAGATTGATCGTGTGATTTGTTTTTTTTTGGTTGAAATAAATTTTGAGTATTATAAATATTACTACGATGGTGTCCTTTTTTTCAAATCAAAGTTTAATTTCTTTCTCCTTTTCTCCTAACATTTCATTGAAGATAATGAGATGTCCTTGACTAGAATCAGACACGATCCCATCATCTTCGCGAGGAATCCGTTTTAGAAATGAGATGGGTTCTCCTTCAATTTCTTGCCGTAACGTGTAAGCTGATTGCCACTATTTGTAACACCACACGATGCGTTGTGGAAGACGATCCAACAAAAGTGATTTGTGTTCGATCAAACCTTTGACAAATTCGGTTTTGCCTCAACGGCTCGGTCCAGCAATCAATATGTTAAAGGGATAGCGGAGATACAGTGTCTTCCAGCTTTGACAATCTGACCTTTCGTCAATCACTTTGAGAACGGAGGATACAGCCACAACTCTAGAGCGGTTTAGGAAATTCTGAGACGACCACAGAGAACACAAGACATTTTATAAAGGAAACAAACATGTTTGATTTTGACTAAAAAGAGACAATAACCTATGAAACACCACGTAAATAAATTCTTTTCCAAACAAGCACAGACACTCCGTGTACGATGCACAACAGCAATGTACTTTAGTTTTGCTGTTTAAATTAAAATGAAACTCCCTACTTCGATATAAAAGTTCACAAAAACCTTACTCTGAACACATGTCAGTTTTGTTTGACACATTGTCACCATTGTGTTCTATAAACTGGGTGCTGCAACAGTTCGCATGTCAAAAACAGCTATCTGGATTAAATACGAAACGGGTAATATAATCAATCATATTTTTTTCCACAAAGTTGTTTTGGATCTTACTACCCTTCAAGTTAAGCATCAGTCCAGTACTGCTTCCTTTACTGCTATCTTGAATACCAGAACTCACTTGGGACTTAAAATTCTTTAATCTGACAGTGAAAGTATACTTATATGCTGTCGTTCGAAATTTTCGCGAAGTTCACTTGCTCGAGGGTTAGATATGAAAATAATCCTAGGATCCCACAGTGCAACTTTCACAAATAACTCTCTCTCTCTCTCTCTCTCTCTCTCTCTCTCTCTCTCTCTCTCACACACGACACGATCATTGTTTTGTTCGCAAATTATATTCATGACAATTACAAATACTCCAGAACATTTGACATTTGTAACCAAGCGAAGAACCCAAGTATGTTTCTGTCTCGATAAATCAGTCCAGTAGCAGAACAATGTATGTTGTTTGCTGTTTTCAAAAAACAATAAATGTAACTTTTAAAGTACATGAAAAACTTATCTTACACCAAAGTCTGGTCTTGTTTAACACTGTAGCCATGTTTTGCTATCTTTTCGCCATTTGTTCTCAATCAATCAGTCCAGTAGGACAACAATATACGTTGTTTGCTGGTTTCCAAGAAACAAAAAACAAAAAAACTCAGAAAGGGTAGCAATCTTAAAGTACAAGAAAACCTTCTATTATGCCAACTCCTAGGCTTGTTTGACTCCTTTGCTTGTTTAACAGTGTTTCAATGTTTCGTGGTCTTTTTTCACCATTTAATTTCATGATAAACCAGTCTAGTACACTTGCAACAAAGTGAAGACCCAAGTCTTTTCCTCTCTCGATCAGTAAGTCCAGTAGCAGAACAAAGTATGTTTTAACAGTATTAAAGTACACGAAAACCTTATCTCACGACAAAGTCTGGCCTTGTTTGACAGTGTAGCAAACTCTCGCTATCTTTCACCAACCAACAGCGCATTACAATAGGTAGCATTTCAGTTAATGTCTCAAATATAGGACGCCAAACACGAAAACACTCTTACAAAGTGAAGAATCAAGCTAACACTGGATATTTTGCAACACACTTCTTGAATTGTAAAAGTAAACCAATGCCTGTCATTAAGTGTGCGTTTGTTCTTCTCTCCATCCTGTTTAAAGAAGGCTATAGTGTCCCTCAGTGTTAAATTTCTATAGGTTGGTGCTTGTCAGTAAGACGGTGTGTTGACCAGTAGAGGTGGGTGTTGGTCAGTAGCTATAGGTGATAGTTAGTAAGACGGTGTGTTGATCAGTAGATGTGAGTGTTGGTCAGTAGATGGGTGATGGTCAGTAGGTGTATGTACTGGTCAGTAACACTCTGTATTAGTGAGTAGATGTGGGTACTTGTCAGTTAGACTGTGTGTTGGTCAGTAGGTATGGGTGATAGTCAGTAGAGGTCGATGCAGGTCAGTAACACTGTGTTGGTCAGAAGGTGTGGGGAATTGTCAGTAGGTGTCAGTGGTTTTCACATTAACTTTCCCCTTGTCCGCATAGAGACCCATAATGTTAACCTATGGACTAATGTTAAATACACCTTGTCCGCATAGAAGCCCCTGCCAAAATGTCCGCCGTAATGGTAATTCCCCTTGTCTGTAAAGAGGTCACCCCCACCCCCATATTTCCATCACCTTTCTACTAGTGTTCATGCTAGAATCATGAAATTGATGATTATATGCATCTCTATTAACGCCACACCCTTACAACAATAGAAGTTCATCATGACCTATATTTCATATTTTACTGGTTTTTATTAAATGTTGCGATTAGCACATGACCATGTGAGCTATTTTGGCATGCTATATTCATATTATCCATGAATCATGAAACTTGTCAAGGAGATGCATCTTGATAAGTACTGCAACATTATTGAAAAAGAGATATATGTATCCAATATTTCATGCTTTAGTGACTTGCTTGACATTTTGTTTAAAGTTCATTTATTGGGTGCTGTTCATGTTCCTATCACAAAACTTGATAATTGGATGCATCTGTTAGTTCTACACCGTTTCTTCCAAATAAGGTCATCATAATCTACATTTTATGTTTTACTAACATGGTTAAGTATTTATGTTTAGCTCATAACCACATTGGTTCCACTATCCTATATATATCCTAGCCTGCACAGAATGCCATTTCTGAACAGTGCAGTTGAAAGTAGGAATAAATATGTTTATTAAATATAAACTTTCCATCTTAATTATTATACATTGTATATTATGATAGCGTTACCGTAAACAGGTTAATTGTATATTGTACGTGTGTGTGAGTGTAGGAATTAGATTAGTGGACCTCATGCTACATGCTTTTCATGAGGGAACTCAGCTGTAGTGGCTAATCAGTGTAATTATTGGTGTATAAACTATGCTTATACTTCTGGATGTCACTCCAAGGTCACTCCAAGGTCACTTGTAGCCTGTGCTTTTCACCCAGTAAAATGGATGTCACTCCAAGGTTACTTGTAGCCTGTGCTTTTCACCCAGTAAAATGGATGTCACTCCAAGGTTACTTGTAGCCTGTGCTTTTCACCCAGTAAAATGGATGTCACTCCAAGGTTACTTGTAGCCTGTGCTTTTCACCCAGTAAAATGGATGTCACTCCAAGGTTACTTGTAGCCTGTGCTTTTCACCCAGTAAAATGGATGTCACTCCAAGGTTACTTGTAGCCTGTGCTTTTCACCCAGTAAAATGGATGTCACTCCAAGGTTACTTGTAGCCTGTGCTTTTCACCCAGTAAAATGGATGTCACTCCAAGGTTACTTGTAGCCTGTGCTTTTCACCCAGTAAAATGGATGTCACTCCAAGGTTACTTGTAGCCTGTGCTTTTCACCCAGTAAAATGGATGTCACTCCAAGGTTACTTGTAGCCTGTGGTTTTCACCCAGTAAAATGGATGTCACTCCAAGGTTACTTGTAGCCTGTGCTTTTCACCCAGTAAAATGGATGTCACTCCAAGGTTACTTGTAGCCTGTGGTTTTCACCCAGTAAAATGGATGTCACTCCAAGGTTATTTGTAGCCTGTGGTTTTCACCCAGTAAAATGGATGTCACTCCAAGGTCACTTGTAGCCTGTGGTTTTCACCCAGTAAAATGACACTCCAAGGTTACTTGTAGCCTGTGGTTTTCACCCAGTAAAATGGATGTCACTCCAAGGTTACTTGTAGCCTGTGGTTTTCACCCAGTAAAATGGATGTCACTCCAAGGTTACTTGTAGCCTGTGGTTTTCACCCAGTAAAATGGATGTCACTCCAAGGTTACTTGTAGCCTGTGGTTTTCACCCAGTAAAATGGATGTCACTCCAAGGTTACTTGTAGCCTGTGGTTTTCACCCAGTAAAATGGATGTCACTCCAAGGTTACTTGTAGCCTGTGGTTTTCACCCAGTAAAATGGATGTCACTCCAAGGTTACTTGTAGCCTGTGGTTTTCACCCAGTAAAATGGATGTCACTCCAAGGTTACTTGTAGCCTGTGGTTTTCACCCAGTAAAATGGATGTCACTCCAAGGTTACTTGTAGCCTGTGGTTTTCACCCAGTAAAATGGATGTCACTCCAAGGTTACTTGTAGCCTGTGGTTTTCACCCAGTAAAATGGATGTCACTCCAAGGTTACTTGTAGCCTGTGGTTTTCACCCAGTAAAATGGATGTCACTCCAAGGTTATTTGTAGCCTGTGGTTTTCACCCAGTAAAATGGATGTCACTCCAAGGTTACTTGTAGCCTGTGGTTTTCACCCAGTAAAATGGATGTCACTCCAAGGTTACTTGTAGCCTGTGCTTTTCACCCAGTAAAATGGATGTCACTCCAAGGTTACTTGTAGCCTGTGCTTTTCACCCAGTAAAATGGATGTCACTCCAAGGTTACTTGTAGCCTGTGCTTTTCACCCAGTAAAATGGATGTCACTCCAAGGTTACTTGTAGCCTGTGCTTTTCACCCAGTAAAATGGATGTCACTCCAAGGTTACTTGTAGCCTGTGCTTTTCACCCAGTAAAATGGATGTCACTCCAAGGTTACTTGTAGCCTGTGCTTTTCACCCAGTAAAATCTGTCTTATAAGGTCTGCACAATGATAAAAACTTCTGAAGCAGATTTTAAGAACAATGATTTAAGGTTTATGTGCCCTTCTTGATTATTACAACATGCATTTTCGACATATGACTTCCAATGAGTACAGCAGAAACTATACATTGTAGCTAATTTTAACTGATATGAGTACCTAGATTACAGTATTGTAATTACAAGTTGGTAAAAAAATTAGTCAACTGCCACTTAAACAAGTAATTTAATGTTGGTTTTTTTTACATTTTAAAACTTCACCAGAAAATCTCGAAGTCAAAAACATTTCAAAACTGTTTTGAAACAACCCCTATAAATGTACATGTGAGTCCATGCACAGGTGTCCTCAAACCATAGTGTTCATATATTCAAACTGTAAGGGTCACTGGTGTTAAGGATAAGTTATCTCAACTTTACAACTACATTTTTAGGGGTTAATTCAAAGCTAAATGTGAATCTTTGGGACTTTGTCAATTTTTGGTGAAGTTTTTTGAAAACTAAAAAAACAAAATTGCTTGTTATCTTGGCAGCTGATTAACTATTTATCATTATTTGTAATTACAATAATGTAATTTAGGTACTATCAGTTACAATTAAATTTAATGTATAGTTTCTGTGTGCTCATGTGAAGTCATATTGCCAAAATATATGGTGTAATGAGCAAGAAAGGCACTTAATCTTAAAATAAGACCATTACTTTGTGTGTGTGTGTGTGTGTGTGTGTGTGTGTGTGTGTGTGTGTATTTATCAACCCATTATAGTATCTTTATTTCGATATCGTAGAAAATAATATTCTTTTTTATTATTTTGTATTTTCTGTCCAGTCACAGTATGCATGTATTTATTTATATGGTTTAACGGTATGTCAGCACGTTACTGGCTATATAGTGCCGGTTGAAAGTTAAAATTAAAAATGTGAACAAGATAAGAAGTTGAAAATATTAAGATACAAAATTGCAACAAAAACTTTAGTTAGAAAAGGGCCAACATTTCTTTTCAAGATCACTTTAATCTGAATTTAGTTTTATGCATGATAGTTAATGTCTACAGTCGTTATGGGAGACCACTAAAAGCTTCGTAGGGGTGAACTATGTAGTCGTTGATTACACTCTGATTGTGTTTAGGTGTAAACCTATTTCTAAAAGCAATCAACATTATGGAAAGATGGTATAGCGAATAGGATACTTCAGAAGCATACCAGACCTTGTAAAAGCAATATCAAACTTTCACTTAGTTATATTTTCCGCTCTGTGGTTTTAAAAGAGGGGAAGGTAAGTGCAAAGTTGTTTGCTCTACATCTCGTACTTTGTACATCAAGTTAATATACTCCTGTGTTTGTCACCTGCTTGGATTGGCAGTTATTTTGTATCACTATTTCGAACGCCATGTACTGTCTGAAGCAGACAGCTTATAATAACACTGCTCCTGCGTGCTCCGAAAATGAATTTGAAATAGCATAAATTACAATAACTTTGCCTGTTCTTAAAATACAGCAATTAATTTTCAGAGTAGATATTATATTTTTATATGAAATATTAAATTTTTTAAATCTGGAAACAAAGTTATTGGCTCCTATTTTTCAAATTTACATCTGAAGTTCAGAAAGTGAAAAGGGCAATACAGAGCTGATTGCACGATCAAAAGTGAGTGGCCACCGGATTAAGAAAAGTCAGTCTCATTTAGCGAATGTTATTTCAAATGGCCAATGCATGGATACGAATTATTCTCTAAACTTGATTACAGAATAATTCGTAGCCATGCATTGGCCATTCATGACTGTTGTCTGAAATTATAAATTTGTGGCGAGTGCTATTTTTAGACCCTCTTAAACAAAACACTGTACATCACAGTAAGGAATTGACAGGCAGCCAGAAGCAGACGATAATTCGGTCGAATGAGAAAGTTTTTTATGGTTGAAAAAAAAATACATGAAATAACTGGAATATCACGTTCTACAATTCAGAAAGTTTTGAAATTGTTTTACAAACGGAAGTCCATAGAAAACGGTGTTGTGTGGGTATGTAGGAACAAACACAAGATATTCTCTACACTACTTTTATTATATACAGACAATGCTGTTAACTAAATGAAGGCCCAACACCAAGTGAACATAAGGTGGGAGAGTATAAAATAAATGATGTACATCACAAGCATTCTGTTACTAATTGGACTCTAATTAGACTGACCCAGGGTATTACTGGCATTAAAGCTGTCAACCTTTATCTGTGCCTCAAACTCCAATTACACATGGCTGTGCCTCATTAACTGATACTACATCTCCCCTCTGAGAATAATAAATCTGTGACATATAGAAATCTGAATGTACTATATGTATATAGTTGTCGGTGCTATTCTTGATATGAACAGTTCTATCAGTCCTAAAGAAATCTAATAAAACATTTTAGCTTATACAATATACTTTACAAGTCTAGCCTTTTTGGTGGAATAACAAGCCAATTTGATCTTGTCATATAACTATGATTAGAACTTGTCTTTGGTGTTTCTGAAGAATTATTTCCATTTTCCACAGATTGTTTTTCATGTCTACTTATTGTAGAGTCATTACCGCTCTCAGTGTTGTTGTTCAAACCATCCTTGGCTTCATCATTTAACTGTTGCAAGGTTTTATTTTCCTACACCTTGTAGACCTACTTGAAGGTAGCTGAATTAAATGTCATCTGTTTCTGCGCAGATCACCCTCAGGGGTATGCACAAAGTATGATCGTGGAGACGATGCCTTTGACAGAACCACACCTGTCTTTTGCATATCCCTAACAAAAACTTTATCACCTGGATCTAATTTGGGCATTTCGCGTGCGCGGAAACGACTATCAAAATGTCTCTTCTGATTTTCCTTTGCATGATTCTCAACATTTCGAACCCTTTCTAAGTATGGCCAACCTGGAGTTAGGTTTGAGCTTGGGCTTGGTACGGTAGTCCTTAATTTACGACCCATTAAGAGTTCAGCTGGGCTGTAACCAGTATGAAGCGGTGTTGCACGATAGTGTAACAGAGCCAGATAGGGATCTTCTGATTTTTGTAACATCTTCTGTTTTGTTTGTACACATCTCTCTGCCTCCCCGTTGCTCTGGGGGTATCTTGGGCTACTAGTTTTATGCTCAAACCCATAGGTTTTCGCAAAGATTGCAAATGCATCAGAAGTAAATTGAGGTCCATTATCTGATATAAGAATTTCAGGAATCCAATGTCTAGCAAAAATAGACTTGAGGTGATTGATTACAGCTCCAGAGCTTGTAGCAGCCAGATTTTGTAGCTCAATAAACCTTGAAAAATAATCTGCAACAAGCAAATATTGCTGACCTTTTAACTCAAACAAATCCGTACCAAATTTTTGCCATGGCCTATCCGGAATTTTGGAAGATATTAATGGCTCTGCAAGATCAAGACTATGCATTGCGCAAGTTTCACAACCTTTGAACTTAGATTCAAGCTGTTTTGACAGTCCCATCCACCAAACTGATGACTTGGCCAACTCTCAGCACTTTGAAATTCCTTGGTGACCTACATGTAGTCGATTAAGTATTTCAGACTGCATCATTGATGGAATAACCAATCGACAACCCTTCATCAACAGTCCATCTTGAACTGTAAAATCACCACATAATGGCCAGTATGGTTGCAGATTCTTTTTCAGCTGAAACTTGTGCGGCCAACCTTCATGTGCATAAACCATAATTATGCTGCAAATAGCATCTCTAATCTGAGTTTGCCTAATTTCATGTAACTTTTTATTTGAGGCAGGTAGATCGGACAGAACCTGGTCAACAAATGCCCTAGTTTCATTTTCCAATTCAGTGTCACCTTGTACACCATGAGAGATTGGAGCACGTGAAAGTACATCAGCAGTTACAAGACTTTTCCCAGGAACATGGGATATTGTAAAGTGATACCGCATTAACCTCATTCTAAATCTTTGGATTCTGGGAGATAAATCCTCCAGATTTTTTGAACTCAACAAAGGAACGAGGGGTTTGTGGTCAGTTTCTATGTGAAACCTAAGACCTAGCAAATACATAGAAAATATTTCACATGCCCAAGTGACAGCCAAAGCTTCTTTCTCGATTTGGGCATATCTTTGCTCTGTGACAGACAACGACCTTGAAGCATACGCAACTGGCCTCAATGTTTCATTTAGCTGTTTTTGTAACAATACAGCCCCTAGGCGAAATGAGGATGCATCAGTTGACAAGACTGTCTGGTAGTTGGGATTATAAAGGGATAACACTGGTGTAGAGCTAAGCTCCGACTTTTACATCATGAAAAGCTTTCTCATCAGAAGGACGCCAGAACCACTCGGTGTTTTTACTGAGTAAATCTCGCAGCGGTTTTGTTTTTTCTGCTATGTTTGACGAGAATTTGCTTAGTTGGTTAACCATGCCCAGAAATCGTCTGACTTCTGAGACATTTTTGGGTGGCTCAATTTCAATGACCGCGCGCTTTTTTTCTGGATCGGCCTTAATTCCTGTAGAATCAATAATGTGCCCTACGAACTTCACCGAGGCTCTGGAAAACTCACATTTTTCATTGAGCGTAATTCCTGCCTTTTCAATTACACCCAAAACCATTTTCAGCCGTTCATCATGCTCCGATTGATCGCGCCCAAATACTAGAACATCATCCATATGACATACTACCCCCGAAATTCCCTCAAGAGTTTGGGACATATGTTTCTGGAAAAATTCAGGTGCGGACGAAATTCTAAATGGTAGTCTGTTGAAGCAAAAACGACCAAAGGGCGTAATGAAAGTGGTTAAATCAAGAGACTCGCGTGAAAGCATAATTTGCCAAAACCCGGAGTTGGCATCTAGCTTGCTGAAAACATTCGCACTAGCTAACTGAGCCAAAGTTTGATCTACACTCGGTATTGGGTTATTTTCGCGCATTACCGATTCGTTTAGTTTGGTGAGATCTACGCAAATACGAACATTGTCATTACCTTTTGACACCACGACCATACCTGCGCACCACTCCGTTGGGTGATCCACACGAGAAATGACGGCTAATTTCTCCATTCTTTGTAATTCCGATTTCACTTTATCCATTAACGGAATAGGTACCTTCCTAGATACACTGAGTGCAAACGGTACTGCAACAGGTTTAAGTCTTATCTTGTACTTCCATTCAGTTTTCCCTAATCCGCTGAATACGTTTGGGTACATTCTTCTGTATTTGTAGCATGTATTGGTGATCTTATCAACCCTAACGACGATTCCAAGCTCCTCTATTGCTGGTCTTCCCAACAGCGATTGCTTGAGACCTTGGATTACATATACGTCCTGTACTGTACTTATGTTGCTCACTTTTAAGTGAAACCTTAATTTTCCAAGGACATTGAGCCTTTTCTGTCCTGGTCCAAACAAGATCTTGTCAGCTTTGATGAGTTTAGCTCTCTGCAGTTTTCTGTATAAATCCTCTGAAATGACAGTAACATCTGCACCTGTGTCAATTTTCATAGCACATTCCTGTCCCTGAATTATGACATTTGCTATCCAGGGTTTCGCTCCAGAATCAATTCCGCCAAGAAATCCATAAGATTCAGGATTATCGGGGTTCTCTACCTCCGAAACATTTTCATAGTTCTGCACATCAATGCGAAGTGTCCCATCTTTGAACATTTATTGCATGTTGCTTTTCTTGCAGGACATTTCTCTCTGTTATGAGGATTTTTCCCACATCTGTCACATCTCCGCATGCTTTCAGCACTGTAGTTCAATTTGCTATTTCTCCATATTTGACTGAAACTGTGTTTATTTGAAGCAACATTGTTCCTTTTTTGTGGATTGGAACTGACTTGATATGGTACCTTCTTTTTTTACTTTATTCCATCAGCATTCAAATGGGAATTTACGTGTATCCCTCCATGGATTAGAGGTTGCTGTTTCTTCACGGCGTCACTTTGTCATGATAAATTGATTGCTTTTTCTATGGTAAGTTTGCTATCAAGTTGCAGATTTTCTGCCAAATGCGTGTCTCTCAGTCCAACAACAATTCTATCTCGAATCAATTCATCTTTAAGAACTCCAAAATTGCAGTATTCTGCTTGACAATGTAATGATGTTACAAATGTATCGACGGATTCACCTTCCTCTTGTTGTCCCTGGTTGAATTTAGCTCTTTCGAAAATAACATTTCTTTTCGTGACGAAATACCCTTCGAATTTCTCTCTGACAATTTTATATTTCTTTTTGTCGTCATCACTTAAGCCAAACGAAGAAGATATGTCATCCGCCTGAGGCCCCATAGTATAGATCAGAGTGTTCACTGTCATTTAATCCAGAAGCAAGTCTAAACCGATCAAATCTCTGAATCCATTTTGACCAAGACTCTGGGTTAGAAAATTTAAATTTTTCTGGACTTGGAACTTGGAATGTCGCCATTGCTGGAAACTGTTTGGTAAATTAAATCTGAACTGGAACGTTCCTTTTGTGAAAATGATTCTCAGTTGGATTATATCCAACTAATGCTGATAATCCACTGTGTCTTAGGCAAATCCCACTTCTGACACCATGTTGTGCGGGTATGTAGGAAACAAACACAATATATTCTCTACACTACTTTTATTATATACAGACAATGCTGTTAACTAAATGAAGGCCCAACACCAAGTGAACATAAGGTGGGAGAGTATAAAATAAATGATGTACATCACAAGCATTCTGTTACTAATTGGACTCTAATTAGACTGACCCTAGGTCTTACTGGCATTAAAGCTGTCAACCTTTATCTGTGCCTCAAACTCCAATTACACATGGCTGTGCCTCATTAACTGATAATACAAACGGAGGTCCATAGAAAACGGGAAATAAGAGGAGAGACCAACAAAATCAAGAGCAAATAAGGCGATCGTGTACTTTATGTTCTTATTCATCGTACTTGTTGACAATCATATACATTCTTTGCAGGACCTGACCGTAGCTTTTAGTGAGTCTGTTGGTGTTCATGTGAAAGCACTGTCAATAGAAGATTAAAGAATTTAGGATTCAGAAGATGTACTGTAAGGAAGCAAACTACCATTTCTCAGCAGAATCGTGTATCGTATATTTCATGGTTTAAGTAGAGACATAATTGGACAGTTGAAAACCAGTATTTAAGAATGGTTTTTAGGGATGAAACTAAAGTTGTTTTGGGTAAAGATCAAACGTTTATGCTGGAAGAAAACCCCGATGATGAATGGCAACCAGAATGTTTATGTCTGTACGGAGCACACTTGCCATTCAAGAACATTTCGGCAATGTTTTAGGGATGCATTACCTACAACGATGTTGGAAATCTGACCACAGTGGAAGGTAACAGTGACACTGACAAGTGTTGGAAATCTCATCCAAGTGGAGGGTAACATTGACACTGAAAAGTTTTGGAGATAGTACCCTAGTGGTGGGTAACATTGACATTGACAAGTCTTGGAAATCTGACCCTAGTGGTGGGTAACATTGACACTGACAAGTGTTGGAAATCTTACACTAGTGGTGGGTAACATTGACACTGACAAGTTTTGGAAATCTTACCCTAGTGGTGGGTAACATTGACGCTGACAAGTGTTGGAAATCTGACTTCAGTGGTGGGTAATATTGACACTGACAAGTGTTGGAAATCTGACTTCAGTGGTGGGTAACATTGACACTGACAAGTGTATCAGTATATTTGATGAAATTGTTTGGTCAGTTTATTGCAAAATTATTTCCAAATGGGGAATGAATCTTCCAGCAAGATAATTGTCTGATCCATGTGTCTAAGAGGATACAACAGTGGAAAAATGATAATACTCTGAATCTTTACTCTGGCCATCTGCATCACAGACTCCGGACTTCAGTATTATTAAGGATATATGGCAAAAATTAAATTCAAACTTTGAAGGAAAAAAAATGAAATCAAATGTAGGTCTAATCGCAATCGTCTTGTTGACATTGGGACTCTGTCAATAAATCTTAATTAGAGGATTGTACTTAAAGAATCACAAGCAATAATAAGAGACAAGAGATCGTTACTCAGTATTAGCTGTATAAGCTTCATTTTCTTTCATATGTTTATCAGGAGATATTTTTAGAAATAGCAATGACGTTGGTTCTTCTCTAATGACTTCAACGTAAGTGGCTACTTTCTTTTGACCCAGTAATGTATCATGGTCTTCTGAGTGATGTACATCAGCGGTAAAGTCCACCTGTGTACTCTCAAGCCCAAATCAACCCCTATCATACAGATATCAAAGTAACAAATACTGTAGGTTTTTTCATTTCTCCTTGAGATATACGCATTCGTTTCTTATAACAGAGATTATCAGTGGGGAATATCAGGGGAATAATTTAGCCCTGTTTAATAGAGCGAAACTCTGGAGCGGAACCAAATTAAGTATTTGCCGTATAATAAAAGCATAAAAGCACTACTTTCTTTTTTGCATCATGTTAAGCGAAGAAGTATAGACAAAAAAAAGTCAGAACTATGACTTTTGACATATACATTCAACATGCAGATCTAATTTTGCCCCATTTGTTTACCTCAGTTTCCTCGAGAAAAGTAACCACTGTACATCACGAACAAATCCCATTCTTTACACAGTAATATCGATATACATGTAACTGGATTAAATGATAAAAAAAAGTATGAGAATTTGATTATTTTTTTGAAATTATTATTTTAAGGGGGGGGGGGGAGTTGCGTTATGAGAATGAGGTATACCTCTAATGTCAAGTAACAAATTCAGACGGCCATTTTTTTTTTCAGCTACTCCCACCATGCTTTACTCATCCATCAGCAGTTCAATATTTTTGATAACAAGCTGCTATGAAGTTTGGGTGACAGAGACGCGCATAATATCCAGTTCTGCCATGGAACCTATCCGATCATCCTCTTTACCGGGACAGGATCCAATCGAGGAGTTGCATGTGATGACAGAGACATTGAAAAAACGAAAGAAGACGTTGACAAAAATAAGCATCCCCGATAAACGACAGTCTGCCACTTTTGTAGGGTTAATTGCTATTGTTTTCATGTGTATAGTGGTTGGCTCTATTATTGTGTTCGATTTATTAACGCTTTGCCGAGCATTGCCGTCGAAAACGAAAAGACGATATGCCAAGAAGGGGCCTTTTCGATGGTCTGGTAATTTGGAAGTTGCTTCCAAGATGCCGAAGGGCGAAATAGTTGCTACAATAAATGATAATAAACAGGATAGGAAAATGAATATCCATATCATTAGAAATATGGGTGGCCTTGATGTTTCTCATACTCAGTTTCATGGGAACGGCACTACGTCAAGAATGTGGAGAAGGAACAACTGGGAGGCGAGTGGCGAAGTTGACGTTGGTAATGATTTACTTTTCTCGAGTGCTGATATTTTTAAAGAAGAAACCTTGGACTCAACGAGCATATCATATTCGAATGTAGGTGACACTCTTAATATCTCGGGTGGCGATCTGCAGAATCATGTACTAACAGCAGAAGTAAACAATCTCGAAGTTCAAAGAAAAACTTCGACATCCAACTCGTTACACTCTGAAAATCTTTTTGAAGTGATAGACACAGAGGATGTTGTCATGGATAATTCATCAGATAATAGTGTATTCCAAGACAGTAATAGTTTGACATCTACTGATATATGTCATGAGCTTCAAGAACAGATACTTAATGTAGACCGAACACAACGACCAATCATTTCAATCGAGACATCATTAGAGCCACCATTCATAAGTGAAATTGCAGAGACCGATCAAGAAAGGAATAGTTCGTGATTTGTAGCAGCCATAATGGTTCATCAGTATTCAATCAGTCCAGATATCGCAGTTTGAAACTGAAATTACACTGAAATAATGTTACATGCTTCACTATGGATTGATAAACTTGGCGGCGAAAACATTTATGATGGTAATTTAATTTGTATATTTCTTGTTTTAGCAACAATTTGACGTATTTGTAATTTTAGATATAGGAACTGTATCTCCGTTATCTGTCCCGGGTTTTGGACAATTATACGTACTTATCTATGGCAATATGTTCATTCTACTGGTCATAGACCAGAAGAGCTTGAGGGATGCTCTTTCCTCCGTCGTTCGTCCGTCCGTTAGCACAAGTTTGTTATCGCTACTCCTCTTAAATTACTTCAAGGATTGCCATGAAACTTTACACACACATTCATCCCATGGTCTAGTTGGTCCTAAATGAGAATGGTGCCACTCGGACATTCAATTGCGGCCATCTTTAAGATCTTGATATCGCTACTCCTCCTGAATGAATGGTCATATCAAAAAGGGGTTTTCACTTCTTGTGATGTCTGGTTGATCCTAAATTAAAATGGTGTCGATTTGACGTCCAATATGGCCCCCACTGCAGCCATCTTGAAAATCTTTATCGCTACTCCTCCTGAACGGAAAGTCATAGTGACATGGGGTTTTCACCAAAAGATTTCGTATGGTGCCTAGTTAGTCCTAAATGAAAATGGTGTCGTTCACACATCCAATATGGCTGCCACTGCTGCTGAGTGGCCATCTGAAAAATCTTCTTATCAATACTTCTCCTAGATGGCTGGTCATCTCGACATTGTGCTTTCACAAGAAGACATCTTAAGATGTCTAGTTGGTCCTAAATGGAAATAGTGTGAATCTGGTATCCAGCATGTCCACCATGGCAGCCATCTAGAAAATCATGATGCAAATTGACCCTCAATATGGCTACCATAGTCGCCATCTTGAAAATATTAGCTATACTCCTCCCAAATGGATCGTCATATCAGCATAGGGTTTTACCAATAGACTTCTTGTGATACCTAGTTGGTTCTAAATGAAAATGGTGCCAATCATACATCCAATGTGACTGCCACGACGACTGTCTTGAATGGATCGTCATATTGACAAAGGGTTTTCACCAAAAGATTTCTAATGATGTCTATTTTGTTCTAAATTAAAATCGTGCCAATCTGACATCCAATATGTCCACCACAGCAGCTAATTTTAAAATTGTTATCGCTGAGGAATATCAAAGATGGTTTCAACACTTAGCAGTTAAAAGGAAGAAATGGTCTTATCTTGAGTTCCTGGATTTTTTTTTCGCCCAGTATAGAGTCAATCCCAATGAGGGACTCTTGTTCTTTTCTGTTTCAACCTTTGGTCAGGTTTATTCAACTGTAACTGCCACGTATACGAATAACGTTGAGCCTACATACATCTCTATAGTAAAGAATAAAGTGAAGCTGACACTTGATCTCATGGTTAATGTGCCTGGTGTGTAAAACTCAGCAGAAGAGCACATTTTAATCCAATGGATAATGTTATCACAGAATTGTCCACCTTATTGTGGTACCAACTATTTGCCGGAACACGGCCTAAATTGGCAAGCCAATAGCATAGGCCGGTAATTTGTCAAATCTCTGTCTCCCGATTAGTTAATCAGTGACGCCATTCGCACAACAGTGACGTTATTTCCATAACAGTTGGTTTGAAAACTTCCCCCTGAACTGCAGCGATTTGTTGGTAGCTTTAATTCGTCGCGGTGCATCATGAGAGAAAAGTACGGAGATTTCATACTTTCATTAATATAGATGATGATAGTTACCTGCATATTACTCACAGTGGGTTACCTCCCTTTGGTAAGATAGTACCTGTGCCACAAAGCTGTAAATTTGGTGGTAAAATACCAGCTGGAGAAATCCTTACGCTTTGAAAACTGCATCACACTGAATTTATATTACATTTTCCGCAATCTTTTCTCCACGATGGCTTTGGTGAAGAGTGTGAAACCTTTAGCTAAGAAGTAGGAGGAAAAAGTTAGATTTCTTTACTTGCTAAGGTGGGGGAGGGGGCAGAGTGCTGACTACGTTACAAAGTAGCACGCGGCAGACGTCACAATATTCCCAAAACGTCACAATGAAGTGCATCTGAGCCGCCACACATAGTCTGGTTATTTATCCCTCGTGTTTAAATGTTTTTCAATCTAAAATTAGAGACTAAAGTAAAGTTTGGTTTAAATATATTTTGTTTCATAAATTTATTGTTGGAGATTACAAGAGGTACAATATAGAAGGTAAAGGATTGGAACGAAAGCCAATGACTTATAATGTTCTTCTCCTTTGACGATAAAAAAATTGTAAATATTTGAATATATGGCGGATGATACTGAGTTTTAATTGAGAAAAAAATTAAATTGTTAAATAGTGGAAGTGAAGAGTCTCTTAGTTAAACATTAGCATGTAGCCAAAGCACAAAGATGAGAATAACGAAAAGAAAGAAGAAAAAGGACAAATTGTTAGTTAAAATTTGCAGGGCACTGTGTATAAAGTTGAGAAAATAAGGAGGAAAGAATGGTAAAGAACATAAGAAATGAAGAAAATTAAATCGAGATACAAAGTGAAAAGTACTTCTTTCTACTGCGAGTCGTTGCTGCGGAGATGGCCAGTAACTTGAAAAATGGAAATTGCTGTTTACGGCTGTTCATGGCCCTTAGAAGTGCATGCGCGTTACTAATAGATGCGATGAAGTAAATCTTTTGGACTTTTAAGACAATTTTATGAACGGCATGGAAAGTACCAATGTTTACTTTATATGGAAGCGTTATACCACCATATGAAAAGGTTTTTTAAAGTTAAATTACCATTAGGATTAAGGGATTGAAACGGTTCGATACTTTGTTCTTGGTAATAAACACATTAGAAAATAAGTGTTGTGTATTTTCTACAGATCCACATCTACAAAGGGGTGATTCAATTATAGTCTTTGTAACAAGTGTTGAATAAGTGAGCTACAATTTTTCCTAAGCCGAGCGTGAAGAATTTCAAATTTCCTTCTACCCCCCAAAAAGTGTCAGAGAACTTGAGTGTCACGATTATTAAATGCGCTTATGAAGTTGTTGATGGAGTCACTTCGACGATCTCGATAGATAGTGCGTTCTATTCTCGAATGGCCGAAGGAAGAAACTAGTTGTAATAAAGACTTGTTCTAGCTTATACTGATTGAAAATTGTTTGCATTAGTAACTTATAGCGAGTAATATTACTAACAGCTGGTGGAATCAGAGATGTGAGATAGTAAGGTTTGAATCAGATACAATTTTATATAAAAGTAAGTTTGTGTTTTTGTCGTCTGGATTAAAGATTTTCACATCATATTTCTCGACATAAAGTTTCAATAGGTACTTATTTTTTCACCCACCAATCACTATTCTGGCTGCAACATTATGTATTTTTTTGAGTTCATTTTCCTCAAGTAATGTGCAGTTTCCCAAGCCACATTACCATATTTAGAATAAGTCGTATAAAAATACGTATATATCATTTCTAACGATTTCCTGTCATGTTGAAATTTTAGTCGACGCATTACGTTAATTCTTGACCATGCCTTTTCTTTTATATAGTCTATTTGTTTGTTTCATGAACAATCGTTCAAGAGAAAAAATCCTCTGTGGTTGAGCATATATAGTCGTGGATGGAAGGGTTTATTAATTTTCTTCGAACTTTTCTGGGATTAATTTTTAGAAAGGTTAAATTATACAAACCAATTACTTTCCCTTTGAGAGATTTTGTCCAAGTCAGAGTTGAGGTTATGAGCAGTTACGGCGGAATTATCTACGATTAGCAATAGACTTGTAGTCTGCAAATAAACTTGTATTAGAGTGCATATCATGTACAATATCATTTATGTATACAGAAATAGTAAGGGTCCTAAAACGGATCCTTGGGGCACACCAGCTCTAATATTCCTCCACTCTGAATACACCCCTGGATGTATCACTGGTTGTTTTCTGTTTTTGAGACAGCTAGAAAACCCTTCTGAAATGCCTCCTGTGATGCCAGTAGCTTTCAGTGTATGAACGAGTCTTTTATGCCACACGTGATCAAAATCGTTACTTATATCATAAAAATCAACTCTAATTTCCTTACCGGAAGCTACTGCTTGGCAAAACATATCATAGATATGTTCTGTTATTTTCACGAAAGTAATTAAATACGTGTTTAAAAGCCAGTCTTTAAAAAATGTGTCCAACAGTATTCAGAAAAGATATTTGTCTGTAACTAGATAGTAGTAACTGTAACTTTACGACTGGACAAACGTTTGCTTCTTTCCCAGACTTTAGAAAGTTGACTTCTCTAGCAGACTGGTTAAAAAGTGAATGTGAGAGTTCATCAGCTCATGCAGAATAGTTATTTAGACCACCAGGACCAGAAGCATTACCAAGAGGAAGGCTTTTGAGAACATTTTGTACTTCGTTATGCGGCAATTCTATAGAACTAAACTTACATTCATATATATATATATATATATATATATATATATATAAGATTAACATTTGTTGCATATAGTACAGATTGTTCTATAAAAAAGAATCGTTAAATGCTTCAGCTTTGCCAACTTCCTCAGCGATTATCGAACCATTGTGTTGAAGGTATACAACAGAATATGTACTGTCAGGGCTGATGAAAACCTAAGGGATGACCACCAGTCTTTAGAAGATGTAGTTCAAGATTTCAGTTTTTAATGATAAATTGTCAATCTGTAACTGTTTGGCTTCTCGGATCATTGAGATTGTTTTGTTATGCTGGGAACGAAATTTTGTTCAATGAGAGGGTATGTTAGATGTCTCGGCTTTTCGATAGGCTCTCCTACGTTTGCGTGTTGACCTTTTGATTGCCGTTGTTATCCATGGAGGTTCTGATGGTTGAACTTTAATAGTTCTCTTCGGAATATATTGTTCAGATATCAAATCTATGTGGTCAGTGATAGTTTTGCATGTTTGTCAATATCATCACGTTTCAAACAATCCCACTCCGAAGTGGATGCTTTATGTCTCAAAAGAGTATAGTCGTCTTTGCCGTATATCTATCTATTCCTTGGAAACGATTTACGTTTTTGTTTTCTGTGGTTGAATATCCCATAAATAGGGCAATGGTATCTTGATGTAAGAAAGAATCCCCAAGCCCGCTGAGAACTAAACTTTCATTGTTGTTTACAAGTAATAGATCCAGCAACCTTGAAGAATTTTCAGTGAAATGAGTGGGCTGATTAATGCATTGGTGAAAGGAAAGATCATCACATAGTGATTTCATTTCCTTGACCTGAGAGTGGATTTAACATATTGAAGTTAAGTAACAGGTTACAATTATGTCTCCAATTCCCGTATCAACAGCAAGATGTATGTTGTCCTCAATCAAAGAGAGAGAGAGAGAGAGAGAGAGAGAGAGAGAGAGAGAGAGAGAGAGAGAAAGCATATGTATATGCGAGTAAATGTATCGGCGTCATTTTCAGTCGTAAATCATGGGACACGCATGTTTGTTGTTTTTTTAAATAAAAAAGCTGGTTAAAGAATAAACAGCTGTTATCAACCAATTTCATTTAATGTAATTTCATAATGTCTATGATCATTATTTTGAGACAAAATTAACCATGTTATACGTTCTGCCCTTGATCAATCTGTTGACCGGGTTTGTGAAATGCAATTGAACATCATAGATCGAAGGCCTACTTACACTAATATAAAATAAGAGGCCAAAGTGGGCCTGCTATAGCTCAGTTTGCATACATTGGTCTAAAAAGTAACTGTAGCAATGAGACATGTTCCTTGGGTTGAAAGACACCCATGTCAGGGTCATTTCCAGCTATCTGGTAAAAAATGGTGGTATGTGATATGTCGTTTAACTGTTTCTATTTTGAGTAACTTTAGCTGGACTAAGTGGTGCATTGGCTCTAAGAAGTACACGTTTACGTCACATCCGGTGGTTCTACAGATAGTGGAGGAATAGAGGAGCACAACAGCTACAAAAGATGGCTGCTACAGTTACCTTGCTGGATGCCAGTTAAGCACTGGGAAATAGTGATACGATTTTCAAAATGTTGGTTGTCAGATCAGTGCCATTTTTCATTTAGGAGCATCTACATATATTAGAAAATGTTTTAATGAAAATTCCATGGCAATACGCCTATCCTTTCAAGAGAAGTAGTAAAAATAATATTTTCAAAAATGCCACAAAGTTTGGGGTCAGATCAACACCAGTTTTTATTTAGAACAAACTACTTACTGTTAAAATAGTCTAAATACAAATCCTTTGTTAATATGACTATATGTAGGGAGTAGTTGTGATAACAAGATTTTCAAGATGGCTCTTATAGTGGCATGCTAGACGTCAGAGCAAGAGATTTTCAAGATGGCTCTTATAGTGGCATGTTGGACGTCAGAGCAAGAGATTTTCAAGATGGCTCTTATAGTGGCATGTTGGACGTCAGTGCAAGCGATTTTCAAGATGGCTCTTATAGTGGCATGCTGGACGTCAGAGCAAGAGATTTTCATTTGGACGCAACTCCAGGAGTATTGTTTAAACGAAAACCCCACATTAGCATAACCAGGAATGTTGATATGACCATTCAAGAAGAGTAGTGACAAGTTTTTCCAAATGGCTGATATGATGGCAGTCAAATCAGCACCATTTTCATTTAAGACCAACTACATAGTCTGTGAAGTGACCATCCATTCAAAAAGAATGGTGATTAGAAGATTTTCAAGATGGATGCCATAGTGCCCATGCTTGAGATAGGATCAACATCGTTTTCACTCAAGACTAACAACATATTGTATGAGGGGGGTGCAATGAAAACCACATGTCAATATGACCATCCATTCAGAAGTGGCGACAAGATTTTCAAGATGGCAATCTTGAAGACCAACTACAGTTATTAATAATAGCAGTGCCAATTCCCAATTTGATATCACCATCCAAACAGGAGGAGGAGTAATTATAAGATTTCTTTCATTGGGGCCATGTTGGTTTGGTTTGGTGTTTTATGGCACAGCAACAGAAGTAGATTATTTACTGCTGAGGCAATTCGAATAGAGTGCCTTGCCCAATGACTCAGCATGGTAGGCAACCCCCGCTTTTCCAATGGTAGATTCGAACCCACACCTCTTGGTCGCAAGTCTGGCACGATAATCAGTGCCAATGTGGCTCCTGCCTCCATTAATCACCTTTTATGTCATACTCCAAGGAGAGTGCATCGTGTCTATTCTATGTTCCAGAGCCTGCAGGGTCCATGTTAGATGTCACACAAGTATCATTTTCATTAAGTACCATCTAAGCCTTGGAGTAAAAGTCTGTGTCAATGTTCATGAGGAGGACTAGCAAGAACCAACAACTGTCTAATGAACAACAGACGATACATCATCGCATAAGCTTCTCTGGTCTTTGATTAGTAGAGCTAAAATAATTATCTTTACATTTGACCCACAAATTCATATCTCCTTCTTTATATTTGCTCTGCGAGGAATGCTGTTTGAACTATGCATCTAATTTTGAAAACTAGACACCAAATTGTCAGAAGAAATCAAGGTCTTTCTCAATATTAAGGTATATGCTACGTAACAGTTGGTAACAATAAACTATTTGGCTTGAGTGAAGCTTCACTAATTTACTTGTAAGATATTTTTATACTGAAATAGGTGGTCAATTAAAATCATTCAAAAAGAAACCAAATTGTGCAGGAAATGCATGGTTACTATTCACTTTTTGTCAACATTAAAAGAGACTGATTAACTGAATGGCACATGAGCGCATGAAAGGCAATGTTAAGTGCCAAGGCCATGGAAGTAAAATGCAACACAGTGAACATGGACTTGTCTGAGCAGGATTCAACCCACTGAACCATTGCAGCTCCTTGCCAGAAAGAGGAAGAAAACCTCATAAAACAAGATATCAGTTTAATAAGAGTATACTTGTTAAAAATTGATACACAAAATGAAGATGTACACTGTAAATAAGCCTACAACAAAATGGTCATAGTAAACAGTATCAAAGCTGTACAATCAAAGTATCAATGCTGTATAGTTCTATGGTTTTGGTGACAGGCTGCATACATATGGTTCTTGAACATGTAAAGATGACTGTACATATGGTTGTGAAGTGTATTAAAATTACTGTAAACACTAATTCTAAAATTGTCATGATTTACTCTTATGGACTATATATATATATATATATATATATATATATATACTATTAAAACATTTTCTAAAGCTGTCTATGATGAAATAAGCTTTGTGAAATGACGAATTACTTTATAGCATCTTCTTTGACAATATTTGAGAAAAACTTCATTTATTTTCATGGGTTTCAATTTTCATGGTCTTAAAAAAAATGATATTATTGTTTGTATTTAAACGTATGGACTGGAGAAAGGACCCTATTGTTTGTATTTAAACATATCGACTAGAAAAAGGGCCCTATTATTTGTATTTAAACATATCGACTGGAGAAAGGGTCCTATTGTTTGTATTTAACCATATGGACTGGAGAAAGAGCCCTATTGTTTGTATTTAAACATATAGACTGGAGAAAGGGCCCTATTGTTTGTATTCAAACATATGGATTGGAGAAAAGGCCCTATTGTTTGTATTCATATATATGGACTGGAGAAAGGGCCCTATTGTTTGTATTCATACATATGGACTGGAGAAAGGGCTCCATTGTTTGTATTCAAAAATATGGACTGGAGAAAGGACCCTATTTTTTTCACAGAAGGATCATAGTTAATTGGGTCTTTTAATTCGCGGTTTGTAGTAACCACAAAATCCATGCAAATTGTCAATTCACTGTTGCTACATAGGATAATGCAACAATAAATTTCCTTTTCATATTTTTTAACTTTAAACATAAACTGAACTCATTTTACTGCAAAGAAATGATGCTTGATGCAATCAAAACATAAAACTGAACTCATTTGACTGCAAAGAAATGATGCTTGATGCAATCAAACTGAACTCATTTGACTGCAAAGAAATGATGCTTGATGCAATCAAACTGAACTCATTTGACTGCAAAGAAATGATGCTTGGTGAACTCATTTGACTGCAAAGAAATGATGCTTGATGCAATCCAAATATAAAGACATTGGAAGGATATTAACATTCCTTCACAGAAAATGCAAATGATGTGGTTTGTTTCAAAATGTAACTATGACTGGAGGGGTCTAAATATTTGTTAAACGACACCAAAGTCTTATTGATGCAAAAATTAATTATAAAACAAAAATTAATTCTTATCCTTTTCAGTTTCATGAATATCACATCCCAATACATTTTAATATTTACAAATATTATCTGTTGTCATTTCTATAATTGACATTTTGAAACAAACTATAAAGTGTGATTGACAAGTCAGTGAAGATAAATTTCCTTCCTGTGTCTCATCATTGTACTTGCTTTAGTAATTATACTGGTTAAATAACTTAAGCTTTAAAATGGTGCGTCTTATCCAAAAAATAACTTTGTCCTGAGCCATCATCTCATAAATCTGTTGGAATATACATTGTCAACAATGTAATTACATAGATTATCTTAACACTACAGTTTGTATATGTGATTTATAATATGTTCTGTTCATTTTGAACAACATGTAACTGTTATCATATATACTCGCTTTTAAGTTTGGTCAAACAGCAAACTGCATAGATCTGACATCACATAATGTGGCAGTAGATCTTGGTCTATGCTGTTTGTTTGGAGTACTAAGTAGAACAAACAACATGGACCCTGATCTGCTGGTGCATCATATGATGGCAGATCAGAGTGTATGTTGTTTGCAGTTGGACTGAACTTATAGCAAGTATATATCAAAATTTCAATTTGTGATGTTTCACAGCAAAAGTAATAAAGATATGCAGATTCACACATTTAGGACCTTTTTTTACCACCCACCCACCCCAGTTTACAAAGTAAAACTGGTTTAACTGAAATAAAATTTTCTCATAAAATTGTCACAAAAGACAATGTGCTTTTTCCCCCCATTTAACACACAACTGGGAAAGAAGAACACAGCACCATTAAATCTGGTGTCATCTCATCTTATGATACATGATACATCTTATGATACATGATACATCTTATGATGCATGATACATCTTATGATACATGATACACACTTTCCATGCAATACCCTTCTATATTACTTTGTAAGAATAGCAGCAAATAAGAAACGTTTTGTTTATTTTTTCTATTGTAAATTTCATATCTTGCTCATAACTAATGTTGTGAACTTTTTCACCAATTCGGATAAAAATCAAATGTTGAGCATGTATTTAAATATCAAGACTTTGAAAAAATGTTGTCCATTGCCTGGCAACTGCTCAGACAGACAGATACACAATGCATGGTAACTGCTCAGGCTGACTGAAATACATTGGCTATAGCCACTATCGGAAAATATGGCAATGATGTCATGCTATAAATATAGGCGATGCCCATGGATGCTAATATATCGATAAGACACTGATGGTGGTCACTGAGAATTTAGTGAAGTAAAGAAAAAAAAAGGTACATCCTGTTTTAGCAAGCTCAATGTGAAGACATGGAGGAATTTCATTTGCAAATACATGATGTTGGTGATAAACTTGTTTGTAAAATAAACACACATATGAACACAACAGACTCCTTTTTGCCACCGGACTTTCGTTTAGCTAGAAAGTAAGAAACTTGAACACTGAGCTTAATCTAGGTGTAGATGGATATGGATGGACATGCACACAGATGTCAAAGTGATCACTATGTTGCACTTCCACCAAGGCAGGATGGACAAAATCTAGGGTTAATACACATAAGGGGGAAGGAAGATAACAGAAATTTAGTCACATTTATATAAATGGTTGGAATAGATAAACAGAATCTATACAAAGATATATTAAAGCAATATTGCAACATTCCTGGCTATTATATTCATAAAACTAAAAAGAACAAGTCTGCTTGTAAATGACAGTACATGAAAAAAAAGTAACCATGAACACTTAACAATGTATATGTGCATTACAGTAATAAATTTTTAAAACCCTCCAAACACTGGGTAGATAGCTTATGTTATTAACATGGCATTAATATCATGAACATGATGCATGATTATCATCAGACTAATGCCATGGCTGCAAATATTACAAATTGCAATTTCATTGTGGATTCAAATTCCATTCTCATAGTGGATGAAAAATTCACCCTCTGTTTGACCCATGTTTAAACGTCACCTTTTGCTTTAATTTGGCATCAGGAAATTACTCTGGTTTAAACGTTACCTTTTGCTTTAATTTGGCATCGGTAAATTACTCTAATTCTAAACGTCACCTTTTGCTTTAATTTGGCATCAGTAAATTACTCTGGTACTACTAGCACATTTTATAGCCTGTCATCTTTCTTTTCTTACTTTGTATTATAAAGAATAGTTTTAACACTTTTACATACAATAATGATGATTTACATTTTTTTAACACTTCCCAATAACAATGATTGACAGTATTTTCTATACAAGCTGGCATTATTTTGTACCCATGAGCCTGAATGCGTAGTGAGTGATGTCATACCATCTTTCTGATACAGGCCATTATGCCTTCCCATTTTAAACATTTGCTGTAAGCAAGATAAAACACAGTTCAACAATTTTTGTTGTACATGACACATTTCATAACATATACACCTAAAATTTACACATTAAACTTGACGAAATATATTAACTCAGAAACATACATCATGTTTTCCAAAAATGAATGACATGTATACAGTATCAAATCTGAAATCAATCTTGCAAAAAAAATTATTGCATTTAATTTGATCATAGCAATTTAATCCTACCTGGATAATCTCTCTCAATGGTGTGACTCTTACTGTAACTTAATGAAAATATGATTAAATTAAAAATTTCTTTCTGTTACACCAAAAATATTTTCTTTGTCTCCCATAAAAAGTCCTCATCTTAAGAACAAGCCCATACCATTTCTCTCAAGTTTGACAAAGCTACATAATTCAAATAACACTAAAATCCCATCAAATACTACATAATTCAGATGAATTCCATCAAATACTACATAATTCAGATAACATTCAAATCCCATCAAATAATACGTAATTCAGATAATGCTAAAATCCCATCAAATACTACATAATTCAGATAATGCTAAAATCCCATCAAATACTTTAAGCTTGTCATTGCTACTTTATTCTCAATGCAAGAGGTTTTTTTAGGGTAAACGATTTACATGAAAATGTCTTGATGTTTTAGGATATTTTATTCAGTTTAGCGTAGCAATAAATTCTGGGAAATTAAAGTTTGTTGGACAGGCACAAAGGGGACATAACTCCTCCAAATGATGACACAGAAAAGTGGAAATAAAACATTTTTGAGGTCGTGTCATTATAAACCAAATTTGGTTAAAATCCAATAAATCTTGAGTAAATTTATCTTGCAGAACCAAATTGCTGACAGCCGGTTGGAAGGACTGATGGACATAAATACTATAGGGCTCTGCCACATGGAGTAAGGTCCTAATTACTCTTTATAGTAAAGGCTACTGCCAAGTCTCAGTCCAAAATGAATAAGAATATTCAACTTCACGGTCTTGAGAAAAAATATACATCTAAATGATAACTGGATATTTACATCTATAAACATAACAGACCTCTCAGAAATGTTTTAAGACTACTGAAATAAGATAAAAACAAATATAAAAAAAGCTCTTACATAGAAATACAAAGCCTTCAACAATATATTATATATCACATATTACAACAATATCATTATATATATGCAAAAATGACATATTTTACAGACCATAATAAAAATGTTGTACCAATATATAATCTGTGTGATGCACCTTGACAGGCCATAACGGAATACAGATCTACTGCCTTGACATCCTCAGATTATAGACGTTCTAACCCAATGGATAAATCTACATTTGCCCCACCAATACGGATGCAAAGAATTTTTCTAAACTTGAGGCTATTCCACTTAAATGTACCTGGAAAGGGAGAGGGATGAGACAACACCTTTTCTTGAGTGGGGGGGTACCAACAATAGAAAAGAATTATAAAAAAGGAAAGTCCTATAGACAAATAAATAAAAGTGTGTTCCACCTCCCCAGGTAGATTTAAATGGAATAGCCCTCGTAAAACAAGAGTACTGTGAACAGTACATTATATACCCACCCATGTTTAATCGTCCTCTAACAATAACTGAAATTTTGTGCAGAAACTATATTTTCTTCTGTCAGAGTGACCTTGACCATTGACCTTTCGACCCCAAAATAATTAGACTTCTTCCTTACCATAAGTGCAAGCCATCCACAAAGTCTGGGCCAGGCATGTCATGCAAAACTAAAGTTATTGTGCAGAAACCATTTTTCTTGTTGAAGTCATTGATCTTGAGGTTTGAACTTTTGACCCCAATATCAATAGCATTCTTCCTTACCCAAGTGCAAGCCATCCACAAAGTTTGGTAACTGCTCATACTCTAGTAATTGTGCAGAAACCATTATTCTTCCTTCAGTCAGAGACCTTTACCTTTGACCTTTTGAGCCCAAAACTGATAGGGTTCTTCCACACCCATAGTGCAATCCATCTACAAAGTTGTGTAACTGTAGATGGTGGAGACCTAGAGTTACTAGGCAGAGGCCATTTTTCTATTTTCAGTCACAATGACCTTGACCTTTGAGTCCGAAATCAATAATGTAGATGGTGGAGAACTAGAGTTATTTTTCAGAAACCACTTTCCTACTTTCATTCACAGTTACTTTGTCCTTTGAGCTTTTGAGCTCAAAATCAATAGAGTTTGTCCTTGCCCCAAGTGCAAGCCAGCCATAAAGTTTGGTAATTGTAGATGGTGGACAACTAAAGTTATTGTGTGGAAAACAAATTGGTAACAGAAGGACAGATGAACAACATCACAACATAATACACTCCACCTTATGGAGGGCATATACAAATTCTGAACAAAATACATTTCTGTACATTGTATAGTGGAATAGTTACACAAATGTGAAAATACAGTGAATTTACTTGACACTTTTTGCCCAACAAGTTCTACTTCCATCCATTGCTTTTTTTTGCTTGGTAACATGAACTTGGAGATCTATAAATTGGTCAACTATGTAAATTTATCTATCATACAGTTAAAAAAAAGCTTTGGTATGTTAAAAAAAAAATACAAAATTATAAGTGAATAAAAATAGGTAAGCCCAAGGACTATACAGCAACAAACTTTTACCCCAAGAAAGCTGTTCAAACGTGTTCACTTTTATCCCAAGTAAGCTGTTCAAACATGTGTTTACTTGCTTTAAATTTCAAATACGTTCAAAACCTTTTGGATTATTGTTAGAATAAGAGTTCCATGGAACACAATGTTTTACCTGTAAATTCATCAAACCCCCACTAAATGCAAAACTGTAATTTGGAATCATGATGTTGATGACAGCATTGTCACCACCTGAAAAGTCATACCTATATCTCACAAGGCTGACACAGGTAAAACAAAGATATGCCCTTTTTTGCTAACTTGTTCTAATGATAACTAGTGATATATACAAAAGATAAAAAAAAAAAAAGGTTATGTGCAAGTTTTCCAACAATATCTAAGCTGTGAATAACAAAGTCTGCCACTCATTTTTGCACATGATACATATGTTAAGAGTACTCATCTAACAAATGAAATACAAGGAGACAAGCACATCATGACCAGTCTGTATTTAGTCTATCAAAGTTGTTTACTCGTACTTTGATTGATGGAAGATTAAAGTTGAAATTCTAATACCATGATTATAAAAAACATTCTAACGTTTAGAAACACTCAACTCCAAATCAAGACAACTAATTTGTGAGTGGTTTAGTGATCAGACATTATAATTTTTGGTTGTCTAAGTTTGAACACGAGAATATTTTTATAATCTAGTGTGATTGCAACCATCACACAAGGTAGCATTGTTGGCACAAGGATTATATTAAACAATGAAAGGATTAACTGGAAGCTGCTGATCACATATTTTACTTTTCATCAAAGACTGCATTCCTAAAAGTCAAACAGTAAAAAAAAAAAATAGTTTCTATTCTATTATGGAAAATCATAATCTAACACTTGGTCATTTGACTTTTCCGACTAATAATCAATATTTTTGATAAATCATCATCCCGCTATTTGCTTCAATCCATGGCCATCGCAACTAAACCATTACATTAACCTGACTGTCAGATAAAAAGTTTAACATTATACAATCACTGATAAATGGTCCCATGCATATTTAGGGAGTTATCCAATAAGAAAAAGTCGGACTGTATTTTAGCCTTCATTTATGATCTGAGAGTAAAACGTTCTTTTATAAAAGATAAAATTAACAACTCTAAATTCTACATTGTTCTGTACTTCTAAACAACAAATGAGAAATTTGCAATTCCATGCCTAGTTTTTGTTGCAAGAAAAGCTACTGAAGAGGTCAGCACATTTCAGTGAACTTACATCCCTGCTTCACACGATGAAGGCCTTTGACCTCTACCATGACCTTGAAAATATGTGAATATAGTACTCTACTCATTTCCTGGAACTGAATATAAATACCTGAATATGGTATTCATTTCCTGGAACTGAATATAAATACCTGAATATGGTACTCTACTCATTTCCTGGAACTGAATATAAATACCTGAATATGGTAATCTACTCATTTCCTGGAACTGAATATAAATACCTGAATATGGTAATCTACTCATTTCCTGGAACTGAATATCAATACCTGAATATGGTACTCTACTCATTTCCTGGAACTGAATATAAATACCTGAATATGGTACTCTACTCATTTCCTGGAACTGAATATAAATACCTGAATATGGTACTCTACTCATTTCCTGGAACTGAATATAAATACCTGAATATGGTAATCTACTCATTTCCTGGAACTGAATATAAATACCTGAATATGGTACTCTACTCATTTCCTGGAACTGAATATAAATACCTGAATATGGTAATCTACTCATTTCCTGGAACTGAATATCAATACCTGAATATGGTACTCTACTCATTTCCTGGAACTGAATATCAATACCTGAATATGGTACTCTACTCATTTCCTGGAACTGAATATAAATACCTGAATATGGTACCATATTTAATGGTGGATCATCATCATTTGTAAAAATTTTTAAAGCCCTTGATGCCTGGATGCATCGTCAAATTTGGTCAAATTCTACTCAGCATTTTTTTTATAGAAAAAGTGGCCATATGATGGTAGATCAGTATAATTTGTACAAACTTGAAAGCTTTTAATGCCAGGATACTTGATACCAAATTTGGGCAAATTTTAAAAAAGTCAATGATTTTTCTACATTAGTTTGGTTTCGGTATTATGATACAGCAACAAACACAAGTAGGTTATTTAGTGCTAAGGCATATGGAGTAAAGTGTCAAGGACATACCATGGTAACCAACCCGGGTAGATCTGAACCCACACCCTTTCAGTCATGAGTCCAGCATGCTAACCATGGAGCCACTATGGTTCCAGTTTTCATTCGTTGTCTCTTATGACATTCAGGGGAGAACGTTGGACCTATTCTAAATCCCTGAGCAGCCTGCTGGAGTTTCTATTTTTACTAATGGCAGCTATATTTTATGGTAGATCAGTATCATTTATATAAAATGTAAAGTCCTTTATGCTAGGATGCTTTCTGCAATATTTGGTCATACTGGTTCAGTGGATTGTGAGAAGTTTAAAAATAGCAATTGCTGATGGATGCATGACAAACGCAAAACCACAAGCTAACTTGGCTACAGGGCCAAGTGAGCTAAAAATAAAGCATTTCAAAAGTTAATTAGCTCCTTGTGGGCTGATATATATGCATTGTGAAGGCAAAATGGAATGCTCATCTGTTTCAGAGTCTCTGCTATAGTAATATTACAGATGGCTACAAGAAACCATATATCATAATCCTTTATCATTTACAAAGATATTTAATTTTAGTGAAATTTGCCATTACTGATTAGTGTAAAGCAACAATATTTTTTAAAGCTAAGTAAATATATACTAAGGTTGTAGATCAGGCCAATACTCCAGAGAATTATTAAAAATGTTAACTTTAAAATTATTTTCATGACCATGAAAAGAAAAATTTGCCATTCTATGAAAATGATATTCAATGGTGTATAAAAAAAATGAATTCAAGTGCTCATTTACAAATTGCTAAAATACAAAGTGGAAGAAAAAAAAAATCACATTATATTTACTGAATTACCTCTGAAAAATGTTAAAAAAAATCTTTTTATGAAACACAATGAAATATAACAAATTTTGGAAAGAAAAGAAAAACATTAAGCTCGTTATAAAACTTGTACAACCAAATATCAGAGGACTAATACTTTTATGGACTGAAACTAGTTACCGGTGTAAGATATAACAACGAGTATGTATACCTAACCATGGTTCCATGAAGAATGCAAGATTTTTCCTGTATCAATCGATGATTTTGATTTATGACCATGAATTTACACATATTTGTATATCTGACTAAATAATATTTTCTTTTGATCTGTCTGTTATTTGTGAAGATGAATCCACAAATTCTCTGGCAAACAAGTAAACCCTTAACATATCATCACTTTACAGGTTACAATTACTCACTGTCGGATGACATCACCAGAATTATTTAAAAAAACAGCATATTACTCCATTGTACAAAAAGTTCTGCACAGTTGTATATATGTATTTCATTCATACTGATCTTGAAAATACTAAACAACTGGATTCTAAAACCTGTTGGTTGCAGGCTTGGCTATAAAAATAATCAAGCACATAATTGACTGATCAAGTGTCTTTTCAGCGCTCTGTTCACTTCAATGGTCTGGAAGAAAATGGCAGCTGAATTATCCTTTATACTTCAATCCTGTCTTTAAACTCAAGAAGAGTTAAACATTCATATATTTTGTATTTATTGGACCATTTAAACAGTTTTGTCAAAATGTGAAAAACTATTAATGATTATCAAGGTCTAGCACCAAAGAACTGTTACATTACTTCTTCAAGTTACCAATTTCAAACAACCTACTGTGAAATAAAATTTTCAATATTTATGGAGATTTACTTTTAATTTTTAGAGAGTACACAAAGGTGTTTTCTTGTAACAGTTGTTTTTGACGATTATGTTTACTTGAATGAATCTCTGAAATGTGAGGAATCACAGAATGCCTTTCATCCACACACACACACACACACACACACACACACACACACACACACACACACACACACACATCACTTGATAACAGTTATAACAGCATCTCTTACCAACACTCAGGATTTCTTTAATGTAACTTTGCTATGATACAACACAAAGTACTACATAAAAGTTGCACCAACACTGACGAGTGTTGGTTCTGGTTGTCATAAAAAATGAACCTTTTTTTTGCATGACCATAAAGACTTGTCCCCACTGTATTTCATTTCAGAGGATTTAACAAAGTTAATGCACACATATATCAACATAATAATGTTAATTAAATGGAACTATATATATATACAGGTAAGCTAAATATCAAAGCTCTGTTCAGGTGTAAAATATATCCTAGGTAAAGAACAAAATGTACATTTCATTCTTAATGTAATGAAACAAATATGTACACCAGTGATTCAGAATACATACACAAATGGTATTAATTATTCATATAGAACATGTATGTATGTATACAGTTTATCAGCACACATAACAAAATTTTACACAAATGGTATTAATTATTCATATAGAACATGTATATATGTATACAGTTTATCAGCACACATAACAAAATTTTACACAAATGGTATTAATTATTCATATAGAACATGTATATATGTATACAGTTTATCAGCACACATAATAAAATTTTGGTTATATACCTTTTCCCATACAGTAAAAAATAGAGAAGAGCTACCTGAAAGCAAACATGAAATTTAGAGTTACTGACACAAATAAGTGAAGGAAAAAGGGTTATATGTGGTGGGTGTAGCTTTCAGATTAACTGTTTCCAAAAGTTGGAAGTTGTACAAGCAGCAAGAAGAAATGAAAAGAACATGCTGAAATAAACACTTGATTGATATGGATACCCTTGAACCCACCCCCAATCACCCCACAGCCTGTCTGAATGAATGTAGAAAAGGAGCAACAACAATGAACTCTAGTGGAATGTATGCACATATGTATGAACATCCAAAAGAACATTTAAAGAGGATAAAAAAAAAACAGAAAGGGCACAACTCAAAATAAAATCATCAGAACATGATGACAGAACATGTTCACCCCCATGTCAATAATGTCTGCCAAGTTTCAGGACAATCATCAAAAACTGAAGACTAGTTGCACACACAGGCATTATCATATAACAGTGTATAAATTTAACACCAAAAAGGGGCAAAAGTCAAGAATAAACCCAGCAGAACATGACACAAACCTTTGTGCATGTTGTCCTCATGTTAATAATGTCTGCCAAGCAAGGCCGGATTAAGATCTTTAGAGGCCCTAAGCACTGAAAAGATTATGGTACCCCCCCCCCCCATGTAATTCAAAATAAAAAAATACTAAACCGTAATTTCTCATTATTTTTGGTGCCCCTTGCTTTACTGGTGCCCTAAGCACATGCTTAGTCTGCTTATTGGGTAATCCAGCACTGCTGCCAAGTTTCATGGCAATTCATCAACAGCTGTGGGACTAGTTGCCCACACTGTGATTATCATATAGAGTGATTGGATTTAACCTTAAAAAGGGGCATAACTCTAGGAAAATGCACAAAAGCATGATGACAGAATAACATGTTCATGTTGACCCAATGTCAATAATGTCAGCCAAGTTTCAACACTGTCCATGGAAAGATGTGGGAGTAGTTGCACACAAGAATTTCAGGATGTTACTACATACATTACATACATATGGAACAGACTGACAAGCCTAATGCTATATGTTCTGGACATATTCATGATGGGGGCACAACAAAAAATCTTAACCGAGTGGCACAGGTATTCAGGTTGCTCAGTTGGGTGAAGCAATTGTTACTCAACTGGGTTTTTATTTTTCTTTTGCTACAAGGAGTTGTTGCTTTTCTCAAACATCTCTCACCAGCCTGAGTGGAGATTTCACACTATAAGTTCAACTCCTCAAATACCTTACCATCGAAGGTTTCACTAATGTGATATACAACTGATAATAATCCTAGAATAAATAAAAGGCTGAAATGGGAGTAGTAACTTTTTCATAATTTTTCATAATTCTAACATCAAAGGGGTGTAACAAAACAGCAAAATAAAACTAGCAAATCTCCACCTAATAACCTAAAAACTAGCAAATCTCCACCCAATAACCTAAAAAAGTGAATATAATTAAACTCATGAGAATGGTGAACCAGACTGAAATCATTGTTCAATTTTTATACTGGCTACTGTATCATACACTGACCACATAGCTAATATTAGTAATAGAAACTATATTTGGTAAAAGAGAATGGACACAATGTCATAGGCATGAAGGGCCGAAAAGAGTCCCTTGAAGGGACTGACGCTATACTCGCTGAAAAATAATTCCAGGAATTTAAAATAAGACCATTTCTTTTTTTTATAACTGCTGAGTGCTGAAACCATTTCTGATATTCTTCAGCGATAAGATTTTCAAATTAACCACTGTGGTGACCATACTGGATGTAAATCAGCACCATTTTCATTTGGGACAAACTAGACACCATTAGAAGACTTTTGGTGAAAACCCCATGTTGATCTGACCATCCATTCAGGAGAATTAGTGACAAGATTTTCAATATATTTATTGTGGCAGACATATCTAAGGTTGGATCAGCAGCATTTTCATTCATGACCAACTAGATATCATAATTAGTCTTCTGGTGAAACCTCATGTCGATATGACTTTTCATTTAGGAGTAACAATAACAAGATTTTCAAGATAGCTGCCATGGTGGCCATACCAGATGTCAGATCAGGACCATTTCATTTAGTACCAAGTAAACATTATAAGAAGTTTTCTGGTAAAAACCGGCTGTTGATATGACTTTCCATTTATAACATGTAGCTATAACATTTTCAAGATGGTCATTGTGGCAGCCATATTGGATATCGCCATTGGAACAATTTTTTTTAAAGGGCAACCAGACACCATAAGTAGTCTTCTGTTGAAAACAACATTCTGATTGGACTTTCCTTTCCTTCGAAGTAGTAATAACAAGATTTTCAGGATGGCTACTATGCTGGTCATACTGGATGTCAGATCGGCACCATTTTCATTTAGAACCTACTAGACATCATACGAGCTGTTTTTTTTTTAAAGGGAAAATTACATGTTGACATGACCATCCATTCCGGTGGAGTAGTCATAACAAGATTTTCAAGATGGCCACTGTGGCTATCATATTGGATGTCCAAGTGGAGTCATTCTTATTTTGGACTGACTAGACTAAGAAGTCTTCTGATTAAAACCCCATGTCAATATGACTTTCTATTCAAAAGGAAAAGCGATAGATTTTCAAGATGGCTGCTGTGGCAGTCATATTGAACATCAGATCAGGAACATTTTCATTTATGACCAACTAGACATTATTAGAAGTTTTTCAGTGAAACCCAATGTTGATATGACCATCCATTCAAGAGGAATAGCACTAACAAGTATTTTTAGTGTGCCAATGTAGCAGCCATATTGGCTGTTCAAGTGGAACCATTTTAATTTAGGACCAACCAGACGTCATAAGAAGTCTTCTGGTGAAAACCTGATGTCGACACGAGTTTCCATTCAGGAGAAACAGCAATAAAAAGATTTTCAAGATGGCTGCCATGGTGGCCATACTGGATGTCAGATCGGCACCTTTTTTGTTTAGGTCCAAATATACAACATAAGAAGTCTTTTAGTGAAAATCCCATGCTTATATGACCATCCATTTATGAGGAGTAATGATAACAAGATTTTAAAGATAGCTGTTGTGGTGGCCATACTAGCACTATTTACATTTAGGACCAACTAGACCTTGGGATGAATGTGTGTGTATAGTTTCATGGCAAACAGACAGATGGACAACAGACAACAGGTCATCCCATAAGCTCTTCTGGTCTATGACCAGTAGAGCTAAAAAGATATTTTAGCAAGTGTTGTGTTTTAAAATATTCACTCAGCTAAAGCAAATCCACTGATTTCCTCTTTAAACAGACTGCAAAGTTCTTGAACAATTTTTATTTACTCATTTCTGATTAAATACAAAAAACATATACTATGCATTTTTCATAATCCAACATATACATTATTTTATATAAACCTGAAGAAGAGGGTAGTTTGAGATAAATACCCATGATGCTTTTCATTTTCAATTTAGATTAAGGATTCAAATATTTCCAGTGTCACATGAAAAAAGTTGATACAGCAAACCAGAAAAAAATTTGATTACCATATAAAATAGGAGTGGAACTTGTTTAAAGAAAAAAAAATATGAAAAACTATCCACCCTGCTGTAATACATTTCTTTATTTCTTTATTTTCAACAGTGACTACAAGTGTAATGCACACAGGCCATCTTGTGTACTTGAAGGATTAAACATGAATGCAGTCTGCCTGAGACTATTGCATTGAAATCTACCTTGGTAAGCGGAAATGCACTTTTTTGCCCAGTAGTTGGTGGGGTCAAATTCTATTTAAGTTTTGTTCTTTTTTGTATGCCCAAAGATGAATGTAGAAGGGGCATATAACAGTGTTATCCTTTTCTTTCCATCTGTTCATCACATCTTGGTTGAGTTTTGCATATAGATCAGTTTCTCATGCATTATTAGTCACAGCGTCATGCAACTTGGTATGTGGATGTATCTTGGTGAATTAGGTCATGGTGACCTACATTTTACACTTCAGTGTCTTTGTGATTCAGTGATTTTTAAAAGTTTTGTGTTTAGATCAGCTTCTCAGGCATTATTGGTCACAGAGGTATGCAACTTTGTGTTTGGTACATCATACTGAATAAAACACCACCTTACCATAATTAGGTCACATTGACCTATATTTCAGCGAATCAGGTTAAGTTTTTACAATTAGGTAAGTTTCTTATGCACATATAACATTATGGTTGTACAAAAAGGGAGGTGGCATGACATTTGTGTTCTAATAACAAATTTTTCATTCTTGTTTAAATCCAGTTCTTTTCTGTTGCTGGAGACCCTAAAAAAAATGGCATTCCCCTCTTCCAGATAAATTTAAATGGGATAGACTTTACAGAATCAAGACAAAAAGCAAAGCTGCCATCTCTTTACAAAATCAAAACATATATCAATACACTTTGGTTCAAGTAGCGTCATCTTACAAAATCCAGATAATTACATATTCCCTTTTTGGTTAAAAAACAAGAGCACTGTGTCCTATATGTTACATGCACTCTACTGTACTTTGTACAGGAAGTATGGTAGAGACAAAAAAACAATGAATAACTACATATAAATAGCACTGTGACAAAAAGGTGTTGATACTAACATAGGGCAAATCTTAATACATATTAATTTTTGGTTGATAATTCTCATTGTTAAAAGCATATGATGTAAAAACTAAAATGATTAAAATGTCCGAGAAAAATGAAGCACTGAACACATTTTGTTTCATTGTAAATAACAAATGGACAGATGCATTGTTCACATACATCTCTGGGATTTTGGTCAAAACATGAATACAGTTTAATCTTGTTAATCAGATGCAAATTGTTGCGACAAGAATTCTGCTGAATGCTACCTCTCGCCTGCCCTGCAAAGGCATATTCCAAATACTCAGCAAAATCCCTGTAGTGTTAAAAGTAGGTCACTGTGACTTCCTTTTGCCTATTATGAGAAGTACACTCCATTATGATTACATCTGTTAAGTTTCATGACTACATGCAACAATATCAGAGAAACTGTGCTAAATTTGAAAACTTAATGCTTTTGCCAACAACGACAACACCATCGGAAAAGTGACACCAATGTTTTACTTATGCTTTAATATAGGGATAATACATTTTTTGATGTGTGCACATTTGCCAGAGCACAAGAAAAGAGTTTAAGCCTGCGGGTTCAAAGTCTATTTCAAGTCCTCTGGCAAATGAGTGGACACAGCAAAGCATGTATTACAGTTTTTCTTACATGATCAATTACTGGTACATAAATGTGTGGACACAGCAAAGCATGTATTATAGTTATTATTACATGATCAACTACTGGTACATAAATGTGTGGACACAGCAGAGCATTTATTACAGTTATTCTTACATGATCAATTACTGGTACATAAATGTGTGGACACAGCAGAGCATTTATTACAGTTATTCTTACATGATCAACTACTGGTACATAAATGTGTGGACACAGCAGAGCATTTATTACCGTTATTCTTACATGATCAATTACTGGTACATACATGTGTGGACACAGCAGAGCATTTATTACAGTTATTCTTACATGATCAACTACTGGTACATAAATGTGTGGACACAGCAAAGCATGTATTATAGTTATTATTACATGATCAATTACTGGTACATACATGTGTTGACACAGCAAAGCATGTATTATAGATTATGGATATTATTACATGATCAATTAACTATTCTAGGATTGTTTTAAATTTAAAATCTTCATTTCTATCAACTTTAAGAATATAATTGGCAAGGATTAATTTGATATGTAACTTATATAGGTCAACAGTCCATCATTTCATGTAAAATTCATTTCTTGAACAAAATCCCAGAGAAATCACAAAGTACATATCAATGGCATAATTTGAGTATCACAAAATGAGTGGGCTATTAGTTCCTTAGCTGCATGGTATGAGGGTGGACAATTAGTATGGACAATGTCATACAGAGGTCTCTCTGAACACACGTGCTGAAGTGCCATTCTGTCGTATGTGGATGTATTTGGTGGTGTCCACTTCAGAAATCTTGACCTGAGTGCTGGGAACTATCACCTCAGTGGCAGTTGGGAGCTGTGACAAATCAGGGGTGGGTGACACTGGTGCTGCAATGTTAAGGAACAACTGTTCAATATACTGTATTCACTTGTGTATAAAGTATGCCATGTTGTGAACAGTGTAGATTTAGACCTATCAGTGCATAATGCTCCCATAGCTGAGGATATCTTAGTACTCAAAGCAGACCATAGACATCTTAACTTGGATGCTCGCTATGTTATGAGGTTAAAGGTCAGCATTAAACACTAAGGTATCGTCAGCTCAATGCTCCTGCAGATCAGGGTCTACACATTTTGTTCCACTTAACGATAACAAGCAAAAAGGCTGATCTGTAGGTAGGACTGTATTTGCAGGCAACAGAGCTGAAAATAAAGCAGGATCTTCCACCTGACTTACATATACAATTTTTGCAGGTTTAAGCAAAAATATCAGGTCTCTCAAAAAAGAAATAATCCTTATTCTAAATTCCCATACACAGCAAACAACCTTTCTAGAATCATACTGACCAATGCATGGAGAAAACAAGAGGATCAAGTGGGCCCGAGATCACTCATCTTCTTACATATGCCTCATAGCCAAATGCAAATGAAAACAATTGTTTCAAGATTTCTCTATCTTTTTGTCCTTTCATCCATATCAGATGGCACATTTGTCCAATATTGAAAGTCCTTTATGCCAGAATGCTTTCTGTCAAAGTTGGTCAAATTCTGTTAAGCGGTTTTTTGAGATAAAGATTTTAAAATTGTTCTCTATTTTTATTTAAAGTATCCACAGTTGATGGCAGACTGGCATCATTTGTATAAATTTGAAAGATCTTGAAACCATGACACTTTCTGTTAATACTGGTCAGATTTTTTTCAGACGTTTTTCATCAGAAGTTGTTAAAGGATTTTCTATTTTTGTAACATCAGCTATATTTGATGGTGGATCAAGATCATTTGTGCAATCTTGAAAGGCCTTAATGCCAATATGCTTTCTGTTATATTTGGTCAAACTCTGTCGAGTGGTTCTCGAGACAGAGTCATTTCAAGGTTTTTCTACTCTTAATAACAGTATTCATATTTGATGGCAGATCAGCATTGTTTGCATAAACTTTAAAGGCCTTTATGCAATGATGCTCTCTGTCAACTTTGGTCAAATTCTGTTCAACAGTTTTCTACAAGTCATTTCAAGGTTTTACTGTTTTTAGTAACAGTATCTGTGTTGGATGATGGATCTGCATCATTTGTACATAATTGAAAGCCCTTCAAGCCAGGACATTTTCTGTTATATTCAGCCGAGTAATTTTTGATAAGTCATTTAAAAGTTCATATATTATTTCATTAACAGTGGCCATATATAATGGCTAATTGGCATTGTTTATACATAGTTTATCTATTTTTTTTATTAATGGTGGCCATAAAAAATGGCTAATTGGCATTGTTTATACATAGTTTATCTATTTTTTCATTAAACAGTGGCCATATATAATGGCTAATTGGACTTGTTTATACAAAATTTATCTATTTTTTCATTAACAGTGGCCATAAATTATGGCTACTAGCATTGTTTATACAGTTTATCTATTATTTCATTAACAGTGGCCATAAATAATGGCTAATTGGCATTGTTTATACATAGTTTATCTATTTTTTTTATTAATGGTGGCCATAAATAATGGCTAATTGGCATTGTTTATACATAGTTTATCTATTTTTTTTATTAATGGTGGCCATATATAAGGGCTAATTGGCATTGTTTGTACAAAGTTTATCTATTTTTTCATTAACAGTGGCCATAAATAATGGCCTATTGGCACTGTTTATACAAAGTTGAAAGCCCTTCATTATAGGATACTTTCAAAAAGTAATTTAAAGGTTTTTCACCTTTTAATAATGGTGGCCATATTTGATGGCATATCTACAACATTTGGACAAACCTGAAAGCTCTTCATGCCAGGATGCTTTCTGTCAAATGTGGTCAAATTAAAGAAGTTGTTTAAAAGGTTTTTCTATTTTGTTATGTAATACTTATCTATTACTATAGCATTGCTTTCCTTTCTGGGATTCCTAGTTCCTAGTTGAAACTAATTATTCCTTCTCCAATTATTATTGGTGGGCCAGAATTGAAAAGAATATGATCCCAGTCTGTCTCCTTGGTCAGAGTGGGGTGGGAGGAGGGAATCTTTGCAATAGTAGTAGGTAAGTATTACATAAATAAAATTAGTTTTACTCTAAAAAAAAAAAAAGTATTATTATAGCAGTAATACAATACCTTGTACAATTGCACTGCGAATTACCCAGTTGGGAGGGAGGATGATGGCCTCAACAAATCTGGTATAGAAAACTATTGTACTTATCCTTACAGAAGGAGTGTTCACTACTGTAAGCTGGTAGAAGCTTGGGCCACATGTTGTGCCATCACTATATGGTCCAATGAAAAAATGCCCTTGCTCTGATGTGCCAATGATTAAAGGTAAACGGGTGAACAGGTTAGTGCTAGACCACCAGAAGGCAGCTCTCGTAACAGCATACGATGTAGCAATAGCCCAGACTTCATGGTGTTAAATTCTCATGAAAGAAGGTCCCTCTCAGGTTGAGTAGGTCATTGAACCATGACCATTCAGGTCACAGAGTAGCTACCATGATCAGTGGAGCAGTTGAGATCCTGACTAGGTGGAGCATCTATGGAATTATTTTTAAAGGTGGGAAGGCATACGCATACTGACTATCCCACTTTAAACTGAAAGCATCTACTGTCCTGGCCCTCTGATCTGGTACTGGACAGGGGAGCTTGTTGTTCAGTCTCATAGCAAATAAGTCCACCAAGGGTCTCCCCCACAGTTGTTGATCCTGTCTGGAGGAACATGAACATTCCCTAGGCTGGTGAGGAAATTCATTCCCACATATACAAAGTCTTGAGAAGGGATGAGATCTGACATTTCTAGGTTAGGGATAAGACTGAAACCAGTCACCATCAACCAACAGATGGGCAAGTCCTTCTGAAGAGAATCTCTGAGGATGTTGTGCATCAACCAGTTGTTGAAATACTGGAGGATGGGGATCTCTAATGACCTCAAATGCGCTGCAACTGCCCCATTCACCCTGGTAAAGGCTTCGGGGACAGAGGCGAGGCTGAACAGAAGAGATCAAAATTGAAATACCTCCTGATCGAGACTGAACTGGAGGTATTTTCTGTATGGAGGGAAGATGGGATGTGAAGGTATGCATCCTGAAGATGGAAACCACCCAGTCGCAGGGCCTTATGTTATTCCTGACCAAGGAGGTAGTCTCCATCTTGAAACATTCTTTTTGAAGAAATCTGTTTAAGATGGAATGGTGATCATAAGCCAACATTTTCCAATATTTTTTAACAACAGAAAGATCTTGAAATAGAAAGCCGGAGCCTGGTCATTTTCCATCCTCTCAACTGCAACCTTCCAGAGAAAGATGTGTACCTCTTCCCTTTATTGAGCCAGTTTGGACTTGTGAAAGAAGATGGGGTCCATGATAGGGCAGGATGTTCCCAGAAACAAAGATGGCTGCCATCCTTTAAGATGGAATGGACCTACACATCATCCATGATGCCTGACCAAACGTATGAAAAAAAGGCTAGACAAGCTCCTACTGGGACACCGGAAAGAGGAAGGTACTGCAGGAGAGGCTGCAACTCCCCAGGGCTGACTCCATCCCTCCTTGGGGAAGAGAGAGGAGTCCAAAAACTTTCTCCCTTTGCCTCTATGACTGCCTAATCCAGTGAATGATGGGCAGGAGGGACCTTTGAACTGAGGCTGCTTGTGAGACTATTGAGGCTGCGTTTGCTTGAAGAACTTGGGAGAAGGTCATATAGGGCGATCAGATTGGAGGAAATAAGGCCTTTGAAGAGCATTTCCACCTCAAGAGTGCGGACCTTAAAAGGTTTTTGCTGTGGTCCAGCAAGACCTCTAACATCTCCAAGGCAGCATTCCCGCTGAGGTGAAGAATTGCAGAGAGCCCCACTGACATGGAAAGAACATGATACGACATCTTCACTACAGCCTCTAGCAAATGCTAAAGCACCACTGGATACAATGATTCCTCCTTCAAGAGACTGAAGGAGGCTGCTGAAAAGAAATCAGCATGCAAGGCTATCATCACTAGAGTGTGGACCGTAAGCTTCAAAGCCTTCAAGGTTTCAACTGGGAGGCAAGCCCAGGACCCAGCTGGCGAATGGACTCAATAGCTGAAGGCAGAAACCAGCAGCTGAAGCGTAGAAGAGGAGACAGACCACCCCGTCTGCTCCCTGGCAAACTCCTGTCAATGGGAAATCTTCTGTGCAAGCTCTCAGACTATCACAGAGTGCAGGAGCAACAAAAGATCTGGATAGATTGCTGCCTCAGAAAGCCTCTCCAGACTGGAGAGAATCTTCTTGTTCTCAGCACCATAAGGCTTAGGACACAAGTATGGTGGATTGAGGCGGTAAACTTTCTTCATGGCCCTATCGAATGTCCAAACTGCCTCCTCCTCTAACACCTGCAAGATGGGAAGGAGCTAGTGACTCCAATGGAGGCTGAGGGACTGTCACTGTTACTGTAGGGATTAAAAGGGAACATAGGGAGGGGAGATACAATCCGATCCCCCTCCCTAGTCAGATAAGTACAACCCAACTCCCTATCCCCATTGGGAATAAATGGTAACATAGGAACTGGGGGTGGGTTGAGGGGGGTATTGACCCGATTGGATATCGTGACCAGTGTTCAAAGCCCAGCGGCCTTTGGATGCCTGGTGACCTGTCCAGTGACGAAGATCTAATAGACAAGCCCACATCAGACTTTTCTGAATGAGATCGCTGCTCTTCCCTCATAGGAAGCGATTGGCTATCACATTCACCAGGACACTGACCTTAAGAGGGTGTTGCTCATTCCTAAGTGGGAGGTGTGACTTGCTCTCAGGTATTTCTCCTCTCTGGGAGGGACCAGGGATCGATCCCTCACCAGCACTGATGGCATCGTAACAAGCTTCTGGGATCCTTGACCCTTAAGGTATCTCCAAACCTTGACCCTTAGGGGATCTCCAAACCATGGAAGTCGCAGAATGTTCTTGTCCAACAAGGGCAGAAGTCTCCCACAACACAAGAAGAGATCCAGACGCTAGACCAAATGGTATCCCAGGCGATGAGTATCTTTAGCAAAATAAAACACAGCAGTCCAAAATTCCATACTTTTCCCAGACCTTTAGGGCAAAATCTTTATTTTCCATACTTTTTCAATACTTTCCAGACTTTGTATTAACCCTGCACACCTGGTCAGCCCAAACACAACAAACTGGAGAGCTGTCCATGCATGCACACCCAATGGATGCTAAGAAAGGTTTGTTGCATGTCCCATGGGTCCTTCCTGTGCCCACACTTGCCCAAACCTTGCAACACTAGAAGCTCTGAAAGATAAAAATTCAGACCAAAACAATAATCCAGGACCAAAAAAGGATAGATAATATTTACCCTAGCACCAGAACAATGAAGGGGGATACAATTTAATAAAGCACTGCTTGCTAAGCAAGTTGCAAAAAATAAACTAAAATTTACAAAAACACAGGTAACACTCAAATAAAGCAAGGACTCAAACACTCAACTGATACAAAAAGGTAGGTGAAATGCCAAAAAGACATTTCAAGATGAAAACAAAGGCAAATTCAATGAGCGATGTAGCACACTTATAACATATACGTCATCTAATGAAAAAAGAAAGTATTCTGTATGTTGGCTGTGACTAAGGAGTCAGACTGGAATCATGTTCTTTTCAATTCTGGCCCTCCAATACTAATTGGAGGAAGGAATAATTAGCTGGACTGTGGACTAAGAGTCCCAGAAAAGGAAAGCAATGCAATAGTAGCAGGTATTGTACAGTACACGCATCGTGGATTATGGATTGCCCACTCAATCCAGTGGGCATGGACACGGGGAAGAGATTAAGTGTCCACTATGAGTTGTGGATGTCCACTCAGTCTAGTGGGTTTCCCTCAGGTTTAGTGGAAATACACTCAATCTAGTGGAAGTCTGTTACAGATTTTATTGCATCCGTAGTGGGTTTTATGGCACCCCTCGCTGATTTATTGTATTCACTCCGCAAGTCGACACACTAAACAAACACATGGGAGAAACCCGGCTGCCATAAACCTGACCATGGCAGGTGTCAATTTTATACCTTTACCTGTACAAACCATACAGTGGTAACATTTCTTGTGGTATTTATCAGTGGCATAGCTAGGGATACATATAGACGAATGCGTGTAACATAGAAAAAAAATACAAGGTTTTTAATTTCTTGGAGATCTTCCCACCCCTGTCCATGACAGAGCGTAGATCAGAAAAATTGCTTAGCTACAAAGTACATCCCTGTTGATTTATTACATGTACATGTACTTGCTAGCCTATACATGTGTAGAAATTTACATACTGTTCTGCATAAGCACTAACTTTGATGGTCTTTCTCAATAAATGATATAACAGTGCTTTGTGTACTGGTTATCAATCTGCCATAGTTCCCCTTTTATTTCCATACTATTTCCAGACCCACTTTAAAAGAAATTATTGAAAGCAGTAATACAAATAAAACTCGAAAAGAGATTACAAACGAACACCGTACTATTCATACCATACATGTACAATCAAAAACACTCGAACATTATGACATGTCATAATTCTTTCCAAAGTTTATTCTACAAGAATTACGTGGTTATGTATATTAAAATAAAAAAAAGATACATGAACTATGCTACAAAAAGGTTCCTCTGTAGCTTTACCCTTAAACTTTGAAAATAACATTGTTTATCAGAAAGTATGACAATGTTTTTAATACACAGAATTGTGTACCCTGTATTGACTGCTGCGCTCTATCAATGGCCATTCATGTCATGAACAAAGTGATTTCAATGAAAATAGTAACTTTCTGTTGTCACTTTTTTTGCAAATCTACATGCATCACTAGGCACTGGCCGAGGAGTGGCATTCTTACTTTGAAGTCGGCCGCTACGCCTGTTATTGTATTCACGTCAACTTCTTAAAAAGGATAATTGGGTCAAAATGTAACAAATTAATAACTAAACTTATAAACAATATTCGCTTGACATTCAGGTACAGTTTTGCAATGTTTGTCATGCACACTGAAAGAATGTACTGTACTAAATGAAGTTGTATCTGCATCAACTGAAAATAATGCATACAAGTTTATCTCCTACCAAAATTATTTAAGTGATTATGCTTCTTCATCACTTGCACCCATCCATTTATTAATATTAAACTCATCAGATAACCAAACCAGCAATCCTAAGTATATTTTTTCAAGCTGTTGGTTATAGAATGCAGCTTCACGTGCTTCATAGAGTCTGCATAAAAACAGTAGGTCTAAGGTAAAGGTAAACACGTGTCTAGTTCCTGAGAAAATGTGTTGCATGGACATGTATATTTGGATCGCAAGTACTAAACTGAGACTGGACTAATAGAGGTTGTATTTTGGATAGCGCTATGTATATTTCATTGTGTGCGAACATGTTAACTCATTAACCCCTAGCGCCACGTTTACGCGTCATGAGGTTGTACCCTACTTCCGAGCTCTGTAACATCAACATCATTTAAGATACACTAAAGTGAATGGTATTGCAGGAAAGTAGACAGATGTAGCTCTACAATGATACCAAATAATGTCGACTTTCTACTCGCATTTAAAAGTACAGTGAACAAAATGCATTTTTTTAGACCCGATTTTTTTAGGTAGAAAATTGACAGTTGCAGAACCAGAGTTTGTGTCCGGATTTTAGACTTTTTGGCCTTAGATCTAAAGCAGTCCTGTCTGAACTGCACACAGACAGATGAACCTCTGCAAAAAGTAGGATAAGTTTGAGATTTGGAGAAAAGAGGGGCCAGGACACAAAAATCGGGGGTCCAATACAAAAAATATTTTTTTTAAAAAATGAAGTCCAACTTTTACCCATCTGCACATGTGTGAGCATAATAGCTGATGAAAAACAACGTTTCTGATACACCTAAACATCCGGCTAAACGATAAACTTTCTTAAGCAGATGTGTTTTGCTGCATTCTGAAGTAACCCCAAAAATGTGTTGCCTACCCCCATTTCACACGAAAATGAAAAAAATCTCCCAGGGTTAATGAGTTAAGCAAACAATTAAAAAGTGACTGGGGGAATGAAAAAATAAATATCATTTCTTGCATTTTTTATTTCAATAATGGAATGAAACCCGCTAATACTTATGTGTGATTTATTTTTCCTTTTATTTGTTTAAAAGCAGAATCTCTCTCTCTCTCTCTCAATAAAATTACTATCATAACATTGTATATTTTGTGAAGCACCTGAATAGTCTCAGGATTCTTTGCTCACAAATCTATCTTTCATCTCTCACAATACATGTATGTGAATGCATTTTAGTAGGCGGGTATTTGAATATTAAATTGCATTGTGCACAACTTAAAAAGAGCATTCTGCACTGTGTAATGTAGCTGAGTCAACAGGTAAGTTCCACGAGATGTAGTGGACGTCCACTATTACATAACTATATTGCTATGTGTTTCTAATTGGGGCAATAAAACTTAATCGGTTCACTACAAGCCATGACATGGTCAATCCATGATGACAACTATATCCAGTCTGTGATGGACACATTGTGAAAGGATTAAGTTCCACCATGGAACGTGGATTTTCTGTGATCCACGATGCATGTACTGTATTACTGCTATAAAAAAATTAATTTAACTGATAAGCAAAAATGTCATAAATTTACAACTACTCTATATTAGGTCTGTTTAATAATCTTCCAACAAAACACACAAAAGAAAAAAAAAGGAAATAAACTTATTATTTAACACAATCAGGACTTTGTACATGGAGGTACATTTATGTTCTTACACTGTCAATATAGCTTTGAAAACACAGAAAGTTTTATGTACAATTTGCTTTCTGCACGTTTTGATAAACAGCATATTTTTGTCAAAATGAATGGAACTGATTTACGTCCAAAACATCACCACTTCTTTGTAATCTATGGTTATGCATCAATTATGACCATATCCATCCAGGTAAAGACATTGGGTGAGGTAGGTATTGGGGGAAATCACAGCCATATATGGAGCTAACAACCTGACTTGTCAAATAACAGGTTTGAGGTTTTGGATAACTCTTTGATTCACATCTTAGCTCCCAGCAACAGTGTTAAAAAAAAAAGAGTCCCGAGTGTAACCTCTAGAGTGGTAACAAGCTTAGCCAATCAGATAATGATTTAATATAATAGTTACCTTTATGAACCTGTCTTAAAATCCTGAGTGTAACCTCTAGAGTGGTAACAAGCTCAGAAATCAGATAATGATTTAATATAACAGTTATCTTCATGAACCTGTCTTAAAATCCTGAGTGTAACCTCTAGAGCAGTAACAAGCTCAGAAATCAGATAATGATTTAATATAACAGTTATCTTCATGAAAACATCTTAAAATTGTCCTGCTTTAATGACTGGTCTTGATTGTGATGATGTCCTAAGGCATGCTGACTTTTACATCATCATTACATACCAGATGTCTTATGTGTCATGGCAACAGTGACTGTCACTGTGGTCCTTCTTAATTTTTAATTTTTAAATGCTTTATTTAGTATAATACAATTCCATGTATTAGAATTTTTAAAAGCAGATCTATGCATTATAGTAGCAAAGTTGTAGTCTTAGAACTTTCAGCCTTCAGTTAAAACTACAACTTAGACCCCTCAAATCAATTTCTCAAATTACAAGCAAATTCAGTGAATTTTGTCCCCAGCCTACTGTGGTGAGGTCACCAACATTGTATAGTGATGAACTCTGGCAATAACCTTTGTGACCAACTTGAATAATTTTTGGGCAGACATGGAAAATAAAATTAATGGATTTATCTCAAAAGGCTCGGTGACTTGGCCTTGAAGATATGACCTTGAATATCAGATATATCATAAAATTGATCAACTGAAATGTACCAAAGTTTATACCCATCTGCCTACTGCATCTTTTGAGTTACAAAGTATAAACAAACAAAAAATTACAAACTGACTTGTGACCTTGACCTTAAAGATAGGATCCCAAATAAGGAACCTGACAAAACATTCTAAAGATGATATCCAAGTTTCATCAATTTACCTTAAACAGTTCCAAAGTTATAGAGTGGAAATGAAAGTGCGATAAAAACAATATTAAAATCTTAACCAGTGACCTTGAACTTGAAGATTGAATTTCACTTTCTAGTAAAGTAAACCAAGTTTCATTAATTGATCTCAAATTGCTCCTAAGTTATAGAATGCACATGAAAGCGATAGAAAGCTTAAAATATTGACCTCTGACCTTGACCTTAACGATAGGACCCCCAATGTGGTATGCAACATATTTTCCAGTGATTTGAAGTAAGTGTACCATGTTTCATCATTTAAATCAAATGGCAGTACTGAGTAAATTTAAAGAACAGAAAAGAAAGTGTAACTGAAAACTTAAAATACTGACCCATGATCCTGACCTTGAAGATAGGACCCCCAATGTGATTAAAGTCACACCTTCTAGCAATAATATATAAGTACACCAAGTTTCATATATTTATCTCAAATGTCCTCAAAGTTGTAGGGCGTGCAAGATGGACTGACAGATCAAATGGACAATTCAGCTAGGGTGTATACCATTTTCTGAGCATTCATGAAAAGACAGGAGCAATAAAACATGACTTGTATAACTATATACTTTATGTAATCAGTTTCAAAGCCTACAACAATGTCATACAGCTGACTTGTATCTTAAACTTAACCCAAGTCTTTTACCTGACCTAATTAGAGTACTGTTCAGGAGAGTCATGCAAGTCGAGACTGTTACAGACAAGACCACTGGGGTACATTAAAAGCATAGTTAAATAATAAAGCATATGTTTAATGCAAAATCACATTATATAATAAGCAAAGAACTAAAATAAAGTGAAAATAATTAAATAATAAAATTCACACATTGTATAATGGAATCAATGACCATACCTGTGTTAGATCAGAAACTGTTATAATAAGGTACCCTATAGTGAGATAACACTGTGCTGCTGTTAACTCTCCATATATAAAGTGTTAACTACTCAAAATGAAATGTATCAACAAGCAAAAAACCTGCCTTGCTCAGGGGAATAACTGAATCATGCAACCATTACCGCTATTATTGTTGTTTTGCTTTTTTAAAAACAAACCTCATACCCAGCATGCAACATGCTAACCCTCCTTAGACATGTTGATAAATTTCATTTAATAGTCTAAACCATGCATCAGCAACCTTTTAGAACTGCTATGCCAGGTCCGCTCAATTGTACAGTGCTGTGTAGAGTGCTGCATGCCATGTGGCAAGTCATATTCCAAAGACTTGGCACTTTCCAAAGAGTCTGGCATGCCACCGTTGGCATGCATGCCATAGGTTGCCGACACCTGGCCTAAACTAAAAGATTAACTAAAAAGATGGCCAACTCAAAAGACAAAATTTTAAAATTTACATCTCACACACACTAAAAGTACAAACTATACCTTTGGTAAAGCTACTTAACACCATTCTTATCAGGATGACACATACATGCCAAAAAATTAAAAATTAAATAAAAATTAAATTATCAACTTAATTACTGAGACATGTCAAGCATGAAACTGAATCAATGATTTCATTCAAAGAAATCCTTAAATAGCAAATTACAATGACTTTACTGCATCAATGATTTCAGTCAAAGAAATCCTTAGATAGCAAATTACAATGACTTTACTGTCTAACAAAACAACTTTAACCTGCTGTCTACATAGAGCATACCTTAAATGCCATCTGCTGATTCTAAAAAGGCCAGGATCATAGTATAAGCTTTCATGTATTTCATACATTTGAACTTAGAAAAAAAGATCTTATAAAAGAATCTTTTGCAAGATTCTGAAGAATCATAACATTTCTCTGCTGAAAGGTACAGAGACCAGAATAAATGAAAAATTTCTCATTTCATCCAAAACATGTAGTTGTGAATTTAATGGAGATCCAAAAAGGTGATCCAAACCAAGACACTTTACTTTCCATATAAGAAATGGACATTTTCCTTTGAGATAGCAGGTCCAATTCATAGATATCTCCTCAGAATATGTGTCTGAACACAGAAAAATCATGAACTTCATGAATAATTGACACTAAAGCTAACTTGCTTAAAACTGAAGATGGAACTGGAATTGAAATTTCATCATGGAGTTAACAGAAAAAGCACTTAAAAAAATAATAAATAAAAGACTGAATCTTTATTGTTTCGAGTCAAGCATCCTATAACCATCTGGGTCAAGATTATTCTGCTCAGTCATTTCAGCTAAACTGGAAAGGGCTTTTATTACTATAACATTATTAAATTATTTCCATGCATGGCAGTTTCATAGCGATTGACAATGTCACAGGTTATAAAAGAAATATTCCGTTCTAACGATTCCTATAATTTTATAAAGAAACATCATGGACATTTCAATTTTTTCACTTCTTTGGAGCAAAAGAATCTAAAAATCAATCACAGATCTATACTTGCTATTTGTAATAATATATTTCAACAGAGATATTATATTATGTCTAGAGCTGAAACAAATAACCAAACATTCAAAACAGAATACTTTTTCGCTGATATTCAAATAGAAAAATGGTATTCAAATATTTGCTGGTTTACCCAGCAAGTGGCGATGCATAAAACCAGACTCATGACCATGCTGACCACAGGCACTACTTTCTGTCAGTAAAGAAATGGGAAAACTATCAATAATACCCACTCCACCTCTACCAACCAATACAAGGTGAATAATCACAGTTTTAAATCTGACCCCTCACCGATTTTTTTTCCCCATTTAAGATTTAAGTACTTTACTGATCATTTAATGGCCAATTTTATGCAAAATTTCTCCTTTGCTTCATGTTTTGTCTACTTGGATCCAGTTTTGAGGGTATACATTTCTGGCATGTCATAGTTATTAGGCCACAAAGTCAACAAATCCTTTCAGCAAAGTAACTTAATTGGGAATTCTGGCCCTATTGGATCAAATACTTACAAACTTGTAATTCAGTCCACACTGGACTTTTTATACATTACAATTTTTAAATAATTGAGTCATCAAACTGTGTATGAATTGTCTTCAATTTTTGCATTCTGGTCAAGTTACACTGAAAGTCAATTTATGCAGTTTTCAATGTGCAAAAAAACTGCTTTCAATAGTATTTATTTTTAGAGAGTCCCCTGCATGTAACTTAACATGTAATTTAGAGTTACTGCCCTTTAACTTTAACACATAATTGAGAGTTACTGCCCTTTTTAACCTTTAGTGCCTTATCAGCACTAAACAAACATTTTAGTCTTACAGAGTTTGAAGATAGGGAGAATATCACCTGCATTCATTTGATTATTAGTCTGAATGCAAAAGAAAATTTACTCAAGATCCCTTAATCATCACTGAATTGGATTTAGACATTTAGATGACTGAGTTCAGTGTTTTCAATGCAGCATGGCATGAGAGTGGGAGTGAGGTAGCAAGAGGGGTTGGTTTGTTAATAAATACCAAGGTACAGCACAAAAAACAAAGAAAGAAAAAAGGATAACTTCATAGCTTCATCAACTTCAATGAATATTTGATTCCTATCTGAATACATGCCATGAATATTCAAATATGAAAATTTGGTATTCATTTCAGCTTTAACTATATCATTTGAAAACATCTTCTAAATCAATGATGGCTTATATGTCATTAAAAAGATAATATTTGTTCAAAAGTTCAACTGTAAAAGAAAAATAAAAAATGGAGCTATTAGAAGACAGCAAAGCTTGCCTGCACACAAATTGACTTAAACATAAACAGTGTACATTTGCTAATGCCAATGCCACCATCACTGCTGTTGACTAGGCTACCTGGGGTACAGCATAAGCTCTGTCACAAATGGGACCTGGGGTACAGCATAAGCTCTGTCACAAATGGGTCCAACTGTCATTGCTGTTGACTAAGCTACCTGTGGTACAGCATAAGCTTTGTCACAAATGGGTCCAACTGTCATTGCTGTTGACTAAGCTACCTGTGGTACAGCATAAGCTTTGTCACAAATGGGTCCAACTGTCATTGCTGTTGACTAAGCTACCTGTGGTACAGCATAAGCTCCGTCACAAATGGGTCCACTGTCACTGCTGTTGACTAAGCCAACACGGATTGAGCATATGCTCTCCGTGACAAATGGGTCTATTGCTACTGCTGCATACTAAGCTACCATGGGTACAGCATAAGCTCCCAGTGACAAATGGGTTCTTTTCCTTATATTATAGCAGATATGCTGACTTGTCTATTTAAACTGGAACAAAACTTACAATAGAAAAACAATTCAAGTGTATTTAAAAAATTACTTCCAGAATATACCTTGAATTATATTTGTAAATAAAACAAAAAACATCATAATATATATATATATGTATATATATATATATATATATATATATATATATATATATATATATATATATATATATATATATATATATATATATATATATATATTATCTCATTTTAAGGATAACCAAAAATATATTACTGAATCAAAAACATGTCAAACTTTCCCAAGACTAACTGGACCCATCGAACGGAAAACCAAAAATGTATGCTCAGCTTTGTTTAAACTGTATTTTTACATATCAAAGTGAAATGAGGCAGAGGGAATCATTAGAATGAATTGTTAGAACGGAAAATGTTGCTTAACATAAACAAAAGACAAACTTACTGAACCAAAGAAAGACAACAAGATGACAATGTCCTTGCAACATCTACATCACAACACAAGAACAAGGGCAGTCTCGAAATGTCTTCATTTTCACTCCTCTCTTCTTGGCCTGGTGTGTGGTCTCTGATGACACTGCAGTCGATGTTGATGCACTCCCCAAGTCATGCACATGCTTTTCCTGTTTCTCACAACTAGACATCCCACTACAGTCATGCATAATAGGGGTGTCAACCCACTCAGATCTACTGGACCTTTTCCGGACACCAATGTCACGTGTAAGATTTTCATCAAGTTCATCGTCATGCTTTTTGATGTCAGTAGACTTTGTGACACAACCATGCTCAGTCTTGGAAAGCTCTGATTCAGCTGTGTGCACAAAATCTACATCTTGGCATTTGTTATCTTCATTGCCATTTTTATCATCTCTGTCATCTGCCTCATTAAAGTCCTCTGACGATGAACTATGATGCCTCTCTCTTGACCTCCGAGGCCATCGCAAGAGTACTTTTTCCATTGACACCACCCTGGATGCTATATCTGAAAAAGAACTCTTTTGAAGCATTGAATGAGAGATGCTGCCAAGTTCCCTCTTTTCGGAGGTCTCTTTATGTTTGATACTTTTTCGAAATTCAGGCAGAAGTTCCTGCTCTTTTGCAAACTTAGCAAAGTCATGAATGTTAATATCTGCAATGCTGACCAAGTCCATGTCCTCTCCATTGATCGAGAGTTTTTTACAGAGTTTCTGCCTTGGAGACTGGGGGCCAACACTTGACACAGATGAAAATTTACCTTTTCCTTTCTTGAGAAGAACCTCTAATGCCACAGGCTGTAGCATAAAAAGAAACAAGAAAGACATCATTTTAATTGATTATTGGAAAAAAACATTTGAAACTAGTGAATACTTCTGCCAATCTGGTATAAATGACAAAACCCTGGTTCAAGATGCAAAAGCAAACTTCTAGGTCAAAAACAGCAGTCTCAATCAAATTTTGACAGAAAAAGGTGGAGATTAACTTGATCTAGGTCTTTTTGATAATAAACTCTATGCCAAATTTGGAATAAATCTGTATCATCCTTTAAAAGTTATTAAGTGGAAAAGAAATTCATTATGTAAAGAATGGACTGACATACGGAGATACAGATGGATTGACATATAAAACACTATAAATATGTCCCCCTCCCACAAAATATCACCGGTGCACTAAAAATATTGCAAAAGTATTACCAGAATCTGTATCAGCACTGAAATAAAGCAATTCAAATCAAAGGATTTTTATTGCAAAAATCTTTTTCCAAGGTTCTGATGTGCTCCAGACAAAAAAGTGCCACAACAGAACAGTATTGCTCGATTATTAAAAGTGTCGCAATAGAACAGCATTGCTCGATTATTAAAAAAACTACAGTTGCAGAAACTTGCCCCATAATTTTAACTCTGGGAATGCAGGCATTGATACCAGTGCCATCACTGCAGATATCTCAGTGACAGCATAATCTCTCTCTAATCCTTGAATCGTTGAGTGCTGACTAATCATATGGATAGGAAGAATATTCCAAATTAATAAAAGGATTGTCTAATATTGAAGGTAGTTGTATAATTTCATGAAGCAAGGTAATTCAACCATAAAAACATTCATAACTAATTTCTAAATAAGAATACCCAAGTTCTTCAATGCCCTGTTCTAAAGAAGATTGAAAAAAAAATTGTATATTGTCTCACCTGTAACAAATGTCACGTGATCTTAGTAATCTGAGATACTGCCCTTGAAAACTTTAAGCAAAAGTTGAAACTGCACTGACAGAAAAAAAGAAGGAAGGTGGTACTGGTATTTGTCAAAGACCAGACAAAAGAAAATGAAACTTTCTACATCATATGAAATAATGACAAAATCTTTTACAGGGGGAAAAAGAAAATGACATGTTTCCGCACTTTTTGCATACTTATCCAATACTTCTTGAAACAGTACTGGTGAGATGGATGAATTCTGGAATACAAGTCAATTATCTTAGTATTAAATATGTACAAACAGTATAAATCTTCAGATAACTAATTGCGCTTTGCAAAGACTTTGCTTACCTTGTGGTCCCCCATACATACATCCTGACCTATCAAGCGATACCTTGGTTGGTGTTTTTCATCCTGAAATAAAGCATGAACATTTTAAAATCTTTTACCATGGAAACAAATAATTATTTTTAGGGTGTGGACTATATAAAAAAATTTTTTTCATACAATCACGTCACAGTACTTGATGATTTGAGACTACATACATGTAATTAGATTAATAGAGCTATTTTCTCAATCTGATATGCTGAAATTAATGTCAGAACTGTACACAGCTAACAGGTTCTAATAATGGCCAAATAGCCTGACCAGGATGCATGAAAAGCTGTGTACAAATAAGAATTTATGGGGGGGGGGGGTTTAAAACTTTATACAAACAAAGGGCCCACCAATGTTTTAGTTGCCAGAGCATGGGGCATGATGAGCAGAGAAATTGTCATCCTCTGAGACTTCTGCTGTGAAGGTATTTGCAGATACCCTATAAATAGGCATCAAAATTGTCATCCCCTGCACGGAGTCTTATAAAATACACAGCTTGGTTTTATTCTGCTGTGAAGGTATTTGCAGATACCCTATAAATGGGCATCAAAATTGTCATCCCCTGCACGGAGTCTTATAAAATACACAGCTTGGTTTTATTCTGCTGTGAAGGTATTTGCAGATACCCTATAAATGGGCATCAAAATTGTCATCCCCTGCACGGAGTCTTATAAAATACACAGCTTGGTTTTATTCTGCTGTGAAGGTATTTGCAGATACCCTATAAATGGGCATCAAAATTGTCATCCCCTGCACGGAGTCTTATAAAATACACAGCTTGGTTTTATTCTGCTGTGAAGGTATTTGCAGATACCCTATAAATGGGCATCAAAATTGTCATCCCCTGCACGGAGTCTTATAAAATACACAGCTTGGTTTTATTCTGCTGTGAAGGTATTTGCAGATACCCTATAAATGGGCATCAAAATTGTCATCCCCTGCATGGAGTCTTATAAAATACACAGCTTGGTTTTATTGTGCTGTGAAAGTATTTGCAGATACCCTATAAATGGGCATCAAAATTGTCATCCCCTGCATGGAGTCTTATAAAATACACAGCTTGGTTTTATTGTGCTGTGAAGGTATTTGCAGATACCCTATAAATGGGCATCAAAATTGTCATCCCCTGCATGGAGTCTTATAAAATACACAGCTTGGTTTTATTGTGCTGTGATACCTTCACAGCACAATAAAACCAAGCTGTGTATTTTTGCAGATATCTAAATACATTTACATTTTAAATTAGAGGTATGGACCAAAGAGTCTGAAATAAAGAATTCTTATCTTAATTGATGTAAGATTCAAAACTTAAAATGAGCTGTCAGCACAGATCATTCCCAGAGTAGATTATGGTTTTAAGATTATTTATATCCAGGCATTATACAGCAGAACTCTGGTTATCTGGATGTCTAGTATCCATATTGTTCATACAGAAAAACATCTACAATGTCCCCTGCAAATTGACATTCCTAACTGATTAGAATCAATTATCCAGACAACTGATTTAATTACAAATTGTCTGCTACTGGGTCTGAATAACAGGGTCCAGATAATGGGTGTATTACTCAAAACCACTTTAATCCAGATAATGGGTGTATTACTCAAAACCACTTTAATCCAGATAATGGGTGTATTACTTGAAACCACTTTAAAGTATACAAGTTAAAGTACTTCACCTAACGGTTCTTGTTTAAATGTATCTAATGGGAGGAATGCCAGAAAATTGTTTTCCTATTAGGCAATCATGTTAACCAAGGGCCTAACTAAAGATGTGTATTTTTTTTCTAGTGGTAGTGAGGTTGAAGTAGTGGTATTTTCTCTCTCTCCCTCTCTAAATTCTGGATGGATTTGTCAAATTTTTATTCCTGAACAAAGCGCACTGTGGGATGCACAGGTATTAAGACCCTTACATTATATATGATGCTTTTAGCACTGTGGGACAGGAGTATTCTATCACACCAGGAAGGACAGCGTGTCTTCATGTAGGACATTCCGTCATTTACATCTTCACTAAATGGGTAGCTGAAACAATAATGCAAATATATAATGATCATGACAGTTTCAAAAGCATATTTTGTGTGTGTGTGCACATTTCATTTAAAAAAGTACTGTATTCATGGAAGTACTCACTGGTGCCATCTTGTCCACTACTAATTCATAAATGTACTGTATTGTGTACATTGGGAATGTACTAGGTTGGCAACATTTAAAAATGATAAGATATTAAGATTTCCAGGTATGTAAATTGAAATTGACATTTCGCTCTAGTAAGACAGAAATATTTACCCTATGTTAATCACTTCACTACTGCCAAGCTACCAGTTATTGTCTTTTTTTAAATGATAAATCACATATCACTCAACATGTATTATAGAAAGAGTTTTCTTTATCAACTAGAGAAAAGCTTGATTTAAAGCCTATTTGATTGGTCTTTTCTTGTTTTGTTTCCTTCACAAACTATAGCAATAGATAGTCTGTGAGATTGATCTACTTTTCCAAACTGGAATGAAAGTCATTATAGCAGATATTGTGATTCAAAATTAACTCCAAATTTATTTTTAGGAAATTACTTATGATTTGTTTGAAAACAAATTTTATTTAAATCAGCAGCATGAAAATAAGGAAAAAATAAGCATAAATTAATAGTCAATCTGCATAGTCGGCAAGTGTTAATTAGGGTGTTAATTAACACTGTAAAGGAGAGTTTGGGAGATTTTATAGTTGGCACCCCAAGTGTTACTTAGGGTGTTAATTAACACTGTAAAGGAGAGTTTGGGAGATTTTATAGTCGGCACCCCAAGTGTTACTTAGGGTGTTAATTAACACTGTAAAGGAGAGTTTGGGAGATTTTATATTGTAGTTGCATACAGATGCTCACACATGAAAAAATCTGCATGCAAAGCAGACTTATGTGCACAGTCACGATAACTGGTACATCACAATAACTGGTAGCCAGCTAGTATAAAACTCGCCAAAAATATGAAGTAAAATCCATCTAGTTAAGGAAAATGATACTACATGTATTCAGAAATTTATACATGATAGAAAGACTTTAGTTGATGCCAAGACAAATCATTTCAACTGAGCTTTCAATACAAACAGATATTTCATCCATAGAAGTAAAAGCATGCATTCTGCTTTGTTTAGAATAATGACTAAAACATTTTATCTTCTATACACTATTCATACACGTTCATATCCAGACATACCTTGGTGGAAATCTGATGTCAAATACATACATGTTCATATCCTGACATACCTTGGTGGAAATCTGATGTCAAATACATACATGTTCATATCCTGACATACCTTGGTGGAAATCTGATGTCAAATACATACATGTTCATATCCTGACATACCTTGGTGGAAATCTGATGTCAAATACATACATGTTCATATCCTGACATACCTTGGTGGAAATCTGATGTCAAATACATACATGTTCATATCCTGACATACCTTGGTGGAAATCTGATGTCAAATACATACATGTTCATATCCTGACATACCTTGGTGAGAAATTGGTGTCAAATACATACATGTCCATATCCTGACATACCTTGGTGGAAATCTGATATCAAATACATATATGTTCATATCTTGACATACCTTGGTGAGAAACTGATGTCAAATTCAAACAATTTATCGCTGAATGGCAAAAGTTCTTTGTCAAACTCTCGTAACTGAAATTAAAAAAAGGGCAAATTATCCATCGTAAAATCTAAAACAATAATGTTTTTGTTTTGTCAGAAACAAATTTTATCAACTGTACATACTAATTTTTTTAGTATATGATGTGCACTGGACTGAAGAGAACAGACCATGATCAACCATTGCATAGTGCACTCGAAGATCAGGGTCTATGGTGGTAATTCGCAATGGGATGTGTGTTGTGCACAAGCAAACATGGAAAGTAGCAAAGATTTTCATCACATGTACAAAGAAACTGATAAATGCTGGTAACCTTACCGAATAAGCTATATCTTGAAAACTGTTTTGAATGAAAACTATGAGATAAATTCTAGTGGCCTTAAAACTAACAAGTACTTTATAAGATTTAGAAATTCTATTACTGATAATCTTTGGCTGCAATAGGGTTTGAATTTAACACAGGTGTCTAACAAGATGCCCGTTCAGCAAGACATTACGTAACTTAATGACAAGTTTTCCATGACAATCATTCAAATATTATTGGGATGACATGTTCTTTTTGCCTTCCATCTAAATCCATGAAATATCTATCATCTGATGATGTCCTTTTCTTTATGAAAGAGGTAGCACAGTTTAAACTTTTTGGACTTAGCTTCAATTCCCAAAGCTGAAAAGAATAATATAAAACAAGTAGAATCTGATTAAGTGTAAAACATGTCATGGCAGGAAACCGCCATATTTTGAGATCTATTGCCAAGATGCTGACCCATAAGCATACTCATCAGGAATCTACGTGTCAATTTTTTGGAATCTACCATGCAGTCTGTCCAGAATGGATAATACATTTTTTTAAAGTAACAAACTTCAATACAAGTATATTGCATCTTCCTATGAGCCTATACGTACAAAGTAAAATTAATGTCCAATAAAAATAAATATGGCACATCCATTCCTCCAATATCAGTTCAGTGGTTTAAATTCTTTCAACATTTTGGCAAAACAATAACCATCAACATTAGTTTTCCTCACGAAATATTCATATCTTTTTTTTTTCTTCATCTTTGCCACTATTTTTCACCTAGAGTATTTACGGTCTAACTGTCTGATTTCCTGTTGTTTATCTTGCGTTTTTTTACACTGAGAACTTATATTCTATTTACCAGTCTAAGATACTGGTTCTAAAGCACTTTTCTTATTCTTGTGTCCACATAGAAAACTCCTGTTCAAAATTTTATCCCACACATTTTCTTTTTCCAGAATTTCATTAATATAATTTGGAGTATGGAATTTTCAGAAAGAATTAGTAATAATTATGCAAAATCCAGAATGATTAGCATCTCTGCTATTGGTACAAACTCTATATCAAACAAATTTCAACAACATTTTTAAATTCCTAAATTATCACAGAAGGTTAATATTTTTAGGGTCTCTATATATGAGGAAAGGTGCTTCCTCTAGAAATAAAAAAGAAAAAAGGCTACCATATCTATGAATAAGAAACATATTTTCATTTAAAATTTTTATTTAAAAAAACCCATCTAATTAACTTGAACTACTACAACAACCTTTTCACTGATAATACATAACTTAAAAAACTTAAAGTCCTTTGCCCCTTCACCCCCCCCCCCCCCTCTTATTTTGTAGGGTTTTCAGTTGTTCAGGTTTTCAAAATTGCACACATGAGAAGGCATTATGTTAGGAAAAAGCAAGCCATTCAAATGATGCCAAGTACCTGAGTGACTGATTTTCGGTGGTCAAGGTTTGACTGTTATTCAAACCAACATTGCGAATATAATTCTAACATATATACTCACCCATTTTGTCATCTTGGAGAAAACTTCCTTGTGCTGGTCATGGTGATCAAATGCTTTGGATTCAACTGTTAACACAACCTGAAAATGTAGTTGCTTCCATATTTTTATTTAATATTACTTACTGAGAACCTCAACACCAATATACACTGATATTCTAATCCATATGAGAAAACAATCCTTTTCAAAGAATTTTTATTTGATAATTTTACTTGGGTATTTTAATGCTCATAATAAAAAGAAAAATAATTATAATAATATTAACAAGAAGTAAATTTCAGGAACTAATCCCCCCACTCTGTTTTTCATTGGTCTCATCAATATCAAGCCGCCTATAAAATTTGCTTGAAATCCAATAATAATTAATTTAGTTCTTGTTCAGAAACAAAAAGGGTGGGTCTGACAATCAAAGGCTATAACACTGCTAAACAAAGACACAGAACTCTGACAATCAAATTCAACCAAGATATTATCAATATCAAGTTGAATACCATATTTAGTTCAAATCAAATAATTATCAAGGGTCTTACTGTGTCGAAAAAAAAGTGGGTAGGTCTGAAAATTGGGATGAACATTGACATGGAATTCTAAAAGCACTGACATGGAATTATGACAATCAAACTCAGCCAAGATCTCATCAAAATCAAGCAGCATACCGAATTTGGCTTAAATCCAATAATAAATGGATTTACTGTATGGAAAATAAAGTGTGTGGATCTTACAAGCAGGGGTGATAACTGTGCTAAACGATGACATGGAAGGCTAACAAATGAACTCAGTCGAGGTTTCGTCAATATCTAACTACATACTAAATTTGGTTTAAATCTAATAAATAAGGTAGATATTGTGCTGAAATTAAAGTGGATGGGTCTTACAATCAGGTTCTACAACTCTGTTAAATGACGATGTAGAATTCTGACAGCTAAACTCAACCAAGTTTCATCAATATTAACATGCATACCAAATTGGGTTAAAATACCATAATATCTATGGAAGTTATTGTGTGGAAATAAAAGTGGGTGGGTCTGGTAATTAATGAATATGACTGAAAAGCAATAATGTAGAATGCCGACAATATAACTCAACAGAGGTCTTGTCAACATAAAGATGCAAAAACAAATTTGGTTGAAATCTAATAATAATTAAGGGAGTTGTTACTGATGGATGGATGGGAAGATGTAAGGAGAGACAGGCCCAATTTAATATCCCCCCGTTTTCTTTCAAAAGCAACAAATAATAATAATAATAATAATAATAACAATAATAATAATAATAATAATAATAATAATAATCTTAAACATACAAATGGCAAATAGCATTAAGATCAGGTTCTATAACATTCAAGTTTCTGTTGAATATTTGGAGTCATGTCCACATTTACTGACAATCAAGCAGAAAGAAAAAAGACATATAAAGGATGACTCTTGCAAAAGTGGTACACTTTAGGCAGACTAAAATATAAGATCAAAAATGAAATATTCACATCTAAGAAATCTGGATGAACAGCAAAAAATAAATAAATAAATGACTGATATGTCCCAGGCCCCCTTTGGTACCACTGAGACTCTGATTTGCTAATATCTGAAAGAAAATTAACCATGATTATCAAGTTTGTCCTTTATAAAAGTAATGATAGGATGTGTTCCCCCACATCTTCCTCCTTTTTTTCTTGACACTGGTGTATATTTTTAAAAAATATTTTTCATTCATCTTCTTGGGAAGAACACAAAATCATGCCATGCCATTATCTCAATTTAAAATTTGTTCAAGGGAATGCAAGATAAACTCTGGCCCCGCCATAATAAAACTTCAATCGACTCTACTTAAAATATTCTGACCAGTCAAAAGGACGTATCCCTACAATTTGAGTAAGATTTCCAAGTCTAGAGTAATATTTAATGCTCGAGATGTTGAGTAAAGTTTTATGATGGAGGGGCCAGATCTCCTGGCCCTTTATGGGATGACATGACAGACATGTTCTACACTATGTACAGCTGGATGTCTGTAATACACAGGTATAAATACAATACACCTGGATGTCTGTAATATACAGGTATAAATACAATACACCTGGATATTTGTAATACACTGGTATAAATACAATACACCTGGATGTATGTAATACACTGGTCTAAACACAATACACCTTGATGTCTGCAATACACAGGTATAAATCCAACAATCCTGGATGTTTGCAATACACAGGTATAAATACAATACACCTGGATGTCTGTAACACACATGTATAAATATATCCCACCTGGATGTCTGTAATGCACAGGTATAAATACAATACATGTGGATGCTTGTAATGCACTGGAATTAATACAATGCAACTGGATGGGTGTAGTACACTGGTATAAATACAATACACCTGAATGTTTGTAATGCACAGGTATAAACACAATCCACCTGGATGTCTGTAATACACAAGTAGAAACACAATACACCTGATAGGTGTAATACACAGGTATAAACACAATACACCTAGATGTCTGTAATACACCAGTATAAATACAATACATCTGGAGGGGTGTAGTGCACACCTGGATGTTAGTAATGCACAGGTATAAATACATAACGCCTGGATGGGTGTAGTACACAGGTATAAATGCAATACACCTGGATGGATGTAGTAAACTCATATAAATACAGTACACCTGGATGTGTGTAATACACACTCAGGTAGAAACACAATAACCCTGATATGGTGTAATACACAGGTATAAAATACAATACAATGAATGTCTGTAATACACAGGTAGAAACACAATACACCTGATAGATGTAATACACAGGCATACCTGTGATTCTACCGGCGGTAGACCAAAAATACCATTTTAAAGACCGTCTACCGCACATACCGTTTAGTAGTCGAAATCTACCGGTTTTGAAAATTTCAAGGAAAATTTTTTTTTTTTTTTTTTAAACCGGATTTTTTACGCGTTCTATCAACACATTAGATAAACCAGCCAGAACCAGTCTACTGGGAACCGGAAATGTTCGACGATGCGTGGTTGAATAGTCGGATTACAATTGTTAGCATGTGTACAAAGAAGCGGCTAATTGATTACCTTATTGTTGTAATTTGGTGAGTTTAAGGCCAAATGCGGGATGTTGTTTGAGGTGTTATAAGTAATAAAAGGATCAAAGGTAATCCATGAGTCTTTGATTAAAACTCGGCCGATCTGATGTGGAAGGAAGATAAAATGGAGAGACCGACCAAAAATGATCTTGGCAGAAACACCTGAGTAAGTATTTTGATTTGATGTCTTTTAATTGTTCTTGTATTGTTCATGATGGTTTAAAATGAATATTTAAGGGCAGCTTGTATATTTTTTTTTCAATTCATGTCAAAATGCCGAAACGTACGCTTTCTCCCAATGCTAAAAAGCCACCAGCTAAGAAATACTACAACAAGTTTAACAACCCTGGATACCAGAATTTAAGTGTGTGCAGGCGAGTAGCAAAGGTGCTGACTTTGCATTGTGTCTTTTTAGGCTGGTGAATCAATGATTGGACATCTACATGTGGAGATGACCAGGCTGCTAAGAAAGCTTCTGGGAAATTTTGTTTCAACCAAGGTCATCACCAGTGAAGCAGATATTACTAATGTGAAGTTCAGACTTCTAGAAAATAAGCATAAAAGCACAAAAATTATGTTCAAGTCCTAGATAAAATATATCCGCGAGTTAAAAATGTATTACTTAATATTTAATTTTAAAGTTGGCTTAAATTATTAAAATCATGTGTTTTTTAACTGTTTATTTCAAGTCTAAATCTAATTTGTTTAAAATTAATTACAGTGGTGAAACTTGCCAACAGATTTTTGGACATAAGCCTAGAAGAGAAACAAGCCCTTGAGAATGAGCCTCAGGAATACATATCAAGTCCAAGCCAGGAACTTCCTCCTCAGGGTGAAATGAGCTTGGAGCAGTATTGGAGATCAGTTAGCAGCCTCAGAAACCCAGCAACAGGAAAACTTAAGTTAGAACTTCTTTCTAGACTGAGTGTAGTTGTCCTATCATTGCCACATTCCAATGCTGACACAGAGAGGACATTCTACATTCTTCGAAAAATCCAGTGATTCAAGGGGAAGTCTGGACCAGAAAACTATTGAGAGCATGCTAAGTGTGAAGGTTGACAATCACAGTGAATGTCACCAGTGGTCACCAGACAGTGATCTTGTGAAGGAAACTAAAAATGCCTGTGGATTTTATACAAAATCTTTGCAGTGAACTGTGAGATGTACAACTCTTCCTTTTTAATTTAATTAACAATATAATGGCTCATATTAACTAACTATTATTGTAACATTTTCCATCAGATTTTGAATCTGAATCATGTTCAAAATTTGTGTTTTATTAAAATATGAAGAGAATACATATTCTGTGATAAAATGAACTTGTTTTGTTTTCAATCCCCTTAAAACACGTAAAATTTATGCCGATAAAAAATCTACCTTTTTAGAAGCCAATCTACTGATCAAAATTTGTAAATCTACTGGTTTGAAATCCTGGTTCTGTCACAGGTATGCACAGGTATAAATACAATACACCTGGATGTCTGTAATACACAGGCAGAAACACAATACACCTGATAGGTGTAATACACATGTATAAATACAATACACCTGTGTTCATTTTTGTCTTGACCACAGAAGCAAGTAGACAGAAGAATCATTTCAATGATGTTGGCACTGTAAATATTGGCATGGCACCAGGTTAAGTTACGTGTTAACCTTGTAATACTGCTTTAGCAGGCAAGACATCACTATTCTGCATTGGTACTGACTATGATCAATACACAATTACCTTTCCATTGCCTTCTTCTGTGTACACAACCTTGGAGATCTGGTCCTTTTTGCCTTTGGTGTGGTGTGCAGTGGTTTTATTTGTTAGCTCCTGCCAGAAAATAAAATAAACTGTGTCATAAATTACTTTAAATCCCAAATTTTCACAAGCATGAAATTTTTCTCAAATTAAGCAAAATAATTTGTAATTGTTTTCTTAATAACATCATTCTGTCTGACACAGTGGCAAATCATTAATTTAATTTTTAATGAAGAGTTTCGGGACCACAAATTTTTTAGAAAAAGGAAAAAATTGTTGTGATCATTTATCCACTTTTTAAAAAAATATTTTTATTATTAAAATTTCATATCAGTATTTTATTTAATGAATAAGAAAGATTTTTGTTGAACTTTTACTGTGCATTTTATTTATTTAAACAGTTCAAACTAAATTGATTGTTGTCGCAGGATATTATAAGATATTTACTGACTTTTGATTTTGGTTGATACAAGGATCTATCAACTCCTGAAAAATTATATTCACCTTGGTGCAACTCTGTGAATATAGTTTTTCTGAGGTTGATAAAAATGCATTATTTGTATAGTTCATTGATCATTAGAGCCATATCATCTCAAGTTGATCAGTCATACTAGTGGATCTCACAGGATGAGCCAATGTCAAATGTGATCTGCCAGTGTGGCAGTCACATACATGGATCATGACAGCTGTATGATATCTCTAGTTACTCTTTCATACCAGTGGATCTCATGAGATGAGTCAGTGTCAAATGTGATCTGCCAGAGTCAAGAGGGAATATACAGCTTTCATGATCAACATACTATACTGATAATTCATTTTTATATGCCTTAAAAAAAATTAAGGTATGAAATAAAGATACTACAAAAGTAGTTCATTAATGTTACATTTATTCAAATAATTAAGTACAAGACAATCTAAGTCTTGAACTACTTTTTATAGCATAACAATATTGCATAATGATTTATTGTCCTATTTTGGAATACACAACATAAATGTACATTGTCATATGATGATGTTGCAATGGATCTACCAGCTGTCACTGTCTTGGAGATTTGGACATTGTTCCTGATGTTGATAGACATGGTTTATGGTGATGTTGCAATTCAGCAACCTAGCACCCAGATATTTTACTTGGATGCAGAAAAAGTGGAACTGGAATAGGAGAGGTCTACGATCTCATCTGTTTCTGCCTCTCTTTTAAAGCAACTGCAGAGTTATTAATCATTTGTATAGTCTTGTGGCCAGTAAGTTGCTGATATAGTAGAGTGGATTCCAGCATGTAATAACTTTGTCTAAGTCGTCTTACTTACACAGTGATATGTTTTCCTGCCTTGACTCTTATGATGGACCTTAGTCTGCCCCATGTGACTTGTACCATTTGCTGGAATCAGGCTTTCGATAGTAATGCATCACTAGGCAGAATGTGACTTGTACCATTTGCTGGAATCAGGCTTTCGATAGTAATGCATCACTAGGCAGAATGTGACTTGTACCATTTGCTGGAATCAGGCTTTCGATAGTAATGCATCACTAGGCAGGATGTGACTTGTACCATTTGCTGGAATCAGGCTTTCGATAGTAATGCATCACTAGGCAGAAAGGACTCTCAGAAAAATCCATTTTAGAGGAACAATGAATTTTATGGTATTGCATCAATAGGCAGAAAGGACTCATGAAAATCCATTTTAAAGTGACAATAACTTTGACAGTACTGCATCACAAGGCAGAAATGACTCATGAAAATCCATTTTAGATGGAACAATTAGTTCAGTGTTACTGCATTACTAGGCAGAAAGGACTCTCACAAAAATCCATTTTACAGGGACAATAGTTTGATGGTAATGCATCACAAGGCTGAAAGGACTCTCACAAAAATCCATTTTACAGGGACTATGACTTTGATAGAAATGCACCACTAGGCAGAAAGGACTCTCAGGAAAATCCATTTTACAGTAACTATAGCTTCGATGTTAACGGATTGCTAGGATAAGAACTCTCAGGAAAATCCATTTTACTGGGACTATAGCTTCAATGGTAATGCATCACTAGGCAGAAAGGACTCTCAGGAAAATCCATTTTACAGGGATAATGACTTTGATAGGGTTTATATGTGTGGACTAGACAATTTTCCACATCTTCAGGATAAGCAAACTGTTTTGGACAAAAACGCTTCTCATATTCCTTTGCTTCCCTGTTCTTGGTTCTGTGTTTTGTTCATTATATTGCAGCTACTGTCTCCCAGTCTCATCAACTTTCAGCTGACCATCCCTCTATCATAATGGGTAGTTCTCTTTCTCCCATCCCACATACCCACAACCAAACACATACATCTGAAACCACATTTTTCGAGTTGATTTCAAATACTGTCCAGTCTGACTGATTTCATGAGCCTCAAAGTGTGGTGGTTGATTCTGCCAATTTGTAAACTGCGTTGTAATAGACTCAGTTTTCTGTGTAGTATTCTTGTTTTTCATATTCAAAGTTTTGCCTCATCTGTTACTTCAATAAATGTTGGTTGACTTTCAGTAAGTTTTGTACTTTCATGTGAACGGAGAGGGGATTCATTGGAACTTTCATTCTGATTCATACTATTATCAGAGAGCGGGCTAGAAATGTAGAAACTTCAGTGATCACATTGCTATAATTGGGGGCTGAGGGGCTGGCCATCAAGGAAACTTTCAACAGATCTGCTTTCAAATTGTTCATTTATTAAGTCAAAGTCACAGATAGTCTCTTACTCATAATCGTAGTCATGCAGATCTTGAAGATAATGACCCAACAGACCAAAAATATGACTTCAGGAGTGGTAACACGCTCAACTAATTAGATACAAGATCACCTCATTAATATGCATGGATCCTGCTTATGTTTGGAAATGCCCAAGATCTTCAAGATATAAGCCCATATCCAAATTTTGATTAAAAATCAGACCAGAGTTATGGCTTCCACAGTGGTAATTAGCTCATCCAATCACATGTAAGATCACCTCATAAATATGCATGGATCTTGCCCATTATTGACAGTTAAAGATCTTGATGGTACAATCCCACATTTCAAATCTGATCATAATCTGATCAGATATACACTCCAGAGTGATATCAAGGTTAACCAATCAGACGCAAGATCACTTGATTAATGAGCAGCCATTTTGAATATCAGATTGTCATCACTTTCAAACAAGTAGAACAAATATTGTATTAAGATGTCAAATTGATTGACTGTTTAGGATCAAGTGATAAAATGATTTACAAGATGGCCTTATAGACAATAATGAATGTCAGAAGGCCACATGACCACACTTTTAGTGGTTCAAAAGATAAAGCAATAAGAAGCCACATGATGCCAGACACAAAATGGCCTTATAGACTATAAAGAATGTCAGAAGGCCACATGACCACACTTTTAGTGGTTCAAAAGATAAAGCAATAAGAAGCCACATGATGCCAGACACAAGATGGCCTTATAGACAATAATGAATGTCAGAAAATCACCCTTACACTTACAACAACTACAAGAAGCAAGAAAAGGTCTTGTGAAAACACTGACTCAATACATGTACAACCAAAGGAAGTAGCAATATTAAAATTTTAAAAATAGCTACCATGATGGCCTTCCTGAATGTCAGAGGGACACAATTTCTGTTGAAAAAAAAAAAGCTGGGACATGTGTGTAATAAATTTCATAACCTCTCTCTTAGTGGTTTATGCGAGGTAGCAATAACATGTTCAAGACAGCTCCCATGGCAGCCATATTTTATGTCAGACAGCACCATTTTCAATCAGGAAGAATTAAATGTTGTCATTGTAAGTAATATTTTTATGAAAAACCAATGTCAACATAACCCATATTTTTGGTTAGAACAAGAGTTTTGACATTTCTGCCAAGGCTCAATATGAAGGTAAGTTTCATGACCACACTTTTAGTGGTTCAAAAGATGAAACAATAAGAAGCCACATACTACCATATACAAGAGGGCCTTATAGACTGTAGCCACATACTGTCAAACATAAGATACCACACAAACATTACAAACCATATGCAAAACCATTGCAGAAGCCAAACTGGCTTTAGGACTATTAGGCCAAGTAAAAATAAATTCTAAGTTTCCGGTAACCTGACCAACCTTTCTAAAATCCTACTAACTCCATCTTTTTATGACATCATACATTTGACCTAATGTTATTTCCAGAAATTTTCACATCTAGTCTCTTCTGAAATTAGTTTGTCATTTCGGTATTTAGTATCGACCACCTGGAATCTTTACAGTTCAGTCAATCAGAACAAATCTAGAATATACTAATTCATATATTGAAGAACATTTTATACAGAAAAAAGCCTACCTACCGACCCAACTATTTTGAAACATGTTACAAAAAACATTTTTTCTTTCTTGGCCTTACGACAATACCAGTAAAGTTAATAAAACTAGTAGCTTACTACAGTGTCTGTTTAATTATAATATGACCTTAAGGATGGTCACTTGTAAAATGTTGGTGTATTTAATGCTTTGAAAAGTTGATATTTTTACACAGCTAAGAGTTCAAGCAATCCAGGTTGGTGTGCATTTTCCCACAATATTCTAAGTTGAATATTTATTCCTAATTAAGTGTCACTACATAGAAAAGTACAGGAAAAATACCCCATCACCAATTGTCCATAAAATAATACCTGGATGAGTATTTAAAAATTCATCTAATTTGCTCTGGTTAAAGAGGTCACAGATTTCTCATATCAAATTCAGAAAGAAAAATGTATGAGGTTAGTGAATTTTTTTTCTCAGTTTCACATCCCAATCATTTTCCCCAACAGAAAGCCTGCATGACCAATTTATGACATGTTGTAAATCACAAATCACAAATGATTTCCCAAGGTCTCGTATACTTTTTATAAACTCCATCACCTTCTTTCATGGGACTACTTAAATTGTATAAGCATCTTTCACTTTCATTATTTAATAAGAGACAAAAGTTGAAACCACATTAATTAATATCTCGACATGAGTTCCCAGTGCCTCAATACACTTAGGTCACAAGTGACATCACTGATGATGTAATAATGCAAAGATCACATCATTATGTGTCACACACTAAACGTCGATTTAACAAAAGTGGACATCATTAATATACTTAACTCACCTTTATAAGGAGATATAAATCCAACCGGAAGTTGAAGTCCCCAAATATAAAGAAAGGAACATTCTCAAATTGGTCATCTTCAAACCTATCAAAAATGGAAATTCTGTTTAAGATATATGTTGCCAATCAAAGGTTAACCTTGAAGAAATATTAGGCAATATCATATGCAGTGAGGCACTGTTAAAACTCATACAAAATAAACATATTTATAACACAACATAGATATATATGGACACACCTTAGCAGCCATTGTGGGCTGGCCTGGGTGGGTATCATATTAACGACCCTTGTATTACGATTTCAAAGCTCTAACAACTGAGCTACTGCAGCTTCCAATGAATTGCGTCAGCCTGAAAGGCCTAATGTCACGATGCTATCTGTGAAATATGGTCAATTTCTGCTTATCAGATTTTTGAGAAATTTATTGTTTTTTCTAATTTTAGTAACAATTGCCATATTGAATAATGGATCAGCATCATTTCTACAAAAATAAAGGGCTTTTCTGCCAGTATGCTTTCTGTCAAATTTAGTTAAACTCTGGTAAAAAGTTTTTGAGAAGTCATCAAGTTTTTCTTTATATTTAGTAATAATTAAGCCAAATTTGATGGCAGATCAGCATCATTTGTACAAATTAGACCTTCTGGCTTGGATGTTTTTTGGACAATTTGGTCTAATTCTGTGAGGCAGTTACTTAGAAGTTGTCTATAGGTTTTTCTATTTTTAGTAACAGTGGCTACACTTTAAAAGGTGTTCATACCAAGATAGTTTCTATCATAATTTGGTCAAATTCTGTTCTGTGGTTTGTGAGATGAAGTTATTTAAAGGTTTTTCTATTTTTAGTAATAGAAACCATATCTGATGGCAGATGAGCATCATTTGAACAAACTTAAAAGCTGCCTTCTCATTTACTGCTGGTACCTGGCTCAAAAACCTTCAACTTTTAAAAATGTTAACATTGTAGCCATCTACTTTTACTTGTAAAATGTGGTCAAATTCTGTTCAGCGGTTTTTGAGAAAGCATATAAATGTTTTTATACTTTTAGTAATGGTGGCCATATTTGACAGCTGATCAGCATCACTTGTTAAAATTTAGAAGGCCTTCATGCCAGAAAGCTTTTTGTCAAATTTGGTAAAATTCTGAACACACAGTTTTGATATAGAGGTCCTTGAAAAGTTTTGCTATTTTTAGTAATGGTGACCATATTTGATGATGGATATGTATCCTTTTTTCAAATGTCAGAGGTCTATATCAAATTTGATCAAATTCTGAAAAGTGGTTTTTAAGAACAAGTTATTTTAAGGTTTTTCTATTTTAAGTAGCAAGATTTTTTTTACAGCAAATCAGCAGCATTTTTACGAACTTGAAAGGCTAGGATGTTTTTTGTTAAATCTGGCCAAATTCTCTCCCAGTGGTCTTTGAGAAGTCATGTGAAGGTTTTTCTATTTTTAGCAATAGTGGTCATATTGATGGTGGTTCGGCTTCATTTGTACAAACTTGAAAGGCCTTCATACCAGGATGCTTTCTGTCAAATTTGTTTAAATTCTGTGCAGCAATATTTGAAAAATCATCTTTTATAGGTTGTTCTACTTGTAATAATGGTGGCCATATTTGGTGGTGTATTTGTAGCATTTGTACAAATTTAAAATGGTCTTAAGGCCAAAAAGTTTTCTATAAAATTTGGTCAAATTCTATTCTGTGGTTTTTGAGAAGTCATTTAAAGGGTTTTCTATTTTTAGCAACAGTGACCATATTTGATGGCAGATTGGTATCATTTATAAAAAAATCTTAAAGAACTTCATGCCAGGATGCTCTCTGAAAAGTTTGGTTAGAATTGGTTTATTGGTATTTTAGAAGAAGTTTAAAATATAAATTATTGATGCAAAATGCGTGCTAGAAGCTCAACATGACGATCACTTTGGCAACCATGTGCATGTCCATCCTCGTCCTAGATTAACCTCAATGTTAAAGTCTTTTACATCAATACCATTTTATCCCACCTTCTTCAGATTTTAAATATAGCTCAAGGGTGGGATCAACATCCAAGCCATGGCCAGTTTCTTGTTTTCATATGGGTTTTCTTTAGTCAAAAGAAAACCCAGATGAAGGGTCAGGAAAAAATATAAAAAAAATAAAATGAAATGAACACAAGTGTTAAGGAGAATTTATGCAAAAGTAGAAAAGTACATGAGGCTTTAATTTATTGATGGACAAGTAATGATAGGCAAGTAATGATGGAAAAGTAATGATGGTCAAAAAGGTTCTGTGAGATCTTGCCTGACTGGGCAAATGATCTAAAACAATAACAGGGATGAGTATTGACCAGAAAAATAATATTGCGATATACTGTGATAAATATTATCTTATTGAAATATGTATCAATACATATTGGAAACAATCATTCCTTGTAACTTTGCCATCCATGATCATATTCTATACACTGACAGACAATATTTTTCACCCTTTACAAGCTGTAACATTATTCTTGTTGAGGCTGATATAAACAACCAGTACTGATGTGATGACCTCATAACTGGTGGGTTGTATCTGTACATTTTTTTTGAATGAAATACGAAATAAAATCTCCTGACAAAATACTATACAATTATATTTTTATATTTGTTGCAGTTTTATTTCTATTTATTGTAAATTCAATACTATCTTGTAAATTCAATACTATCTTGTAAATTCAGTAATATCTTTTGCATTTTGTGCATTTGCTATTAAAGCACACTTTTAACAAAGATATGAAAGCTATGGTTCTTTCCCTATAACACTCTCAAAAATGAAAGGTAATAATGAATGGAAGTTATGATAGCAGGGGACAGTTTCGTAACTTGGCCCCTGTCAAATTTCTTAACTTAAGGCTCTGATGTGACTTTTTCAGCTATTACTGTTTAATAATTAAAGATATGGATATATTTGTGAATTAGGTGTTTCTGGCTCCCATAGTTGCTTCACAGTATGTAGACAGTGAAATACCAATAGTCAGCTGGGAATCAGATCTAGCCATCTGTAGTATTTACATGTGGGTTCAAGGCAAGTAGAATATCTCAAAAACAGCTTCGATGTTTAGTACACAGAGGGAAAGGGCTTGCATTGGCACTGTGAGCATCACTTTGTGTCAAAAATGACCTTCATATGTGTAAAATGCATGTATGAATTTGGAGCTGGGGTGTATAAACTTCTTTTCCTATGAGCTTCTGTTGACTAGTCAGGTCAAGTGATTGATATTCTTATGTTTTGTTTTATTATAGGTATCCAAAAATTGGACCCTTTTGACTTTACTGGTGTATTTTATTTTTCATGAATTTTTATATCACGCAGGATGAGGTGGCATCAAATTTGTGCATATAAACTGTCCCTTGCCCCTTATAAATCAATATCAGAATGCATTTCTGATCCATAAACACACCAAAGTATTGAGATCCATAAACATAATAAAGTATTGAGATCCATAAACATATCAAATTATTGAGAATACTGAGAATTTTTCAAATAATATTAAACAGAATCAAAGAGATGAACACAATTCGTGAGATACTGATAATCATGTTTATTTTTAATAACTGTAAGCAAATACCAACATGATTCTAACTACAAGTAATCTTAATTATATATGTTTGTCTTTTTTTCTTTCCATCTCTTAATAGAGAACTAATAAAAAATATATAAAATATTGTAAGATAAATATTTAAGTAATTTACCTTTGATTATCATCCTTTTCTATTCAAATGATTCTGTCTTGTTTTTGAAGCTGCCAAACCATTTCAAGAGAGGCAACCACTCTGACTATAATCATTTCCTCTCAGCTCCAGATCTGAGTTATGTCCCTTTACATATCATAACTGACCTTTGAATACTATCAAGCCAAGTGATAAGACCCTAAATTGAACTGAGAACAATGCTTACTTTTGTTTCCTAAAAATAAGTGTGGGATATATTACTGAAAAACAGTCATTGAGCCAACACCATGCTCTTGAAAATATGGAGTTTCAAGTATGATTGGGAATGAAGCCTGTACATAGTATTTTGGGAAGAAAAAAACAAAACGAATGGGAACTTGACTTTGTTTCTTCAGAATTGATTTGCTAAAACAGAGAATTATATATGATTTTGAAATACTTTTCAAGGGGGCATGTGCTTATTATTGGCCCCTGATGATCCCTAAATACCCTGGAAAAAACTGACAAGGGTTATACTCACCTTTGTAGGGTATGTCTGAGAGCTTGTGCCCTATTGGTACTATACAATGAGGGACTCTGAAACAAGAAAAGAGAAAACCCCAACCTTACATTAGCCCTGAAAGTGATTTTCTTTTTTTCTGTAATATTCTAGCATACTTAGGAACACCCTATTCCCCTTGTACCATTAACTTTGAAGAAAAAAAAACTAGCATAACATGATTGCTGTAATCATGTTACGATAGTTTTTTTTCTTCAAAGTTAATTTGCTGTGAGAAGACAAAATGAGATTTGTTTATCCATTAAACTGCTATATAAACACCATAACAAAGTAACATTCAAAGGTGTTTACTGTAGGTCTAGTTCACAGATTAATTCTTTGTTGGACAATAAATAAAGATGTTCCTGACTAAACTTGTTTGGTCATTATGTTTTCCCAAGTGTTTAAAACAAGACAAAAGAGGTGTGAAAGCTTATCTCCAATAACTGAACAATTGCCCCAGTTTTGTACCATAGACATTACATCAGTCCCTCACACCACATGGTTTGTGTCACGATGTGTCAGCACAAAAACTTTAGAACAAAACAAGCGAAGCCTAGGCCTGAATGATACTAACAACAACAACTTTTTTTATAGTCCTCCAAGACTTATTTGGGGACCTGATCAAATAAAACTTAACCATTCGACTTTACTAGAATTGCCCATCAATTAGGTGTTACATATTTTCAAGGTAGTAAGTCAGCTTGTTGTCAATTAATAATTAATTTTTAAAAACAGTAGAGTGGAATAAAATACTGTTGTTGGGTGAAATTCTATAGTATAGTTTTCTGAAAGAAAAAATGATTTGTATAAATAATTAGTTTGAGAGGAAACCAGTTATCTATGGAAGGATAATACTAACACTAAAGCAGCAGAAAATCTGGAACCAAAAATGACACATTTTCTGATACACTTCAGTGCTCAAAGAACATTTTTTTCAGACACATTGCCTGGGCAAGTGACTTTAAAAATCACAAGCACTGACTCAAATTCCACTAGTCCTGACAAAAATTCCATGTCCCAGAAAGGGCCCTATTTTTTTACTATTATTCTGACACAACAATGAAATTGCCGTGCTTTAAATATGAAAAGAAATAAATAAAAATCATATTAAACTGACTCGTGTGTTTATTTGCCTCTCAAAATTTTTCATGTAAAGCAATGTTTTCCTCTAGGTCCTGAATTTTTCAGACACAGGCCCAGGGTAAGTCTCTTTAAAAAAAACAACACTTGCCCCGCATGACTTAAAATCCACTTGCCCGAGAAGGTCATATATTATTTTGACACACAGGTGACAACAAATGAGGTTTCCAACAATTTCACAATTTCTGCATGCTCTGGCTGGTAAATTCTTAATAATTGTGGCATACATAAAGTCTGCTCTTGTGATTTCTGACTGTATGCCTTCAGGTCGATGTATTTCATCACGATCTGTATGTAGGGATAAGTACTCGGGAGCCTTGGAGTAATTTCACTTTCTGAATCCTGCAAAAATCTCCATGTTTCGCTATCAACGTTGAAAACAGAAATGAAGTCGGAGAGGCACTGAACTTTTTTTTAATATCAGGCAGTAAAAACAGTTGCTTCAAGTTTGTAATTAGTTCGTGTGATAGTACTGTGGATGTGTCACAAGTACAGAAAATACTCCGTACCCATAAAATCAGCAGCTACCAACTCTTTGAATTAAATGGATTTAAATATAATATAATGATATCAGTTCCTTTAGGGTGAATAAACACTGTATTGGGGGCTTTTATAAGTTCCTAATCCCCAAGCTTTGCTTAACTGTCAAACAATTTCATATGTACTGCTTGATATATTTAACCAGCAATGCATTACCAAGTCAGCATGAGCAAGAAACAGGTTATTATTATTCATGCTGTACGAGTGAGCACTAATTATAGGTAACAAATGAAATACAGAAACCAGAAATACATGTAGTACTGTTCCCCATTCATATTTTCATTTATGACCAACTAGACATCATAAGAAGCCTTTCAGTTTAAACCCCATGCTGATATGACCATTCATTCAGGAGTAGTGATAACAAGATTTTCAAGATGGCCACTGTGGTGGCAATATTGGATTTCTGAGCGGCACCATTTTCATTTAGGACCAACTAAACATCATAAGAAGTCTTTTGGTAAAAACACCATGTTTATAAGACCATCCATTCAGGATGAGTAGCGACAACAAGATTCTTAAAATGGCAGCAGTGGCAGCCACATTGGATGTGAAAATGGCATCCTTTTCATTTAGGAACAACTAGATATCATAAGAAGTCTTCTGGTGAAAGCCCCATGTCAATATGAGTTTTTGTTCAGAAGGAGTGGTGATAAGATTTTCAAGAAGACTGCTGTGGTGGCAATATTTGACATCAGATCATTACCATTTAATTTAGGACCAACTAGACATCATAAGAATTCTTCCAGTGAAAACCCCATGTTGATATGATCATCCCATTCAGGAGGAGTAGCCATTAAAATATTTTCAAGATGGCCACTGGCAGCCATATTAGACATTTTCATATAGAACCAACTAGACATCATATAAGAAGTTTTCTGCTGAAAATCCCATGTCAGTATGACTTTCTGTTTATCAGATGTAGCGAAAACAAGATTTTCAAGATGGCTGCCTCGGTGGCCATACTGACATCAAATTGGCACTATTTTCATTTATGAACAACTAGACATCGTTAGAAGTATTTTACTGAAAACATGTTAATATGACCATCCCATTCAGGAGGAGTAGTGATAACAAGATTTCCAAGATGGCCACTGTAGCAGCCACATTAGACATCAGATCAGCACCACTTTTATTTAGGAGCAACTCGACATCATTAGAATTCTTCTGGTGAAAACCTCATGTCACTACGACTTTCCATGCAGGAGGAGTAGCTATAACAAGATTTTCAAGATGGCTGCCATGGTGGCCATATTGGATGTCAGATTAGCACCAATTTTATTAAGGACCAACTGGAAAGCATTTGAAGTCTTTTACTGAAAACCCCATGTTGATCTGAAGATCCATTCAGGTGAAGTAGCGATAACAAGATTTAAAAATATTGGATATCCAAGTGGCACCATTTTAATTTAGGATCAACTAGACCATGTGGCAAATGTGTGTGTGCAAAGTTTCATGGCAATCCTCCAAGTAGTTTAGGAGGAGTAGCAATAAGAAATCTCTGCTAACAGACAGATGGATAGATGAAAAACCATCCCATAAGGTCATCTGGTCTATGACCAGTAGCTAACAAAAACTGCTTCATACAAAGTTAATATTGGGTAGTAAAACTCAAAACTTACTAAAAAGTAACAAATTTTGATATGTGATAGGTTTCCTACATCATATTCTATTTAGTGTAGTATAAAGTTTCTTTAAAATTGGAACCATACTTACATTTTGCATTGCAACAATATTTGAGGCATCATGGAAAAGGTGAATATTGACCAGGTCAAAAACACTGAAAATTAATAAAGATCAACAAATCAATGAAAGTTACATTTACAGCTCTCCCTTGTTATAATGTGGTAGTTGGGGTCCATAACTGCTGACCGCGTTATGTACCAAACTGCATTATATTGAGACCATGATATGTACAGAACCATGATATATTGATAATAGTGTAATATACCAAACAGTGGAATAGTGGACACTGTAAAAAAAATTTTAAATTATGGTGTTTTAAAAAGGAAATGAAGATATAAGACTAAGTTTCACCTTGTTTTCTTTCAACCCATATTGTTATACAATGGTGTGATTTTGGTCATGGGGTCCATAGTAGTACCGCATTATATCTTGAGACACGTTATAATGGGGGAGAGCTGTATTTGCTTTGTGTATCAAATATGGTCACTATTACTAAAAACTGAAACAAACTGTGAATATATCCTTTATGATTCTGTAAGGACATCACTATTTCTGGACACATGAATGGAAGTCCAGATGACCTATCTTTATAAAGTTTTCGATGTGCATATTTTTTCTCATGACACAATTTTAGAATAATCTTCCTTTATATAAAACCTTTCAGTGCTGAGCTAACATGTATTCAGATAAAAATCACCATTTCTCTCGATGAAGTTAGGAGAAAAGGATCAGCATCAAATTTAACACTACAAAATTACAGAAGTGTGAAGACTTTCTCATTTAAGTCATGGGGTTGTGTACAAATGGGGGAGGGGGGGGGACACTCAACATTAGCTACTGTTACATCAATTTTCTAGCACCAGTAAAACTCATGCGATCTTTTGTTTCTCCAGTGGGTGTGGAGAGAGCGTGGGAGGATTTTTTTTCTCAAAAAATTCATAATTTTTAATGCAATTCTTTACTGTTAAGATGTGATATGTTTAGAAAAAATATGTGTATATGTATGTATAAGGTTTAATAGCACGTCAGCACAATACTGGCTATTTAAGGCCAATTAAAAGTTATGTAAAAATGTAGCAATAAAAAACTGCAAAAAGCACAAAGATAAACCTTTCCAAATAAACATACACATAGCCCTATAGGATAAAAGATAAATCATAACAATGTTAAACTCTTTAAAAGGTATATAAAATAAAAGACAAAGGTAAACAAGAGTCCCTCAAAAGGGACTGACACTCTACTGGTCAAAAAAATGTCCAGGAATCCAAGATAAGCCCATTTTCTTTTTTTAAACTGTGAAGTGTTGAAACCATCGCTAATATTCTTTAGCGATAACAATATTTTCAAGATGGCCATGATGGTTGCCATATTGAATATTTGATTGGCACCATTTTCATCTAGGACCAACTAGATTTTATTTGAAGTCTTCTGGAGAAAAACCCATGCCAATATGACCATCCATACAGAAGGAGTAGGGATAACAAAATATTCAAGATGGCCATCATGGCATCTGCACTGGATGTCAGATCAAAGCCATTTAAATTTAGGACCAGCTAGAAATCATAAGAGGTCTTTGGTGAAAACCCTATGTCTGTATGACCTTCAGGAGGAGTTGCGATAAAAAGATTTTCAAGCTGGCCACCTAGACACCAGAAGAAATTGTCAGATGAAAACCCTATGCTAATATGACTTTCCATTTAAGAGGAATAGGGATAAAAAAATTTTTAAAGATGGCCTCCATGATGGCCATGTTGGACGTCAGATTGGCACCATTTTCATTTAGGACCAACAAGACATAATAAACAGTCTTCTGGTGAAAGCATTATGTCAATATGATTTCAATTCAGGAGGAGAAGCAATACAATTTTCAAGATGGCCACCATAGTGGCCATACTGAACGTCAGATTGGCACCATTTTAAGTTAGGACCAACTATACATCATAAGAAGTCTTTTATTGAAAACCTGATGTTGATATGACAATCTGTTCAGGATAAGTAGCAATAACAAGATTTTCACGATGGCTGCTGTGGTGGCCATATTGGATGTCTGAGAGTTACTATTTTCATTTAGGACCAACTAGAACTTGGGATGAATGTGTGTGTAAAGTTTCATGGCAAACTTCCAAGTGGTTTTGGGAGGAGTAGCGATAACAAATTTGTGATAATGGACCAATGATGCACAACAGACCAGACCATAGGCTCTTCTGGTCTATGACAGTAGAGGTAAAACAGTAAATCTTTAAAATATAGGGTCAAAATATTATTAAATCTTTACAAGCATAAGCTGACAAAACCCATGTGCAATGGTTACAGGAAAACTTTAATGCAAACTGACAGAAATCTGAAATTGTTAGTTAATTACATAACAAGTATCTTTGGTAATGTAAGTATTAATTGTATATGCGAGTGAAATAAAAAGAATAAGTTGTGAGCAGTCTCTGAAAACTGCACTGCAGGACATCAAGTTATAGCCAAAAGTGAATGTTCACTATTTTATAGAAAACAGGACTTGTAGGAAAAAATGTATAATTAAACAGCAAGATTAGAAGAAAAGGAGGGAACAAATATAAAACAATGGTCCCTCAAAGGGACTGATGCTCTACTTTCCCAAAAGAACTTCAGGAATTCACAATAAGACCATTTCTACTTTTTAATTGCTGAGGGTTAAAACCATCTCTGATATTCTTCTGGCAGTCATACTGGATGTAAGACAAGCACCATGTTCATTTAGAACAAACTGGACACTATTAGAAGACATTTGGTGAAACCTATATTGATATGACCATCCATTCAGGAGAATTAGTGACAAGATTTTTAAAATGTTCATTGTGGCAAGCATATCTGAGGTCAGATTAAAGCATTCAGGTATAACTAAATATCATAATTAGTCTCCAGGTGAAAACCCCATGCTGATATGACTTTTCACTTAGGAGTTGCAATATCAAGAAATTCAAGATGGCTGCCATGGTGGCCATGCTGTCAGATCAGCACCATTTTCATTTAGTACCAACTAAACTGATAAGAAGTCTTCTGGTTAAAACCTGATGTTGATATGACTTTCCATATGGGAGGTTTAGCGATAAAATTTTGAAAATGGTCACTGTGCTGGCCATATTAGTTATCAGAATGGCACAATTTTCACTTAAGACCAACTAGACACCATAAGAAGTCTGCTGGTGAAAACCCCATGATGATATGTCTTTCTGCTCAGGAGGAGCAATAACAAGATTTTCAAGATGGCTGCTGTGGTAGCCATATTGGATGTCAGATTGGCACCATTTTCATTTAGGACCAACTAGACATCATAAGCATACCTGCCAAACCCCTAAAAAGGTATAAGCATAATCTGAGCATAAAAAGTGTAATCTATATATTACATGCCATAATTACAATAACCTGTATGAAAAATGTGCTAACCTGGATCTTGTTTTTAGCTAAAGAAATATATTTACTATGATATTGTTTTTTTAAAAAAAAAAAACTGTAGGTTCATTACCTACAGTTTTTTGTGCAATTCTTTATACTGGTATTCACATTTTTATAACTTTACTTTTCAACGGCACCATATAGCCATTATTGTGCTGACATGCCATTAAATGCAATATATACAGACATACATCAATTCACAACATTACAAGAGAGAGAGAGAGGGGGGGGGGAGATAATAGAAAACCTGTATACAAGAATGCTAAAGAAAGACAACTACATGACTGCATGTATTTTCACTAAATTTTCAGATAAAGCTAAACTTTTGGATAAAGCTACATAAAACAATCTTGAATAATGGATGAGAAAGTTTGGTTTGGTTTTGGGGTTTTTTTGCAGTTGGAAAAAATACACATAATTTGACATACCTATTCCTTTGCATAAGAAACATTAACGAATTAGACTTTTAAAGCCGACAATGATCCACAGTACAGCAGCTTACATAGCTACACATCTTTCCTATAAATAATAAACTAAATAAACTGGAAATTTATTTTACTCTCCAACAAGTGAGATAGTATGGATATTTAGATTTCTTATAGTGTACTCGTAGTCCTGAAGATCATATAGATTTAGACCAAAACACAAAAATGAAAGCATGCAAGCTATAATTAACGGTGCAAGGCATTTCTTCTACTTCTCTGTTGGAAAATGACAAACAAAAATCTCTGAATGTCTGAGATTGTAACATAGTCCTGTTGGAAAATGACAAACAAAAATCTCTGAATGTCTCAGATTGTAACGTAAGTCCTGTTGGAAAATGACAAACAAAATCTCTGAATGTCTCAGATTGTAACATAAGTCCTGTTGGAAAATGACAAACAAAATCTCTGAATGTCTCAGATTGTAACATAGTCCTGTTGGAAAATGACAAACAAAATTTCTGAATGTCTCAGATTGTAACATAGTCCTGTTGGAAAATGACAAACAAAATCTCTGAATGTCTCAGATTGTAACATAGTCCTGTGGAAAATGACAAACAAAATCTCTGAATGTCTCAGATTGTAACATAGTCCTGAGAGAGAGATATTAGTCTTCAAATAATCATGAGATGGTTTCCAAGTTTATTATTCATTCCAACACTAATTTTAAATCAAGTTTTATTATAGGCAATTATCACACTGTTGATTACTGGGCTTATAATATGGCCAGTAATGAAACTCTATGTAAGATGACTTCATGTCCTCTATGTAGGCACTTGTAGGGCATAGTTGACTCTGAAGATTATTGACCAACAGGTCTCAATGACATGAACCATTGGTCCAGGTATGATGTCTTAACTAACTGACTGTGCAGACACCATTATTTTCTTATTAGACTTACCATGACCATGACCTCAGACAATTAGACCAAAGAATCTAAAGGTTTCTTATTATCCTTGGTGCAAGCCATCCACAAAGTTTGATCAAGGAACATACTCTAGAACAAAACTTGTAGTGCAAAACCCATTTTTCTTTAATCCACAATGGCCCTGACCTATGACCTTTTGACTCCAAAATTAACAAGCCTCTTCAATACCTGAAGTGCAAGCCCTCCACAAATTCTGGTCAAAGTACATGGTTCAGAACAGTCACTCTAAACTCAAGTTATTATGCACAAAAAAAACCCCCCAAAACACATTTTATCTTCTTTCAGTAACTGCAGCCTTGGCCTTTGACTCCAAAACTGATATGCTTCTTCCTTACCCAAAGTGCAAGCCAGCCACCAAATCTGACCCAGGTCTGTGATGTAGAACTAATGTTTTTGAGCAGAAACCATTTTTCTTCTTTCAGTCAGTTACCTTGACCTTTGACCTTTTGACCCTAAAATCACTAGGCTTCTTCCTTACCAACTGCAAAGCATCCACCTAGTTTGGTCCAGGTATGTGATGAACTAATGCTTTTTGCAGAAACCATTTTTCTTCCTTCAGCCACAATAATCTTGATCTTTGACCTTTTGACCCGAAAATGAAAAGCTTTTTCCTTACCCTAGCTATCTACAAGGTTTGATCCAGGTCTGTGATGTAGAACTGATGTTATTATGCAGAAACTATTTTTCTTCTTTAGTCACAATGACCTTGACTTTTGACCCCAAAATGTATAGGCTTCTTCCTTACTATAAGTATAAGCAAACTCAACAAAGTTTGGTAACTGTAGATGGTGTAAAACTCAGGTTATTGTGCGGAAACAAAACCAGTCACAAACAGATGGGCAGACATCATAACAATATATGCTACACCTTATGGCAGGCATATCAAAACAAAAAATTTCTTGAAGTGTCAGTACAATCCACTTTCCTCTGATCATGATGTAAAGCTGGTAGGCTACAATAATTTAAACTGAATTAGGAATGCACACAGATTATGGGCATCGGCAATAAAAGCAAACAGAAGTCATACAATAGAAGCAGACCATGATTTTCTATGTGCTAAACATATAACTGACATAAAGATAATTCTTCATTTGGTGTCTTATTCTGAATCACTGACGTCTCAGTTTTTCGATCATGGTCTTCACGCACTGACTGTTCAACTGTCAGTCACTCTGATGGCTCTCAACCTTTCCATGGTGGAGGTGCACAACACATGCCACAGAGTCATGGTGGCAAGCTGCTTGGTATTCAAAGCGGAGCAAGCATGGCAGGAATTAACTGCCCCACTGCAATGGGTGGAGAAATGAAAAACTGCAAGAGCTGTACTGTACTTAAAGGGGGCAATATCTAAAGCCATTATAATATGAGAACAGTTTATGAGTTATTAACAAGTGGAAATTAAACAATAAGAAATGCAAAAGCAGTGCAAAAATATCATCAGAAAAGTTTGAATTGTTAAAAGGATATAGGCTATAGATTACGTTTCTTTTTTATGAGGTAATGATATGCAAAGTGCTCACCTATTATTTACACTCCATCTTGTTCGAAGGAAACCTTTTCTTGACCATGTGAACTGAAAAAACAAAATTACAAAATTTACTCATAAATACACTGATCTCACTGAAAGGATGTGTGTGGCCATACAGGTTAGACACCACAACAGTTTTTATTATATAAGATGTCAAATTTCAATTTGTCATAACTTCATTATTTTGCATCCAATTTGCTTGAAATTTTCAAATTCATCTGAAAAATGTCCCTTTAATAAAATGGTAACATTTTCAAAATAAAAGCATCTATTTTACAGCCAATACAATGCTACATACATGTATAGTCATCTTGGCTCTAATGATTCATCAACTGACTTCTGCTGTTCTTGGCATATCCCTTGTCTCATCATAAATATTCATCATCATATTAACTTTCCAGTCATTTTCTTCCAAGCTCCCCTGACATGGTTCACACATGTTTATTTTAAAAGCAGCAATTACTTATCCCATCGCTGCTGTTTAGCTATCCTATTTTCGTTCCAAAAATCACCACCCATTCGCCGTGAATACATCCTCCCACAGACTGGAGAAAACATTAGTATGACCTTTGCACTCCAGTCTGTATATCATATGGTCCTGCACATAACTATCATCTTTTTCACAAACGCCATATTGTGTAGACATTTGCCTGAAATCATCATCTGAGAATTTTGCCTGTAGCAACTTGCCGCATTAGCGGTCTTCATTCTGCAGTTCATAATTAAGTCTCAGTGTTGCAATATCCATTCCGTATTTTATTCCATATGGTAACCTTTCCCCATTTTTAAAACTCAGTTCTTTAGGCTCCCTTGTGTATTCCACCCCTTAGGGGTGGGAACACTCCCCTACTTTGCTGATATACAACTGAGGTATGGGTAAGTCCCTGTTTTCTGAAAAAATGCCTAACATAGAGGACAGCATATTCTTCTCTCTTCTTTAAAAAGTGACAATTATCTGTAAATTTTCACATATATTATTAATGTCTGCACCACAAATTGCGTTGTCATTGCATATGTCTCTGCATGTTTCTATAATAAAGTTCACAGTGTGAAATATCTTACTTTTCGACAGGAAAAACAGGTTTATTTCTACAAGGTCAAATCTATTATTTACCTTGTGCATACAATATACTTGGTGCATACACAATGGTGGACGTGGTGTGCACTGCATACAACCTGGTGAGTTTAGCGTGACACAACCAGGTGAGTTTAGAGTGACATTTATTAAATATTGTTATTATTTCTCTTCTTCAGAATAAGGTCAGGACAGTCTGTGGGGCAGTGTGGCCACAAGAAGGGCTCTTGGGACACTCACCCAGACTGCATTATGTGCTCCAAGTGCACATGGAAAAATCATTGCGCACTTTGCGATTTATGGCCTTCTGGCACCTGGAATCTAGTTGAATCCAGATGCACTTATCGAGGGCACAGGAATCTTCCCTCCCCCTCATCTTCAGATTTTTCTGCTTTCCCTCTTAGGTCTTAGCTTTTGCGACCAAATTCTTTAGCAGCCTGTGAGGCTCCTCCAGAAGGAGGGACTGGACGTTCGAGGAGTCAATCACCTCACCCCCGCAGGGAGGAGTGGATTAACACTTCTCACGTCAATACAGCCTTTACGTCTCAGGAAGCGGGTTGCTCCCTCCCATTAGAAAGGTGGAACACTGCAACAGTGGGTTGCTCCCTCCCGGCAGGGAAGTAGAGCACCGTAACAGGGGGTTGCGCCCTCCCATTAGGGAGATAAGAGCACTTCAACAGTGGGTTGCTCCCTCCAGTTAGGGAGGTAGAGCACCGCGACAGCGAATTGTTCCCTCCCTTTAGGGAGGTGGAACAATAGAACACATCTCATGCTCATGGTAGTGTGTTGCTCCCTCCCACTCAGGAGGTGATGCACCGCTCCCATCACTTCTGGGGTAGCGTGTTGCACCCCCCTCCAAGTGGGGGCATCAGCACCGCACCCTCCTGAGTGATATATCAGTTAAAAATGATGTCTTCTCCGATTATCACTTGTCAGCCTCACAATACGGGCTCCTCAGCAGGTGGCCTCAACGCAGAAGGCTAGAGGTGTCACATCATCCAGGGTAGACAGGTGGTCCTGCCTCCCACTGGAACTCGTGCTGAACTATGGGCCATGGTACAGAGTACTCCTATGCCCCCTCCACCATCGAGGGACATAGTAATGCCCACCCACTCTCCAACTCTGAGTATACTAGATGATGATGATGCCCTCTCTATTCTCATTGACTCAAATGAGTTCGAGACAGAAGCAGCGGCACTGACACCTTCTCTCAGGTCCACCCCTTCCTATCAGTTGGAAGAGGAAGAAGAGGTCTGTTCCTTTGATACCCCTGGAATTGTGCCCCAAAAGATCTGGCACACAATCCAAAAAGATCCTTTCCACTATGGAAAAGATCTCCGGGGTGCAAACACAACCAGACCTCTTGCTTCTCCCTCTTTCCCCAATGATTGAGGAACTCACAGAGCTTTTCGCTAGGCCAAAACATAGCTCGGCAACATCGAGGGTGGTCCATCCCTCCCTTGACATTGAGACCCCAAGTCTCTTCTGCCAGTTACAGGTTACATTTCCGAAAGTGGCCTACCAAACCTCCCCAATTGGATGCAGAGGTGGCCAAAGTGGGCATTTCTACCAAAGTGGGCATTTCTACGGGAGCCTGGGCTCACCTTCAAATAAAATAATTGATGCCATGGAGCAGAAAACCCGGTTACTCATAACCATTATTCCGATCTATTCTCAGCAACTGCATTTAGTATGCAGAGAGGGGGCTCATTGAATCCAGCCGCATTACAATGCGTGTTGAAAGCTGTGACCAGTATGTCCCGGCATGCGCTTTCTGTTGCAATGGCATTATCAGTGGAATTTCTGCACATCCACCATGATGTTACATTGGACTCCCTGAAGGTCTTACTTAACCACAGTAAAGACCTTCTAAGGGCTGCTCCGCTAGAAGCCAAGACCCTCTTTGTGAGCCTTATACCTACTGTGGCTTCTCAAGACTTGCTGAATCATCAACATCGATCCTTGACATCCACTCCTGGCCTTGTGCAATCGGCCAGGAAGCGTGTTCATGCGAATCGTCCTCAGGGGCCATATACAAAGTTCTTCAAGCAGATGCAACCCCAGTCCAATCCACAACCTCAAACTAGAACTCCTCCTCATCAGTCGGGCCCACGGTGCCAAGGTCACCACAGACCCCAGAAGAGGAAGTTCTATAATCCTCCTTCCTTTCCCACTGGAGGTAAGGGGGGGGGGGCATAGGGATACAACCCCTCTCCTGCCATGCATCCCCCTGCCGAACGTCCCCGTAGGTGCTTGGCTAGGCCTCTTTTCAGAGGCTTGGTCAAGCATCACGGACGATGGTGAATCCTCTCCATCGTGAACAAGGGTTATCGACTCCAGTTTCGAGAACAACCCCCCCCTATTAAGGACTACCATTCTCTTTCCCCAGTCCAATCTGGTAAAATTGAGGGAAGAGGTGCACACTCTTTTGCAGAAAAGGGCAGTCAAGAGGGTCCTGAATGATCAGTAATCCGCCTTCTACTCCCGAATCTTCCTGGTCACCAAGAAATGCAGGAAATTATGTATCATAATCGATCTCTCCCCACTCAACCAGTTTCTTCTGGAGGAACCTTTCAAGATAGAGACAACATCTTCGATCTGGAATGCACTTCGTCCATCCAACTGGGTGGTTTCCATCAACCTTCAGGATACCTATTTGCACATCCTGATCTTTCCTCCACACCACAAATACCTCTGGTTTTGCTTAGACCAGGAAGTTTTTTAATTCCAGGTTTTGCTGTTCGGAATCTCTCCACAGCCCAAGTCTTCACCCAAATTATGGGAGTGGTTGCGGCCTACCTTCGATTACCGGGAACACCAGTTCTCCAGTATTTCAACAACTGGCTGATCCACAATGTCCAGGTTCAGTCCCTTCATCATGATCTGTTCCATTATTGGTTCGCCGTAACTCGGTTGGGTCTTTTACCCAACCTCAAGAAGTTGGAATTCATTCCATCACAGGATTTTGTTTACATGGGGATGAACTTGGTCCGGGTTCCACTGGATTGGGTTCCACTTGGTCTGGGTTCCACTGGATTGGGTTCCACTTGGTCCGGGTTCCACTGGATTGGGTTCCACTTGGTCCGGGTTCCACTGGATTGGGTTCCACTTGGTCCGGGTTCCACTGGATTGGGAAATCCTGACTCTCCTAGAGCACTATGAGCAAAAACATCGTTATCTGCTCACCCTTTTCTATCCCAATTGGGAACCTTGAATGCCGCTGCAGACTTGATTCCTTCAGGACATCTCCATATACGTCCTCTACAGTTCCTCCTCCTCGCAAGATGGAAACCACACAGAGATTATCTATCAACCCTGATTTCACTAAGACAGGACTTTCACCACCACTTGCACTGGTGGATGAATTGGGACAGATTCCTGGCTGGGGTCCCAATGCATGCACCCAACCTCCACTCTTATCTATTGACTGACGAGTCAGATTCCGGTTGCGGTGCTCATTTAGAGCCAGAGGGCATAATTCTCCAGGGTCACTGGACTCAGGCTGAATCATCCCTCCACATCCACAACCTAGACATGAAAGCAGTATTTCTAGCATTGCAAGGGTGCATCGACCGAGTAAGGGGTCACTGCATCATGGTCTCCTCAGACAACAAGTCCATCATAGTGTATCTACAATGTCAGGGAGGCACACATGCCCCTTCTCTTTACGTGGAGGTCTGGAACCTCCTCCTATGGGCAGCCCCAGAGGACATCACAATCCAAGTTTGCCACATTCTGGCAAGAATAATGTATTAGTGGACAGCCTGTTCAGAACAGGTCGAGCCGTCCTCACGGAATGGTCTCTTCACCACTCCATAACAGAGTCCCTGTTCGCACTCTGGGGAAGACCCTGGTGGACCCGTTTGCATCCAGGCTCAACAACAGACTTCCCTTGTAAGTATCCCGGATCAGAGAGCATGGGCAGTGGGTGCATTCAGCTTCTGATGGGGTCGGCTATTCGCATATGCCTTCCCACTGTTCTGACTGCTACCTCAAGTTCTGCAAAAAGTCAGAACTTTTTTCACTGCACAGATCATTCTCATTGACCCCACTGTGGCCCCAGCAATCATGGTTCAACGATCTGCTAGACCTGTTAATAGATCGACCCAGGTCTCTACCTCACTGGAGGGTCCCCTGTCTCAACATCAGGGATCCCTTCTCCACAACAGCCCACACATTCTCCACCTTCACTCTTGGCTCTCTCAAGCGATCTCTCCAACAGAACAAGTTTTCAGGCCAGGTTAACAGTTGCATCATTCAATCCAGGAGAGCTTCTACATCCAAGGTCTATGATGCCAGGTGGAGAATCTTCTGAGATTGGTGCAGTAGGAAACATGTTGATCCTATCTGCCCATCTATAACTTCCATTGCTGATCTCCTTTTTTGTTCCTTTTTGAGACTAAAAGATGTTCAGTATCCACTATCAAGGGCTATCGAGTTGCCATCTCCAACACACTTATATTCTCTCAAGGTAGGGCAATCGGTTCTTGCCAATCTTATTAAGTATTTTGAGCTCAAGAGATCTGTCTCCCGCTCTCTTATGCCTAGATGGAATCTTTCTTGTGTTTTGTGGTCTTTAACCAAAACCCCCTATGAAGCATTGAGTGAAGCCTCCTTTCAGGACTTCACACTTAAGACTCTGTTCCTACTTGCTCTTTCGTCTGCGAGACAATGAAGTGAGATTAATGCCTTGTCTACTGACACTGGCTGTCTCCGGTTTAATGGGAACTACGATTCTGTTTCCCTTCCTTGTCAACCGGGATTTCTCGCTAAAAATCAATTACCTTCAGCAGCTCCACTACCAATAGAGATCCCCAATCTAAGTCAAATCTGTGCTGGGGATAATCCAGATAGACTCTTATGCCCCGTGAGGGCCCTCCATTTCTATCTTAATGCCTCCAAAGGAAAAAGAAAGAGTAGGAAACATATCTTCTCTCCTCTTAACGGCTCCAAAGACATTTCGGCTGCCACTATCTCCCGGTGGATTGTCACCACAATGAAATGAGCATAACAGTCCCTTACTGATCGAGACGTTTCTTTTATGAAACTAAAATCCCATGAGGTTCAAGCCGTTGCTGCCTCATGGGCCTACATTAATCACTCCTCCTTAGAGGACATCATGAAGGCAGCTTTTTCGCATTCACATACTATCTTCTCCTCCTTTTATCTCCACTCGTTAGCACAACAGAACGCAGGCATTTTTTCTCTGCGGCCTATCATTGCAGCACAACATGTATCTGAGAGAGACACCAACCTTCTATAAGATGGACCTCTCCCTCTACAGTGAGTACATTACATTTTCTCAGTTTTTGATCAGTTTAACTAGAGCATCAACCTACCATCCTAACTGACAAATTCAGTTAAACAACAGCGATGGGATAAGTAATTGCTGCTATTAAAATGTAGTTTTTTTTGGAGGGGGGAACTAATTTTAATTATGCAATACTTACCTGTCGCTCTGATGTTTTTTGTTATTGTCGTCTATGAAAAAGATTACAGTTCTGCGTAGGACCATACAACGTACAGACTGGAGTGGAAAGGTCATACTAACCTTTTCTCCACTCTGTGGGAGATGTATTCACATGGAACGGACAGTGATTTTTGGCACGAAAATAGGATAGCTAAACAACAGTGATGGGTAAGTATTGCATAATAAAAATTAGTTTCCCCCCAACCAAAAAAACTACATTTTCAATGAATCAAAACCTACATGTAGTTTACAATTAAAACAGACAAAAGAAGTTAATAGCACCATTTCATCTTTAAATTAAGGGAGTCCAGATTATGAAAAAAAAATATCATGCAACTGAAACTTATAAATTTCAGTAAAAAACTATTTCATATGTTAATCATGTACCGTATATACTCACTTGTAAGTTGAGTCAACTCCAAACAACATAGACCCTGATCTGACGTTGTATAAAGCATTAGCAAATCAGGATCTATGTCTGTTTTTCTACTGATGGTACCTAACAAACTGCAAAGACCTAGATCTGCTGGTGCATTAAGCGACAGCAGATCTGGGTCTATGCAGTTTGCAGTTGGACTCAGACTTACAAGTGAGTATTACTGTATATAGAAACAACCATATAAAGCTTTGTTCTCTTTATTTCACAAATCATCCCTGGTAAACAATAGTTATCCCATTTTTGACACATTTATTGAATACTCATTTGTCAAGGAGAGTCACATGGGAACATATCAGAAGGAACACCTCGTCAGTGTGACACAACATCATGAATAAGATCATACGGTCACAAAATTGCTCAGTGTTGATCAGCCTTGCCTTCCCATGAAGTCATTGAAAATGAAGGTGTATAGAAGTAGTTAAGGTCATTGATGCAGTAAATTTCTTACATGGTATCATGGTATGTTAGTAACCCAGCCTGAAATGATAATGAGTCAGGCATCAGTAAATTTACCTGGGCTGGGCACAAGTGCTTTACCCATTTATATATAATGACTAGGTGTGTGTTGCATACCTGTGTCTAATTTTGGTGGCCCTTTTTACTTTCATGGTAAAGATAGATGGTGTAAAGCTAAAGTTATTGTGTGGAAAAAAGGTAGATAGATGAATGAATGAATGCATTGATAGGCGTCATAATAATGTAAGTTCCACCTTTTGGCAGGTGTATAAAAATAAGTTGAATAAATAGAAAATAAAATGGTTTTAAGGTGTTTTATTATCTGGTGAAAAGCAGAGGGTAGAGGGTAGAGGCTAGAAGGGCACTGAGGCTGGTTGAGTGGGGAAAGCACCCCTCTATTTCCATAACATCAAAACTGGAAAAGACCCAAACAGTTTTGGATTGGAAAAGGGTTTGATCCTAAAATGGGCAAGGAAAACCCAAAACATTTGAACAGACTTCAGATGGTTGGATCTGAATGGCAACAAAAAGGGGTTTTCTAACTGTATCAACTTTTCTAAATGCACCAAGTCAACCCAGGAAAAAGCAAATTATAATTAATTATTAAATCTAGTTTCTAGTTTACACATGGACATAAATCACATTACAACTAAGTACCTCATCAAAATATTAACCTAGTGAACTGATGTATGGTGATATGGGTGATACACAATTTAAAAGTAAAAAGACTGACAAGAGTCAAAAAGGGACCCACACTGAAGCATGATGTAAACAGAGGGGGCTTGAACAGGCAACTTCCAATGATAGACAAAGTCCAGAACTCTGTCAAAAATAGAGCAGAAGAGATGAACCTCTTAACAGGCACATTTACCTTGACAGCTCAAAAAGTTTTTGTTTTTGTTAGTTTTAAGAGCACCTTTAACACATTAGTGGCCATATCATGACGATGATATGGGAGCTAAGTACCTTTCCCAGGACACACTGAGGCAGCTGACCAGGACTGGCCCCAGGGCAGGTATTGAACCCTCAACCCTTGGATTATGAATCCAATGCTCTACCAACTGAACCACCAGGGCTGCCAAGCTCAAAAAAAACCTGTTGACACTAAACTGCATCAGGATATGTTGAATGGTTCACAAATTATGTTGGTTATAAAAAACTAACATTAAGATCCAAAACTGATAAAAAAAATACATGTAGCTGTATCTCATTGAAAAATGGAATTGGAATGAGAAAACCTTTAAAAGGCATACACTCATTTATCAGACAGTCCACATACCAAATGGCATATACTCATGTATCAGACAGTCCACATACCAAATAGCAATGAATTTTGTCCAAGGGTTACTAAACTATACTGATTAGAACAAGTCTGATGGATGGACAGTAAAGGTAATTACAATAGGGTTCCCACAACTTGATTCTGGACCCTTAATTACCATAAGACTAACAATTTAATTAAATTATTAATACTAATATTTACTGGATATATGTTCCTCAATTAGCTCAGAGTACTCCATTATTTACTCACTAGCGACTACATTTCTGTACAAGTCATGTAAGATGCAACATCATTAGTAACTCTTAGATATTCAAACACAGTGCTAATGTAGTCATGAAGAACATTTAATTTGTTCATGCAGTGTAGAGTTTCACATTATGATTCCAGGGATTTTTCTGGGCCTATTTTGGGGCCAAAATTTAGCCCCAATTCCAATGCCAAAAGCTGTACATTTTTCTCAGTCTGAGTGTAAAAAATTCCCAATCAGACTTTTATAAAAATCCATGTCCTTTGCTATACTGACATTGGGAGAGAAATTATTATAGTGAGTATAGCATGGGATCTAAAGAGTTAAAGTAACATGGGCTAAAATTTAACAGGGTCAATACTGGACTCCAATATTTGGGCGATACGACTTCTCTCTCCAGCCAGAATGGGGCAAAATAAGCACACACAAAAAGGAGTGTAGAAAGTTACAAATTATATTGTTAAAAACAGACGCTATAAACTTCTGTTTTTCCATACTTTCAAGTCAGATGATTAAAAATACTGATGAAATACTATTACATTTTTGTAAAAATATTCAAACTTTTCTTATTCTGTTTCACTACATTTATTGTATAACATAAAACGACATACTCAAAAATAGGTTAATTTCGAAAATCGGCAACAGTTTCCAGAGTACAGGTCCTCTTTTCATATGTTTATAAGATGAAATATTGGATAAAAAGGATTTCTTTATTAGTACTGGACCTGGACACATCCACTAAGACATAATTCCCTTCTGATTGGGCCACAAAATTCTTTTTTTCACTCATTTTTTCAAGTATCATTGGTGATTTTTCAGCGGCAATTCCGCAGATAGCAATGTCATTTCTGGCTATTATGATCATCAAATTAGCACCAAAATTGACTAAAGAGCATAACATTTCTTATTTAACTTTCCACCTTTCTCTTTGAAGAGAAAACTGACATAAAAGTCAACATTTCACTTTGATTATTTATGCATTGTATTTAAACAAAATGGGGTGGGAGGAATGTTGTGAAATCAATGCAAGGTGAAGTGAACTTCGCTTTTGGGCCATTTTTGGCAAAGTGATGGATTCAAGGGTAACTATTTCATCTGAATCACTACCTATATGCAGCATGGACCCTAGGCTACTGAATTATTTCAATATTCAAGTATCTTTTCTTTGTAAATTTTTTAGAAAAATTTCAAAATTTCCCAATTTGACCTTTGTAACGCGTAAATATTCCCAGTTCCATGGACCCCATACCCCTTTTTTTTAAATGCTAGAAAAATTCCTGGATTCTCTTGCTCAAATAAGATTTATCTCTTATTGCTGCACTATATTCTCAGCATTATGCTGATTCTAATCCATTAGGCATCAATTTACCTTTACGTTATAACCAGAAAGCAACAAGTATCCCAGAGCTCTGGTTCTATTCTGTTTAGTAGGATCCACAAAAAAACACTAAAATCTTTGTTATGTTCATTTAGCATACAGATAGGAACATTGATACTACTAATCAACTAAATTAATGCCAGTAACACTCCAGTGCATTTGTGAATGGTTTTTACATTAACTTGGTACTCTGGTACATGTATTGTATCTTCAAGGAGAGTTATTTTAGTCCCTCAAACCATTGGTGCTGTACAACATAAATACTTCTTCAATATATTGCTGTCTAGAGTATACTCACTATAGAGTATATCATCTTACAGTGAGAATGAAGAATCTCCTCATTATAACACTGTCCATGGGAACCAGAGTATATTATCTTACAGTTAGAATGCCTTACAATGAAGTATTCCCTTGTTATAACACTGTCCATGGGAACCAGAGTATATCATCTTATAGTGAGAATGCCTTACAATGAAGTATTCCCTTGTTATAACACTGTCCATGGGAACCAGAGTATATCATCTTATAGTGAGAATCCCTTACAATGAAGTATTCCCTTGTTATAACACTGTCCATGGGAACCAGAGTATATCATCTTATAGTGAGAATGCCCTACAATGAAGTATTCCCTTGTTATAACACTGTCCATGGGAACCAGAGTATATCATCTTATAGTGAGAATGCCTTACAATGAAGTATTCCCTTGTTATAACACTGTCCATGGGAACCAGAGTATATCATCTTATAGTGAGAATGCCTTACAATGAAGTACTCCTTCATTATAATACTGTCTATGGGAACCAGAGTATATCATCTTATAGTGAGAATGCCCTACAATGAAGTATTCCCTTGTTGTAACACTGTCCATGGGAACCAGAGTATATCATCTTATAGTGAGAATGCCCTACAATGAAGTATTCCCTTGTTATAACACTGTCCATGGGAACCAGAGTATATCATCTTATAGTGAGAATGCCTTACAATGAAGTACTCCTTCATTATAATACTGTCTATGGGAACCAGAGTATATCATCTTATAGTGTCTTTTAATGAAGTACTCCCTCATTATAACACAATCCATATGAGACACAGAGTATACTGTCTTATAATGAAGTATTCCCTCATTAAAATACTGCACTGGTTTTCATTACAAGCCAGTCTCACTTTAAGATGGTATGTTCTATGGCTCACATGGATTGTGTTATAATGAGGGAGTATTTCATTAAAGGGCATTTTCACTATTACGAGGTATACTCTATGTCTCCAGTGGACTGTTATATTGAGGGAATAGTTCATTTTAAGACACTCACTGTAAGATGGTATACTCTATGTGAGCCATAGAGCATACCATCTTAAAGTGAGACTGCCTTATAATGAAAACCATACCCGCCTTATAACAGGAACCATGTTATAATGTGGCGGCCTTATAGTGAGGGAGTGCTCTACCAAGCTTTGATGAGTATACACAAGGTGAAGCCATCTATCTTCAAAGTTTCAAAGTCTGAAAATTCACTGACATTTGGATTCTATTGTTAAAAAAAAAAAATACATAAATATCTGATATCATTCTTAAATTAGGTACTATTCCTTTATACTGTATAAATTATAATGCAGTAATAATTCTGATGTATAAAGAAGCAGTTTACCTTTACAACATTACAATATTATCAACAAAGCTTCAAGCGTCCAGAAGCCCTAGTTAACTCTATAGAATATTATTCAAACATGAATCTCTGGTCATGTCTTGGAGCATTATCATGATTCTGTTGAACTTTAAAAGTGTAAAATGATTACCGCAATGCATTTATAAAGGGTCTGAACATAGACCAGGCACTCAATTTCATGTATCATGCTTTCAAGGGGAGTTATTTTGGTTCCAGAAACCATCAGAACTATTGAACTGTGCCAAATTCTGACAAGGGTGCTGAAAGTGTAGCAGCAGTGATGATGATTTGGAAGAGATTGAATACCACTGCCTTCAAGTACCAGCTTCTGATCATATGAGTGGGCCGTCTTTCTAATATTTCTGGTTGGCTGCATCAATTTGTCCTTGAAAAAGACACTAAGCTCCCATTTCCTTGGCAAGATACAGCAAATAATGTGTTGAAAGTGCCAATAAAAACCAACCAACCATCCTTCTAACTTGTATATAATTTGTCATTTTCGACACTTTTAAGATAAATGTGCTAAAAGCCTATGACCCTTGCCATTTGAGTTTAGAGCAAGTGTTTCCCCAGGATCTAAAATGGGCATAGAAATTATCCTCCAAAGAGGACACTTTAAATCCACATCTCATGGTCGAAAGGGTGCCTTATTTTATTGTGAATAGTTGTTGTTGTCATTATTATCATTATTGCTGTTATTGTTATTATTATTATTATTATTGTTGTTGTTAAATTAAAAAATCTGCAAGGTGAGTAGCTGACTTGTAAAGTTCTAAAAATCCTATGTTTCATATGCAAAAAAGCTGCAGGAGTAATTGAGAGAGTCTTTCCCAGTATTAATTTTTTTTTTCTCCATCTTTCCTTAACAAAAGATACATGTGGCAGCAATGCTTTGAAAGGAAATTGAATGCAGAGTAAGTTACATGCACAAAGTAAAAATCTTACCAATAATAATATTAATAATAATAATAATTAATTACTGTGAACATAGGTGACATAGAAGAAATTTCCCCATTTTATTAGGACTTGGATTTCTTCTTCTTTTATGCATCCTTTAAATTCCTTGGTTGAACTATGATTTAATTTATTTAAGGGCAGGATCTTAGTGTTTACTAATTCATCAGATGTGCCTTTTGAAAAGAATAATATAACCAGTCAGTAGCATTTGGGTTACCCTTTGATTCTGCCCTTTCGAGAAAGGAGAAGTACTGCTAAAATGGCAGAATGAGATTCCTATTTGATTTTCAGTTTAAATCTAAAGCAATAAACTACATGAATGTCATTAAATTATTACCTGACAACTTTCAAAAACTGTCAGAAACTATTTGAATGTCATGAAATTATTACCTGACAACTTTCAAAAACTGTCAGAAACTATTTGCTAAAAGCAGTTATTCTGATAGCTCTAATTCTAATTCAGTGCACTGCTATCTCACATTAGTTGTAGCTTCTTGGATGAATGGACAATAAACAGCATGTCACTTTGAATAAATTACTTTGAATAAACAAAATTGACCATACGCAGCCATCAGCTGCAAAGACAATTCAAGTTTGAAAAGATAATCTCTTCAGTCATATCTACTCAACTGTGTGTGAGCAGTCAGTTCCAAAAAACAAAGACCTCCTTTATGCATCACTGCGTGGTGTTAGTCAGTGGTGACCTGCTACACAATGAACAGCTTAAACTTTGGACACAGTCAGGTATATTGCCACTTATGATCATAAAAAATATTGAAATTAAATTTAGCACATAAGCGACTCTTTATATTTATGAGAAACAAAAAAGAGCATTTTGCAAACAAAAAAAAGGGAGGTTCTTGGAAACAAAAGCGGGTGCTATGTAAGAAATGGCATGGCACAGAAAATAAGTCTAGCATAGGGAAAGAATGGCATGGCATGATACCATCCTGAAATGTCCTGGGAGAAACACTAAAGTGTGCCTACTAACAAAATGACAATAAGTAATTGCTGTACAATGATGTATCCATGTATAAAATCTACAACAATCAACAGTGAAGCATTTACAAACACTAGTTGTTGGTTTTTGATGGCAACAAGATACTGGCAATATAAGAAATGGGAGCCAAGTGCCTTTCCCAAGGACACACCAAGGCAGCTTACCCAGACTGACCTGGATGGTTACTGAACTCGCAACCCTTGGATTATGAATCCAATGCTTTGCCAACTGAGCTAGAGCATCTCCATTCCAAAGACTGAGACACAGGCATAATGTTTTGACATCAAAATTACTTTCCCATTCCTGATGAGGTTAAGAAAAATTTCTACAGCATAAAAGATACCAGGAAATCATCTCAAAATTTTCTTACAAGAAAACCTGACATTATTCTTTATCACTTGCAATAATATCCCGTAATCCCACATTTGGAAAAGGTCTGATATTATGAAAACTCATGTACCAGAGGAAAAGAATGTATTCATCTTAAAATGACACCACAAAATCACTGGATAATCAACCAACAAGATACAACATATTTTGAAGAAAAAAGTAATGTTCCTATATGTCCAACCAAATGTAACAAAATCTAGACACTGTCTTACATGGCAACATGTCATCCCAGACCTTTGACTTGTTATCTCAAGTAAATATTAAGTGGTAAATCATGTAGTTAACATACACAAGGGAAAGAAGATACGCTACTTCAAAAACTAGTCGGCAATCATAAAAAAAATTATGCCAGAGAAATGACAGCTAACAACTGTAGACAATTTTTCAGCTTTTTGCTAGTCTTTGGTAAAGTTCATGGCAGGCTACACAAAAATTAAGACAATTATAATATTAAGAAATGGACACAATCATTGACTCTCTGTCAAAAACATTAAACTGTAATTACACAACATTTCTCAGATGTTTCAAACAAGGGATGTCAGTTTCCATGATTGAGAAATGCAGGCTTTTATAGCACTTGAGATTCAAAGAAAAACTGAAGAGGTTAAATTCCAACCATTTATTTTTACCTCCTGCTATGTGAGTATTGGACAATACTAATACAAACCAAGTCTGACCATATTTGGTTTCAAGGTTAAGGGCATTTAATACTGTAATTTTCTCCCAAAATGTATAATGAACCACAAAATGTCCCACATGCTCACATCCAAACTGAAACTAAAAATAAGATGTTAATACTTACATCTGGAAAGAAATTCTGTGGAAATTTGGCTTTCTCTTTGATTTGGATATTTTCTATGTTCCCTGACAAAACCTGAAATCAAGAAAGTAAAATCTGCAGGTCTCGTCTAATTTTAACTGAACTTACGATCGCAATAATACAACAATGATATGAGTGTAAACAATTGTTGGAAATCAGTTAACGTAAAAGGTCCCTAATTTGCATATATCTTCCTAATCCATTAAAACCATATCGATTTATTATTTATTTACATTATACAACATCACCAAACTTGTCTCAGATAATGTCAAGATATAACCACTTGCAAAGTTTGGTTAAATCTGTAAAAAATATGGGGGTGGGTAGGGTGGTATTAAGTGATTGATGTGATATCATTCAATATATTCTTCAGATATATCAACAAACCCCATTAAATGATAAAAATCCATTGATACTCATACATGTGATTCTACTGTTGGTAGCACAAACATACTGTTTTAAAGGCTGTCCACCATACATACAATTTTATAGTTGAAATCTACCACTTTAAAAGAAAATTATTTTAAGAAATCTAAAGACAAAAAACTATTTTTATGTGTTCTATCCACTTATTACAGAAACCAGTCAGAACCAGACTACTGAGGACGTTTTCAACAGTGCAGCAACTTGTGCAATCATGCATGCTGAGTAATCCAATCCAATTAAGACTGACATGTGTAAACAAAAAGCTGTCACATTACCTTACTGTTGTAATTTGTAGAGTCTTGGCCTTCTGTCAAAGCACTTTGTATATAAAACAACAGAAGTGAACCTTTGGTCGAGGCATGCAGACTTGAACTAAACTGAATTGCGCAGAAACCATATTTTTCTTATTAGACTTTTTATGACCATGACCTCTGATCTTCAGACCACAGATTCTTTATGTTTATTTATTACCCTACATGCAATCTACTAACAAAGTTTGGATGAGGAACTTACTCTAGAACAAAAGTTATTATGCAAAATCTATTTTTCTTTGGAGCCACAATGACCCTGACATTGATCTTTTCACCACCAAATCAACAGGCCTCTTCCATACCTAAGTGCAAGCCCTCCACAAACTTTGGTCATGGTACATGGTCTCAAACTAAAGTTTTTATGCAGAAACCATTTTTACTGTTTCAGCCACAGTGACCTTGACCTTCAATCTTTTCATCCCAAAATCAATAGACTTCTTCCTTGTCCCAGCCATCCACAAAGTTTGGTCAAGGAATTTGATGTATATTTAAAGTTATTGTGTAGAAACCATTTTTCTTCTTTTAGTCACAATGACCTTGACCTTTGACTTCTTGAGCTTGATATTGATAGCCTTCTTCCTTAACCCAAGTGCAAGCATCCACAAATTTTGGTAACTGTAGATGGTGGAGAACAGAAATGAAATTGGTAACAGATTGATGGAGAGAAGATGAATGGATGGACAGACAACATCATCACATAATATGCTCTATCGTATGGTGGGCATATAAAGAGTGGATATGCTTGAGAACATCGAAATGAGCAACAAGATGATGAAAATGACAATTGGCACTGTTATAATAACTCGTTACTCACTACACCACAACTAGAAAATTTACATCCTTCATTTATTTAATACATGCTTAAGTTACTGTCAACACGATGTACATGTATCTACACACCAGTTCTCATGGTAGGTGAAATAGGGTCCAAGATATTGACAATGTAATGAATGAACAGCTGAAAATACAAAAGTGTACAAATTAGGTCACAATGACCTTGTCTTGGTGTGATTGAGTTGCTTTCATCAATCTGTTAACTACATAGTAATTTTCATGACTGCTGGTAAAATAGCGTCCAAGATATTAAAGGGTGCAACGAACAAACAGCTGAAATACAAAGGTCACTCAAGCATATAAATTAAGTCAAAGTGATCTAGTTTTGGTAAAGATGAGTTACTTTCACTGAGATGTATGTACATGCCAATTTAAACAAGTGTAGGTGAAACAGGGTCCAAGATATTGAGGGTGTAACAAATGAACAGCTGAAAATACTAACGCCACTCAAGTGTGCAAATAAGGTCATAGTAACCTAGTGTTTGGTATGGTTGCATTACTTTCATCCAGTGTATGTGGCTAAGATACTCTTCCTGAGATGTATCCACATACAAATTTTCATACGTGTAGGTGAATAGGGTCTGAGACATTAAGGGTGTAACGAATTAACATCTGCAATATAAAAGTCCCTCAAGTGTGACCTAGTTTTTTATGTTGAGTTACTTTTGTCTCATGGACATATATGGCTAGACAATGTCATAACATGATCCACTCCACCTTATGGTGGGATATACACACAAACAGTAAATATGCTAGCAAAACTAAACTGTAAATAAAATATTTATCTCAATTTAACATTTTAGAGCTGAATAGATCAAAGTGTGACAAAGCAGGTTTCTGTAAATAAAACGTTTATTTCAATTTAACATTTTAGAGCTGAATAGATCAAAGTGTGACTAAGCAGGTTTCTGTAAATAAAACGTTTATTTCAATTTAACATTTTAGAGCTGAACAGATCAAAGTGTGACCAAGCAGGTTTCTGTAAATAAAATGTTTATTGCAATTGAACGTTTTAGAGCTGAATAGATCAAAGTGTGATTAAACAGGTTTCTGTGCATCTTTTCCTTTTTTGCTCAGTGGCTAGTGTGCCTGACCTGTGACCAAAAGGGAATCCTACCATCGGATCAGTCCAGGTTGGTTACCATGGTGTGTCCTCGGGTTAGGCACTTTACTCCAACTGCCTCTGCACTAAATAAACTACTTGTGTCACTGCCGTAAAACACCGAACAAAACTTACATGTCTTCACTGAAACTATAATTCATTCATTATTTTTAACGTAACAATTAAATTTACAGTTTCTGCAACTCCAAATACAAAGTGCACTCAGGAATTTCTTTTAATTTGTTAAAGGAAAGCTCGGATGGATGTTTCAGCGTCGTACCTAATTATATATAGAATGTGCAACCCTGAATAATTTTCTTAGCATTATTTTATGTACTAATATTATTTGGTGGCAAGTCCCTAATGAATGAAAAGCACCCGAGGTAGAAACAAACTGGAAAAGGTGCCATGATGTTAACTCACCTCTCTCCCCTCAACTTGTATGAATTTACACTCTGAAACAGAAGAGTAAAATGTCACTAAAGTTAAATTGTAATAGTAAAAATTATCCCAATATAAACTTTGTATGACACTTTATATTTATAACGTACCTCAACTTAAAGCTTAGATGAACTTTCGCCACTATGTTTTAGAAATAGTGCAAGTGAGTCCCAATGAGCTTGATAGATTTAACAAGACATTATTTGATCAGCAATCAATCTAATAAACTGCATGTTTTAGTATTTTGCAATTAAAGCCCAATGATGACTTTTTCACTGATTTTAAGCCACATATATAAGTGGGTTACAGGGACCTACTTCTGCAATCAACATATTTCCATCCATAGATACCAACACAGCATCCATTAGTTCAGATAGAGTCTTTGATTTACATGTATAAAATATGAACATTTTATTATCATGCATCTATTTTTGTGAAGATTCAATATCGGGTGAAAAATGCTCTCTAATTAAAATCTTAATTTAGAACAAAAATGATTTAAAGATGCAATACTTATGACCAGGCCCTAACAATACGTCTATGCTTATAATTTGTCATTTCTAAAGGTATCTTTTACAGCCAAGAAGGTTGGCCAATAAAACCTTTAGTTCTTGCAAATATCACAGAACAGAATTTGAAAACATCTGCTATTTTGAAAAGTTTGCGTAACATATATTTTAATGTGTGACTGTGACAAAAACTGATCCACCCATTTTCAATAAACAGTCACTTGAAATTGGTAAACATTAAAAATATCAGCAAAATTTTGAACATCAGTATCTCAATCAAATAGTTATAATTTCTATAAATGTCAATATACATGTAATATGATAGGACAAGTTTTCCTGCATATGTAAGTGTTACAGCTTTTATTTCTTGTCTTCTTTGAACAAATTGGGCAACCATTCAAGCATACACATGACGTGCATCACAAGCAGGTGGGGTGTATCTCCCACGTGGCCTTTTAATGACTGCATTTACCCACACCTTGAGGCATTGTTGAATGCTTAAAGAAAATACAAGACATAACACAAGAGTCGCTCAAAGGGAATGACACTATTGGGCAAAAAGAATTTCAGGAATTCAAGATACACTGTAAGACCATTTCTTTCTTTTAACTGGTGAGTGTTCAAACTATCTCTGATATTCTTCAGTGATACCATGATTTCAAATTAGCTGCTGTAGTGGCTATACTGTATGTCAGATTGGCACCATTTTCATTTAGGACCAAGCAGACATTATTAGAAGTTTCTTGGTGAAAACCCCATGTCAAAATGACCATCCGTTATGGGGGGGGGGGGAGGGGGAGAAGGGGCAGTTTACATCAATAAGATTTTCATGACAGCCTTCATGGCAGACATACTGGATGGTTTTTTTTCCGTTTAGGACAAACTAGGTATCATAAGAAGTCTATTGGTGAAAACCCCATGATGACATAGCCATCCATTTGGGAGTAGAGATAAATAATATTTTCATTGAGGGTCGATTTGCGTAATTTTCATTTAGAATCAACTAGACACCATAAGAACTCTTCCGATGAAAACCTCATGTAAAAATGGCCTTCCATTTAAGATTTTCTAGATTACCATTGTTGTGGCCATACTGGTGGTCAGATTGGCACCATTTTCATTTATGACTAACCAAACATTATAAGAAGTCTTTCAGTTAAAATCTCATGCTGTTATGATCATTCATTCAGAGGTATAGATAACAAGATTTCTAAGATGGCCACTGTGGTGGCCATATTGGATCACTGAGCAGCACCATTTTCATTTTGGACCAATTATACATCATAAGAAGTCCTGTAGTAAAAAAAGCCATGTTGATACGATCATCCACTCAGAATGAGTAGCAATAAAAAGATTCTCAAGATGATAGTAGTGGCAGCCATATTGGATGTGCGAGCAGCACCGTTTTCATTTAGGACCAACTAGACATCATAAGAAGTCTTTCAGTGAAAACTCCATGTTGACATGAAAATCGGTTCAGGAGGAGTAGTGTTAAGATTCTTAAGATGGCCACAGTAGCAGTTATATTAGACATCAGATCAGCACCATTTTTATTCAGGACCAACAATTCATCATAAGGAGTCTTCTGATGAAAACCCAATGTTAATATGACTTTCTTTTCAGCAGGAGTAGCGATAACAAGATTTTCAAGATGGCTGCCATGGCAGCCATATTGGACATCAGATCGGCACCATTTTCATTTTGGACCAACATCATAAGAAGTCTTTTAGTGAAAATCCCATTTTGATGGACACTGTCACAGTGAGATGTAGATATATGCAACGGTGTGTTTGGGACAATAATGTCATGCAGAAATATATGGGTATGCACATATGCCATGTTTTTTGGACACTGTCACGGTAGGCTGAAGACATATACCATGGTGTATTTGGGACAGTCTAAGACATATACCATGTAAGACATATACCATGGTGTATTTGGGACAGTCTAAGACATATACCATGTAAGACATATACCATGGTGTATTTGGGACAGTCTAAGACATATACCATGGTGTATTTGGGACAGTCTAGTATCATGCAGAAATTCATGGATATGCATATACACCACTCCCTTGATAACTCGCGCCCGGATAACTCGCGAACCTGCTTATAACACGGGGTCAAGTGTCGATCCCATTTTTTAAAACTAGAAAACAATAAAAAAAAATTGGCCCCTACTTGTTGAACATGAAAAAATCACGATCAAAATTGGTAAATGAAACCTTGATATATTACTTGTTTTATTGTTGAAAACGGTGGTTCGTACCTGGAAATTTGAATCAACATCATGAAATTCTCAACTTTTAATAAAAAGTCATATATTTTGTTGAATTTTCTTTTCAAACAACATTCTCAGTACACTGTAAATAACAATATTTGACGAAATTTCGATCAATGAAAATGTCACTAATGCTGACTGGTGGCAACACTTAAAAAAAAAAAAAAAAACATTAAATAAGTTTTGTCAAGTGAAATTTGTGCTTTAGTTCTGTCTTTTAATTCGGTTTCAGTGTAATCATCATAAATGCAATATGGCCTCTTGTATTAAAAAAAATGTAATTCAACTCTCACAGCTATGTCCGCGAGCATTTCCATGAGAACCTAATTAAGTGCCGACCGTGTTTTGATCTCCGACTTGTGGAAGTATTGTTGTGTTGACTCTCAATTAAAAGCCGACTTGTTTTGTATTATCAAGTTAATTACGTCTTTTGTATAAAATCAAATAAAGGGGGTGAAATCAAATAACAGTTAAAAGCCATGCAAATCCTACTCGAATAAGAGCTAGCGGTCACGGCAATGTGTCAGGTCAACTCATTTCAATCGATCAATCGAACTCTGTTATAAATATTATTATGTAAGTAATATAATTAAACTACCTTAAATTAGTCTACTCATTCATGAATGTGATCAAAGATAGCAAGGCAACCAAGCAAAATGAGTACTTGGTGAATTAAAAGTTTTGTTTCACAGATACTGTTCATTATGGAGAAGTGAGTTCCAGAGTTTGTAGTGAACTTAAAATTTCTAAATTGTCACTCAGAGATTTCCTCAAGGATACTTGCAATGAAATCACAGCATGCATATTTTACTAAAAGAACAATAAATAAATCAAGTTTCAACATTGACTATTGTTTCACGAAAATAAATGTCCCTAGTTTTTGAAAAAAAGGAATCTTGTTTTGCTGTGAATCAACAACAAAAAGCAGTGATGTAATACACAATAGTGATGTAATACACAATGTTTTCGTGTACAAGTGTTGTTGAAACTGCTTGGACTAATGCTGTTAACGATCTTTCAAAGGTTGGGTATCTTGAAAATAAAGGTAATTTATACAAAAAAGCGAACAAATACATTAGAAAAAAGCTCTTTATTGACAATTACTCCCAATGCAATTATAAAATGAGTATTCAGCCATTAAACATCCCCATTACCCCCGTTCATGGTTTTCTCGATGTAAAGTGGGGATGGCATCCCGTTCTTAATTTTTTTTAGGTCCCTCGGTAACTCATGCCCTCACTTATAGTGCAGTTTATGTTTTTGGACCCCGTTGTGCGCGAGTTATCGAGGGAGAGGTGTATGCCATGTTATCTGGACACTGTCACAGTAGGCTGTAGATATATTTTGGTAAACACTTTCAATGATCTCTCATTCAAATGTGACAATCTAAGGTTTCTCTTGTACATGTACGGCAACTACTCTCTTGCTTTTTAATATTTATTTCATTTTATTTAGCATGGAAGCAATATGAAACAATAAACTTTTCAAACATATGATAGTACAATAGTAAATTCTCTATACTAGTTTTGAGTGAAGCATAATTGATTTCTTAATTGTTGGCTACAGGTGATCCAGTTGCTTAGCAACACAAGACTATGCTCAATCATATCCCCATCAGATGGCCCACCAATCCACTAACAGGATTGCATGACAGCTTCCAATCGCAGTCAAGTGGTAGTGCACTCAATGAGAAATGTTTGTGTTTGCTACATGTAGTTCAGTCTTTCCAATGCTGTATCATAACAAGAGTCCCTCAAAGGGACTTACACTCAACTGGCAGAAAAGAATTTCAATGAATCCATGAGAAGTCCTTTTTTTCTTTTTAACTGGAGAGTATTTAAACCAATGCTAGTATTCTTGAGAAACTCCAAGATAATAAATTTTGTAACAAAACTATTTTCTTACATTTGAGTTAACATGTTCACAAGATACCTGTCTGATTGGCACTATTTTCATTTAAGACCAATTAAATATCATGAGAAGTATTTTAGTGAAAACCGCTTGTCGCTATCCATTCAGAAGAGGTAATTATAACACGATTTTTAATATGGCCACCATAGTGGCCATATTGGATGTCAGCTTAGCACCTTTTTTATTTAAGATCAACTAGACGTCAAAAGAAGTTTTTTAATGAAAAACCATGTAACTACAGCCATCCGTTTAGGAGAAGTAGCCATGACAACATTTTCAAGATGACCACTATGCCAGCTATAATGTATGTCAGATCAGCATGATTTTCATTTAGGACCAACCAAACATGGTAAGAAGTTTTGGTAAAAAAACCCATGTAGCCATGGCCAACCGTTTATAAGTAGCAATAACAAGATTTGGTGGCCATGCTGGAGGTCAGGCAAGTACCATTTTCATTTAATACCAAGTAGACATCATTTGTCTTTTAGTGAAAACCCCATGTAGATACAACCATCCTTTCAAGAGGAGTAGTGATAACAAGATTTTCAAGATGTGGTGGCCATATTGCATGTCCAAGGGGCACCATTTTCATTTAGAACCAGCTAGACATCGTAAGAAGTCTTCTTGTGAAAACTTCATGTCAATATGATCATCCGTTCCTGAGCAATAGCTATAACAAGACCATGGTGCCCATATCGGAAGTCTGATAAGCACCATTTTCACTTAGGACCAACTAGAGATGATACATGTATGAAGTCTTTTTTTAAAAAGCCCATGTCGATATGACCATCTTTTCATAAGAAGAAGCAATACAATTTTCAATTCTGCTGCCATATTTAATATCAAATCAGTGCGATTTTCATTTAGGACCATCTAAAGATGATAATAAGTCTTTCAGTGAAGACCCCATGTTGATACATAGATTCCATTCAGGAGGAGTAGTGATAACAAGATTTTTAAGACAGCCACTGTGGCAGCCATATTAGACATTAGATTGGCACCATTTTCATTTTTCGACCAACTAGACATCATAAAAAGAGTTTTAGTGAAAGCCCCATGTCAATATAAAAGTTCATTCAGCAGTAGTAGCTTAAAACAAGTTTTTCATGATGGCTGCCATGGTGGCCATATCTGATGTCCATGGGTCACCATTTTTTTTTCTGACCAACTAGACCTTGGGATGAATGTGTATGTTGAGATGTAAAGTTTCATGGCAATCCTCTCAGTAGTAATGACAAATTTGTGCTAACAGATGCCCGACAGACTGCTGACAAACAAAGGCAATCAATAAGCCCTTCAGGTATATGACAAAGGCAATCAATAAGCCCTTCAGGTATATGACCAGTATAGCTAAAAACTATTGGCTCCCATTGAATCCATATTTGAGAGGATCAAAAGAATGTATTTTAAAGTATTATCTTATAACTACAAGATGATGGTACGATCGTAATATTATAAGAATGTCTTAATGGTGTGCTCCAAGCCAGGTTTTACTCTATTTATGCAAAATGCTGCAACTTCTCCAGGATTTTCACAAAGTGGAATTCCCACTCTAGCATTTTCGTAGGGGAGATTTTAAATTTTCAAGAGGGAAAGTTTAAGTTTCTATAAAGAATAGTATGAAAAGATCACCTACTACTTACGTTTAAACAAATGAGTGATAAATAACTTTTAATTAATAAACATAAAAACATAACTGCTTATCCTCATTATTGGCACAGTAAATGATCTTGCATTACTGGTATAACAATTGCACTATATCAGATGTTGGCAACCTACGGCACATGTGCCAACGGTGGCACGCCAGACTCTTTGCAAAGTTCCAAGTCTTTGGAATATGACTTGCCTCAAAGCACACAGCACTATACAATTGAGCGGAACTGGCACAGCAGTTCTAAAAGGTTGCCGATGCCTGCACTAGATCATATCAATTAGAACTGCATGTAATTAGCAGAGATACAACCGTTGAAAAAACAACAAGATTTCCACCATTTACAACCTCAGATATAAAGCACAGTTGTGGTAATGCTCATAAAAAGTAAATAATCAATGAAAGTGTCTCATTACACAAATCCAGAATGTTCGTTAAACACCTGATTTTGGTGCATGATCTAGAAATCAAGCACTTACATGATCAGTATGAGCTATTTAATATTAATGGAGGTTACAGGTTCTATTTGGGTCACCGCAAATTGTTTGTGTATGATTTTCATGCACTTGCTCTGATTGAAGCAAGGAATTCATTAAATTTTGTGGGAATTTAAACACCCATGTGTCCTGGAGAAAACGCTTAAAATGTACTGCAACATTAGATTCTATTCATTATCTTCCAAGCCTACTGGAAAGTCAGTGACATGGTGACCATATGCCATTCTTATCTTCAGTGTGGATTGACCAACTCAGCAACCAATACAGTATTATATAAAACTACAATTAATGTGGAAAGTAGAGATTCCGGTCTAACTTACCTATAAAGTCCCAGATCATGACATCCTCCACTGCTTCATGGATGAAATACAGGTTACCAAGAGCCTGATAGTTGCCACAAAAAAAGGAAATATAAAATTAGTGATGATCTTTATTTATGTGCAAATTTAACTTAATTTAAGGGCATATTGCTAATATTGTAGTTGATATACATGTAGTGTTCCACCTTTCAATTACCTTCTTGACATCTACCAAAGACCTTTAAAACATGGTTCCCATGACACAAGATGATTTAAAAAGAAAATCAGACCTTATATTCTGGAAACTCAGCCCAAAGTCCCAAAACTTTGACAGTTGATAACTTAATTACATTAAAAGCCAGAATCACATAACTTTCAGATATATTTCAACTTGGGTCCCTCTAGTAGTCTGCCAAATTTTGATGATGAAGGTGCAACCTAAGTATAATATCTGATTTTGGAGATTCTGAACTGGAGTTTGTTGTTCAAAAAGTTTCGAGAACACAGAGCCAGGTTGGCCAATTTACAAAAATAATAATCCAGTTTGATCAAACTGCAGCATAAAGTGATTTGGTTCTGGAAACCAATGCTTGGCAAGATCATAATATCATAACAATATCAATGTATAGAGACAATGACTGGCACAAGAGATCAAGTCATTTACATGTACATGTAGTGCTGGTTGGGTACTGATCACTTTAAACAATAACCATAACATGCATGTATTGTCAGTCTGTGAAAAGACACACTACATGTATATGATCTCCAGGGGTGCAGAAATTTTGTAAAAATCAAGTTGTCCATGGACAAGTAAATTAAAAAATTTACTAGTCCGTATAAAAGACCCACTTGTCCATATTTTCATAGTTAAAAAGAATAGTGGAAGACAGGATTGTTAACATTTTTACTTTTATTAAGCTGCACCATTTAAATGTATGCAGTATGGATCTGTGACATGAAAGATATACTGGACATTTCAACTTGTCTTATTTTTCCTGTAAAAGGTATACTTAGACTACATAAGTGAGAAAACAATAAAGTTTACACAAACCTTTAAGTAATCTGTTGTTTTACTGTGGTGAGTCTGTGTGTTGGCAATGAAAACAAACAGAAAATTAACTCTAAAAAAAGTTCAACGGTCACAAACATCCACACTGATTATTGAAGAGAACACTGATCAGAAGCTATGGCCTGCTTCACTTTGCTCTGGCCTTAATGTCCCCAATTTTATCAAAAACATTCTGCAGAAAGTTGACATCAACTGGCTCAGGCTGAGACTGGCTTGTACCAGGTTATGCTTCAGGCAGAGAACTCAGCTGTTTGGCTTTATGCGTGAGATGCCTTGTTCCAGGACCTTTGCTTAACCAATGTATTACATTTTATATGGACTCAAAGTCAGTTAATCTAGGTCCATTGGCAACAATCCTCATCTGACTGATTAGATTTGTGTGACTGTGAGTACTGCAAAGAGGGGTTTTAATCTGGTTCATAGAAGAAAATAACCTTTCACACTCTGCTGTGGAAGGTGAAAGTATGAAGGGCAATTCATCCAGGGTCTTCTCATGCATGAAATGTTGTTCTTCGGATTCAAGTAGCTGTGAGAGAACTGCCAGTGGATAACCTAACTTTTGCATAGACAGTCTCACCTTTAGGTTCTGCCATTCATCAGGAATGCTCTGTCTGATATCCTCCAGGAAAACTTGTTGGAAAAAAGTACACAGGGAACCAACAGCTTCATTTTCATACACAGCAAGTTCATTTAAGGAGTCAAATATTTGAAAGTGAGACAGTGGAGGCTCAGCAAGATCCTGTCCAATATGTGTTGAATCACTTGCTGAAGGAAGCTTTTAAATGTCATTGTCATCAGTGAAGGCCTTTCATAATGGACCCTTGAATCTGATGTCTTGATACATTTGAGTTTCTGAGTCAAAGTGATAATAGAATTCAGACAAAGAGTCACCAGGTGTCACTGTCATGGCATGCCGATGTGTGCACTGTGCATTTACAGCCTCACTCACTGAAAAAATCAAAAGGTCATTTGTCTGCAACAGTTGACTAACTGCAGTTACATGCTTGAGGACATCAAGCATTAAGTGGATGTATTTTACAAATTTAACCTGAGTAAGATCATCCATAAGTTTCGTACCCACGTTCATGTGCATGTTATGAAGTCTTTAGGACCTGTTCCAAATGTATGGCTATTGGCTTAAAGTCCTTAAAAATGGCATTTACAGCCCTTCTTTTGCTGGCTACCCATCTAATTGACTTGATGTCAGAGTATATCATCAATTCACTGGCTACCCATCTAACTGACTTGATGTCAGCGTACATCATCAATTCGCTGGCTACCCATCTAATTGACTTGATGTCAGAGTACATCATCAATTCACTGGCTAACCATTTAATTGACTTGATGTCAGAGTATATCATCAATTCACTGGCTACCCATCTAATTGACTTGATGTCAGAGTACATCATCAATTCACTGGCTACCCATCTAACTGACTTGATGTCAGAGTACATCATCAATTCACTGGCTACCCATCTAACTGACTTGATGTCAGAGTACATCATCAATTCACTGGCTACCCATCTAACTGACTTGATGTCAGAGTACATCATCAATTCACTGGCTACCCATCTAACTGACTTGATGTAGAGTACATCATCAATTCACTGGCTACCCATCTAATTGACTAGATGTCAGAGTACATCATCAATTCACTGGCTACCCATCTAACTGACTTAATGTCAGAGTACATGATCAATTCACTGGCTACCCATCTAACTGACTTGATGTCAGAGTACATCATCAATTCATTGGCTAAAATTTCAGAAATTTTCTGCAGATTTGTAAGCCTTTTAGGACTGAAGGAATAAAATGTGTATAATCGTTTGATTGTCTGTTCAAACTGCCCAAGGTAAGAGAATTTCTTGGCTGCATCCAAAACACCAAACTCTAGCCTATGTGCTACACAGTGTGTTATGATGACAGGATTATCAACAGTGTCTGAAAGCCTTTTAGCAACACCATTCTTTGCTCCCATGTTTACACTTGCACCATCCATGTTGACACAAACGAGGTGAGGGCCATTATGTTGTGTGTTATCAGAACCATCAAGATGTTCGTCAAGATTACAAATTTGCAGTAAAAACAATGTCAAGATTTCAATGTCCCTTCTTAATTGCAGTAAAAACCCCATCATAACCTGAGCTTTCAAGATGTTCAATATTAGCAAGCATTGTAACTGTACTTTTATGGTCAGGGTCTACAAATCTAACAAGAATGCATTCATGGTCTATAACTGCTGAATCAGTACTAGCATTTGAAAGAACAGATATGAATTTAGCTCCAGATATTTTATCCTTGACATTTTTCAGTAGGACATCAGATACACTGTTGATGAAATCTGTGCATGCAGTTCTGTTGATGTGATCAGTTCCAAGTTCAACTCCATTTTTGATTTGCACGTCACAAAGAAATTCATAGTCTGAAAAAGATTTTCTCTGCTTTGCTATGGTACATGTATCTGCTGTGTTAAACAGCTTCTTGTAACACTTGGCTTGGCTCACATTATATTTACTGATCACTCTGTCTAAATCACCCACAACTTCTTTTTTCTCAGATTTTTTCCTTTTCATGACAAAATTTTAACTGGCATGTATTGGGCTTTGCGCTATTTTTACGTGTTAACAGTGTGTCTTTCCTTGTGATAACCTGTCCTGCGAACAATCCACTGGTTTTGTCTGCAATTGAGGGGTATCTTTTACATATATTACAAGATGTGACTGTTCGATCTTCATTGGCTTCAAGCCAAGGAAACTCCTGCAGCCAGCAATCTTTGAACTCCTGTTTTCTTTTTTTATAATATTCCTTGTCATAGTAAATTTTAGTTTTAGCTCGTTTTGTCAAGTTTTCATTCAACTTTTTGCTAGCTTTCTAAGAAAACGATCCATCCAGATGCATTCCGGGAAAATTCACCGTACTTGCTCATAATGGTTTCAAGGAGTCCAGCGACTGGTTCAAAACAATGGATTCCTCAGGGAAGCCCTATCCTCCAGCCAACGAAATTCATTGGGATGTCACCATCGAAAGATATCACCTAAACCAATACTGTCTGCTTCCATTGGTTGTATCCATAGTCTTAATCAATAAATTTCAGCACACACTATGTAAATATAGAACGAACCATATGGTACTCGCTGTTAAGTATGAATGGCTCCTGTGTAAACACTGCTCAGACAAAACGAGATCTACTGCCCTTTCAAGTTACAGGCCACAATTTACTTGCCCAATGACAAGTAACCTTGCAAAAGTTGCTCGTGTCTAAGAAAAAATTTCATACTCGGACAATACAGACAATGGATATCTGCACCCCTGAACATAATGTTGATATGACCATCCATTCAGAAGGGGTTGTGATAACAAGATTTTGAAGATGGCCAATGGGATGACCATATTGGATGTCTGAGCAGCACCAATTTAATTTAGGAACAACTAGACCTTTGGATGAATGTTTGTGTAAAGTTTCATGTCAATCTTCCAAGTAGTTTAGTAGGAGTAACACACTTGTGCTAATGTATGAATAAATGATGGACAACAGGCCATCCCATAAGCTCCTCTGGTCTAAAAATGATAGATATACAATGTATGAATAAATGATGAACAACAGACCATCCCGTAAAGCTCTTCTGGTCTAAAAATGATTGATAAACAATGTATGAATAAATGATGGACAACAGGCCATCCCATAAGCTCCTCTGTTCTAAAAATGATAGATAAACAATGTATGAATAAATGATGGACAACAGGCCATCCCATATGCTCTTTTGGTTTAAAAATGATAGATAAACAATGTATGAATAAATGATAGACAAGAGGCCATCCCATAAACTCTTCTAGTCTAAAAATGATAGATAAACAAATTGTTGCATAAAGAGGTTTAATTTTGAGTCATTTTCACTGGATGACATTGTAATAAAGCCAACGTCATACACACTGGGTGACATTGCAATAAAGCCAACGTCATACACACTGGGTGACATTGCAATAAAGCCAACGTCATACACACTGGGTGACATTGCAATAAAGCCAACGTCATACACACTGGGTGACATTGTAATAAAGCCAACGTCATACACACTGGGTGACATTGTAATAAAGCCAACGTCATACACACTGGGTGACATTGTAATAAAGCCAATGTCATACACACTGGGTGACATTGTAATAAAGCCAACGTCATACACATCGAAGTCTGATAAAAGAGACAAAAAATACAGTCAAACCTATCTGAAGTGGCCACAACTGGCACGTGTATGTACTTACATGTACAGTGTTGCACCTAATGATCCCAAGATAGTACTTCATGCACTTTTAGTGGTAACAAAAATGTGAGATAATCTTTTTTGCTTTGACAGTTTTGCCACTCTAACTTATGTTGTTTGCACTGCACTATCTTCTTTTACTTAGATACTTCTATTACTGGTACGTGTATAAAAGTTTTATCAAGTGCTCAAGTACCCCAAAAAAACATTTACATGTCTGAATATCTGATTCACCTGAAAAGAGCTGCACTAAGGAATTTTCCATTCCAGATCGTGCTCTCATTTAACTTTAGTGTTAACTCATCATCTACCTGCTTTATTTTATTAATTCCCATGTTTTCTGAATTATTTATCGGTTTTTTTCAAGCTAATAATTCACTGATTAAATGCCAAATTATGTATTTCTGCAAGTTTTTCATGCCGAAATGTTGTCTCTTATATCATTAATTCAACATAAAAAAACATTACACTAGCTGCCATCAGTGACTCTGCATTGCAATTCAGCAGCCTACAACAAACTCTAATGTTCTTTTGCAAAAAATGTTGTTTAAAAATGGAAATAAACTGCCGTCTTGAAGTCAGCGGTTCTGGCCATTGCTAGAATCAACACAGATATAGACAGACCTGCACTAAAGAAAAATGATTGGAGGATTTTTCAATTGAAAAAGTGCACCCAGCAGGCACACAGGAGTCAAGATTTGGTGGACATAGGACAAAAAAAACAACTGCAGGAAACCAACAATCACGCATTCATGATGCAACAATATATGTATGTATGTATATATGTATGTATGTCTGGTGATGGCTTGCTGAATCAATTAACAAGAGTACCTCAAAAGTGACTGACACTGGATGGATGGATGGATGGATGGATGGATGGATGGATGGATGGATGGATGGATCTATGTATGTATGTATGTATGTATGTATGTATGTATGTATGTATGTATGTATGTATGTATGTATGTATGTATGTATGTATGTATGAGAGGTCCGAAGCATACACCCACCCCTTTTCCACATTCATCTTAGCTCAGTAAGTTAGCTCCAATATATAGTCTTTTGTTCAAGTTTGCAAGTCATTATAGAGCTATGGAACTGCAATTATAACTGTCCTATTGTTTTCCTAAAATGCAGACCTCAGCTTTGATCACTTAGATGTACACATGCTATTTGACATACTGCTATGATAGCTACCATACATGTTAGATGTACACATGCTATTTGACATACTGCTATGATAGCTACCATACATGTTAGATGTACACATGCTATTTGACATACTGCTATGATAGCTACCATACATGTTAGATGTACACATGCTATTTGACATACTGCTATGATAGCTACCATACATGTTAGATGTACACATGCTATTTGACATACTGCTATAATAGCTACCATACATGTTAGATGTACACATGCTATTTGACATACTGCTATAATAGCTAACATACATGTTAGATGTACACGTTATTTGACATACTGCTATAATAGCTACCATATATGTTAGATGTACACATGCTATTTGACATACTGCTATGATAGCTACCATACATGTTAGATGTACACATGCTATTTGACATACTGCTATGATAGCTACCATACATGTTAGATGTACACATGCTATTTGACATACTGCTATAATAGCTACCATACATGTTAGATGTACACATGCTATTTGACATACTGCTATAATAGCTAACATACATGTTAGATGTACACGTTATTTGACATACTGCTATAATAGCTACCATATATGTTAGATGTACACATGCTATTTGACATACTGCTATGATAGCTACCATACATGTTAGATGTACACATGTTATTTGACATACTGCTATAATAGCTACCATATATGTTAGATGTACACATGCTATTTGACATACTGCTATGATAGCTACCATACATGTTAGATGTACACATGTTATTTGACATACTGCTATAATAGCTACCATATATGTTAGATGTACACATGCTATTTGACATACTGCTATGATAGCTACCATACATGTTAGATGTACACATGCTATTTGACATACTGCTATAATAGCTACCATATATGTTAGATGTACACATGCTATTTGACATACTGCTATAATAGCTACCGTACATGTTGTGTAGCATGCAAGTCACTAACACTGGAACATAACCATTTATGTTGAAGGGGTGCAAGTGTTTGCATTTCTAAGCAAACTTTCCAAGCAAACTGTGTACATCCTGTTTTTATTGTACATCAAGTACAAAGCTACAGTTATGATCACAGATAATCTAAATTCGGATTATTTAACCTTTTCTTTCAAGTCGATTTAACAAGAGTCTCTCTAAGGGACTGATGCTCTCCTTGGTGAGAAGGATTTCCAGATATTTCAAGATAAGACCATTTCTTCCTTTTAACTGCCGAGTGTTGAAACCATCTCTGATATTCTTCAGAGATAACAAGATTTTCAAATTAGCTGCTGTGGTGGCCATATTGAGTGTCAGATTGGCACCATTTTTTTTTAGGACCAAGCAGACATCATTATAAGTCTTTTGGTGAAAACCCCATGTCAATATGACCATATATTCAGGGGGAGTAGCAACAAAAAGATTTTCACAAAAGCCATCTTGACAGCCATATTAGATGTGTGATTGGAACCATTTTCCAAGTAGGTATCATTAGAAGTCTATTGGTGAAAACCCCATGATGATATAGCCATCCATTTGGGAGGAGTAGTGAGATAACAATATTTTCAAGATGGCTACAGTGGTCGCCATATTGAGGGTCAATTTACATCATCTTCATTTAGGACCAACTAGACACCTTAAGAACTCTTCTAATGAAAACCCTATGTCAAAATGACTTTCCATTTAAGAAGAGTAGCAAAAACAATATTTTCAAGCTGGCCAACATGGTGGCCATATTGGACGTCAGATCAGCACCATTTTAATTTTGGACCAACAAGACACTATAAGAAGTCTTCTGGTGAAAACCCCATGTTGATATGACTTTCCGTTTTTTTGGAGTAACAATAACAAGATTTTCAAGCTGGCTCCCATGGAGGCCATATTGGATCTCACATGTGCACCATTTCCATTTAGGACCAACTAGACATCATAAGAAGTCATTTAGTGAAAACCCCATGTTGATTTGAATATATATTCTGGAGGAGTAGTAATGACAAGATTTTTAAGATAGTTGCTGTTGTGACCATTTTGAATGTCCAAGCAGCACCATTTTCATTTAGGAACAACAAGACCATGGGATGAATGTGTGTGTAAAGTTTCATTGCAATCCTCCAAGTAGTTTAGGAGTGGTGATAACAAACTTGTGCTAACAGCTGGACCGATGACAGTCAACAGACCATCACATAAGCTCTTCTGGTCTATGACCAGGAGCGCTAATAAAGTAAAAACATAAAATTTCTAAAGTGTTAGTGATATCTACTGAATTAGAAATGCACAAAAATTTTTGACATCAGCAAAAACTGCAAATACAAGTCGTGCATAGAAGCAGACCAACCTTTTCTAAACACGCATGTATTAAATATACAAGACTCTTTTGAAATGATTATTTTTTGGCTGTCCAAATATATAATTGACATAAAAACGATTGATTCTTTATTTGGTATTCGATTTTAAATCACTCTGATACCTCAGTCTTTCCATGGGTGGTCTTCGTGCATTAGCTATTCAAATGTCAATCAATAATGTCTACCAGTGCCTGCAGGTAGTAAAGTTGTGATTTACTAAGTACCTTGCTAGGGGGTAACTCAATCACTGCGATGGGCGGAGAAACAAAAAAATCACATGAGTTGTACTATAGGATATTTTGTTAAAACCTGACATTTAGATGCTTCATCTTATTAATAAAGTTCATGCATCATTGGCAGTGTGTTCATGTTATCTCAAATCTGATTTGGAAAAAAAAAGTGTTTGATAAATAATAAGGGCAACAATGCTGATAACTCAGCGCCACACCATTCTCTCTCTTGATGAAACTTTAGCACATGCTTCCTGGAGTCATAACGAGTAAACCACACCCACTTCATTGACACTATCTCAACTCTGTGTTGATTGGAGAAAGCACAGCGTGTAGAGCTATTCTCTGTATAAAGCCATGACAGCTCCATCAGAACGCGTGTAGAGGTAGAGCTATTCTCTGTATAAAGCCATGACAACTCCATCAGAACGCGTGTAGAGGCAGGGCTCGAAATTAGCGGTAGTCCGCTAGCCAGAGGCTAGTAGATTTCCTGTCGGACTAGTAACTTTCATAATGTTAATAGTCCGATGGGCTAGTAAGTTTCGGTTATCAACAGTCAGTGTTTGTTTATGCCTCTCCCTAATAAAGACTTGACTTCAGCAGATGTTCTGTAGACTCAAGGCAGTGACCATTGTAAACACAGTCATAAAATATTAGCATCAAAAGATGAAGTCGATTTCTGCCTCGGAAAGGTGCGTTTCTATAATAAGAAGCCATCCGATTTTGTGCATTTCGCTTAACAGCGCCAATTATGGTCCTGTCATTAACAGCGGAAGTTTGGTAATTGATCCTAATTAATCTGATAACGTATGAAATGAAAAATGACGTGGAAATAGTCAAATATTAGTTGTTAAGAGATTTTTATTTCCAACAAATTTATGGCATTCTACAACTTTATATGCAGAAAGTTATTCAGATTTAAAATCTCTCCCCTCAACCATAAATAAAAACAATTTTGTTTCTTGTGTTTCTTTTGGATCATCTGATTGCAACCCGTGCTGTTATAGAGGGGCTGAACTTCACTATATTAGACATGGATAGTGAAGAGATCGTACTTATGTTTTATTTATTTCTTTTTCTCTTCATTTTTCTATTGCATATTACATATAATATAAAAAATTGAGATTAACCTGTTTTAAAGCATCTCTCTTTTTCTCTCTCTCTCTCTCTCTCACACATACACACGCATACAACATGGAATCCAAATCATCATAATATTCGGTAAGAGTTTACGTATTCCCTGATTGCCAGCCAAGCTTTCTGCAGTTAGCGACCTCATCATTCACACCAAGCCATAAAGATGTCTTCCGTGAAAGATTTTTTAATGATTCTGATAACATTTAGAAGAATTTTTCACCAAAGTTAACATTTAAAAAGTAACGTTAGAATGCTTATTAATTATAACCAAATTTTACTTTTTCAATGCATGACATGACATTTTTAGGAAATATTCAGAAAATATTAAAATTTGACCATTTATAAATCTACACATATATAAATTTGGAAAAGTTCATAAAGGTAAGAAAATTAATACGGAATCTGTATTAGACGTAGCGTCATGGAACAAAAAGCACGAACGAATATTCCCACCATTGGGTGCGAACTCCCGACCTCGTGTTCAAAAGTCAAGTACGTGTGCGTTTGCGTGTGTATGCGTGCTGGTATCACACTTTATCCACTTGACCACAGTAACAAACTACAAAGTGGTATACCACACACAGAAACACGACAAAAACTATTAAAATAAATTAGTTTGTATGTTTGTTTGTTTAATTTTTTTTGCTCGCTAGTTAAATGCTCCAACAGTCACAAATGGGAAACTGCATATTTTACATTTGCATCGAAATAATTATAAGAATTAGATCAATGTTACGATTACGTTATTGACACATTATTTCCATATAACAACTTTTTTCTATGATGATAAAAAATTAATACACATGGAGATATCCAAGCAGAATGCCGTACATTTGTTGGGAATTAAAATCTCTGAGCATCTAAGATTTGAAAATTTTCCACCTTATTATTAATTTCAACAATACCATGAGGTCGGATTAATTAGGAACAATTACCAAACTTCCGCTGTTAATGATGAGACCATAATTGGAGCTGTTAAGTACATCGCGCCGAGTCAGATGGCTTCGTTTGATAGGAACGCACCTTTTCCAAGCTAAAACTAACATTATCTTCTGATGCTAATATTTTATAACAGTGTCTACAATAGCGACTGCTTTGATCCTGCAGAACATCCGCTGAAGTCAAGTCTTTATTAGGGAGAGGCCATTTAATTTCAAGGGGGGTGGACAGGACTAGTAAAGATTTGGCAGGACTAGTATATTTCTCAGTATACTAGTCCTTCTGGCTACAAAGCAATTTGTGTTAAATTTGAGCCCTGAGAGGTAGAGCAATTCTCTGTATAAAGCCATGACAGCTCCATCAGAACGCGTGTAGAGACAGTTGGGGAACTTTTTCTTAATCCTCTCTACGTTCCCTTCATGTTGCATGGCGAAATGAAAAATCATGTCAGCTGTACTGTAGTCCTCTATATAGATAACTTAAGTTTTTGTGCAGAAACCATTTTATTTTACAGTGACCTTGACCATTAACATTTTGACCCCAAAACCAAAAGTCTTCTTCCTTACCCAAGATGCAAGCCATGCACAAAGTTTGGTCCTGATATGTAATATAGAACTAATGTTATTGTGCAGACACCACTTTTCTTCTTTCAGTCAGAGTGCCCCGATCTCTGACCTTTTGAGCCTGAAATCGATAGGGTTCTTTCTTACCTCAAGTGCAAAGCATCCACAAAGTTTGGTAACTGGAGATTGTGGTGAACTCAAATTATTGCGCAGAAAACATTTATATTTTTTTCAGTCACAGTTACCTTGACCTTTGAACTTTTGACCATGAAATCAATATTGGGGCTCTTCTTTACCCCAAGTGGAAACTATAGCTATCCACAAAGTTTGCTAAATGTAGATGGTGGAACCCTCAAGTTATTATGCAGAAATGAAATTGATAAAACAGAGAGATGGACGGAAAGAGGAATGGACATCATAACATAATATCCAGCCTTGTGGTGGGTATATACAAAATGGAACAACTGCTGTAATGGCCTGAAAATCGAATCAGGTCATCTACATATGCATACAAATATGCTAGACAAATTTGATCTGTCTACGTTAAGTAGTGTTTGCACAATCTCTCTAACAAGTTTTTCAGGATGGAAGGACGGATGGATGAACAGATTGACAGTTGCTTGATAACAAGTGGTCTTTGAAGACATGTAATTGCTTAACAGTGCTGACATTTCAGGCAGGTTTAACTATATATAGAAGGATTAAGAAATGTGTACATACTGTAAATTTATCAGCAGCAGTGTAATCTTCATCCAAGAACACTCGTGCTCTGTCAAACTTCTGTAGCTCCTCACTACCCAGCATGGCTCTGGAATGAGTTCATGAGTGGAATGACCTATTGCAATTTATCACATGACTACTGTGTTATTTAGGTTAATATATCCATGTCATAATTTTTTTACATGTAACAAGTGTATTAACACCTCATGGAGTCACAAATGACATCATGACATTATGTAAGGCAAAAGCATACCAATGAAGGATTAAAAAATTTAGTTTCCAAGATGTAAAATCAGTATTTTTCATCATCTGATAAATAAAACCTTATATTCTGTGCACATTCCAATTCATCAGAAAATTTCAATTTTTTATGCCCGTGCTCACAGCAAAAATTAATCGATAGTTTCATAAATTTCATTGGAAAACAGCACTCTTATTTATGCTACCAAACCTACTACTGTACCACATATCCTAGTGACCTTTTGTTTTGTTCTTTATATCAAATTATTTTAGCCAATATACATGACCATTACATAAGGGCACGAAACCTATGATCAATAGGGTAAAACATTCAGTCTAATTGGGTTCCTTTTGTCTATCATGTCTTACAATTTCTGGAAGCTTAAATCATAAATTCCTTGAACTAAATTTGTTTATTTGGTTATAATACTCATGTGCAGTCCCATCATGTCCATCCCTTCTGTCAATGTTTGAAAACTTTCATCTTCCATTTTTGAACAACAACAAAAATTACAACAAAAAATTTCTCTGTCTGAAGATATATTCTATCCATGTCTGTACCAGAAATGCTGGTTGGTTATTAGTGCCGGTATTGCTGGCTGGTTGTTAGTGCCGGTATTGCTGGTTGGTTATTAGTACCGGTAATACTGGTTGGTTATTAGTACTGGTAATACTGATTGGTTATTAGTACTAGTAATGCTGGTTGGTTATTAGTACCAGTAATACTGGTTGGTTATTACTACCGGTAATACTGGCTGGTTATTAGTGCCAGTAATACTGGTTGGTTGTTAGTGCTGGTAATGCTGGTTGGTTATTAGTACCGGTAATACTGGCTGATTATTAGTGCCGATAACGCTGGTTGGTTATTAGTGCCGGTAATGCTGGTTGGTTATTAGTACCGGTAATGCTGGTTTGTTATTAGTACCAGTAATACAGGTTGGTTATTAGTACCGGTAAGACTGATTGGTTATTAGTGCTGGTAATACTGGTTGCTTATTAGTGCCGGTAATGCTGGTTGGTTATTAGTACCAGTAATACTGGTTGGTTATTAGTACTAGTAATGCTGGTTGGTTATTAGTACCGGTAACACTGGTTGGTTATTAGTGTCGGTAATGCTGGTTGGTTATTAGTGCTGGTAATGCTGGTTGGTTATTAGTACAATCAACCTGACGTTTGCATGCTAAATATAGCACAGGGAAGAAGTTCTTTCAAAGTGCCAAAGTCATCTGGCAATTGCAAAAAATGTTCAGTGCAAGACACTTCAATTTGTTTAGAAGAATTCTCATTGAACACTTCAGAACTTACCCAATGTAAAAGACAGAAATTATGCCATGAGTGAAGAGAAGCTAAATTATATTGGGTAAAATGCTTGACACTTTAGCAAATGACATTTTTACCTCAATTTTTTGACACTGTGATGCTTGTTAAAGTGTGCTGCACCAACTTTTTGCATCTCAGTTGTTAACTTCTATCAGTCTAGACTGTTGGATGCGATTGTTGTTAACCTTGTTTCAAATCTGATGACATCTTCAATTTATTTATTAACTTCCAGTGATGGATAAAACAAAATCACCACTTTATCAGAATATTTTATGTTACTGAGGTAGTTTGAAATGCGGGGATTTTTTCTCTCTAGCCACTTAGTTTATCTGATATAAAACTCAGTTCTAGGGCTAAAAATTTCATCAACCATCATAAAACCTTACTTTATTAACAAGAGTCCTTCAAATGTCGATATGACCATCCATTCATGGAGTAGCAATAACAGTATTTTCAAGATGGTTATCATAATGGCCATATTGGATGCAAGATTGGCACCATTTTCTCATAAGAAGTCGTTCGGTGAAAACCCTATGTCGATATGACCATTCATTAAGAAGGAATAGCACTAACAAGATTTTCAAGCCGGCCACCATGGTGGCAATATTGAATGTCCTACTGGCACCATCTTCATTTAGCACCAACTAGACATTGAGATGAATATCTGTGCAAAGTTTCATGGCAATCTTCCAAGAAGTTTAATGTATGTGGTTTATAACTAATGTTATTATGCAAAAAACATTTTTCTTCATCCAGAAAGTGACCTTGACCTTTGAAGTTTTGATCACCAATCAACAGACTTCTATCTTACCCAACATGTACATCATCCATAAACATTGATGAAGGTACATAGTTGAGAACTCAATGTTTTCTGCAAAAATGGCAGAAAAGAATTTCCTGGAATCCAAGAAAAGACCATTTCTTCCTTTTAACTAATGAGTATTCAAACCATCTCTGATATTCTTGAGAAACTCCAACATACCAAATTTGGTAACAAAACTATTTTGTTATGTTTGAGTTAAAATGTTCACAAGATGCAGTATGTAAGTGTAGTACAAAATTCGTTATCATAGCCTTTAACCTTGAACCTGATATCATAGATAGAAGATCACTGAACTTGTATCAGACAATGCCAAGATATAACTACATGCTAAGTTTGGAAGAAAAAAAAGAAGTTACTGAACATGTAGTATCATTCAAAATATTCTTCAGATATATCCACAAACTGGGTTAAATGATAAAAATCCATTCATGCTTGATTGTGTTATCGTCCTTACAAGCCAGTACAAGTAAAATACTAAGTGTTATCATCCTTACAAGCCAGTTCAAGTAAAATACTAAGTCAAGACCATTCACCTTAAAATCAACATCAGATTGCTGAAAATCAACTTATTCATTGCAACTAAATACACAGTCTTGTCAAAATTCACTTGTATATCTACAAGTCACTGTGTTCATATGCTCACCAAAGTACATAAACAAAAATGCAAGCAACAACCTTTGACTTGACCCCATGGTTAATTAGGTCTGGTTTACAAAACTAATTCAAAAAAGTGAACATATGTTGGTAGTCAGATATTCACCATTTGTATTCAGAACCAAGAAGTGTTTTAATGAAAACCCCATGTCAATGCCATCATTTAAGCAAGAGGCATAGTGATAACAAGATTTCTGAGATGGCTATGGTGCCATATTGGAGGTCAGATAAACACAATCTTCATTAGAACTAGCTACATACAGTATTGCTATAGTTTTAGTGAAAACTCAATGTCGATATTACCATCCGTTCATAAGAAGTAGCCATATAAATATTTTCAAGATGGCCCTTAGGGCAGCCATTTTGAAGGTGCATGAGCATCATTTTTATACAAGAACAACTATATATTGCAACAAAGAAGTAGTTTTGAAACACAAAAAATGTTGGCAAGACCATGCATTCTGGAGAAGTAGCCTTTACATGACTGATCAAATTTTGGAAGGTCACATTGACATCATTTTCATTTAGGGCAAACTGCACTTAGTGAGAAGTGTTTTAGTGAAAACTATGTCAACATGACCATCCCTTAAAAAGGACTGGTGATAGGATTTTCAAGATGGCCACCATGGCCATCATATTGAAGGTCTGGTCAGCACCATTTTTATTTAGAAATAGTCAAATCTGCCAATAGAGGCCACCCATGGGAAAAGGCAAAACTGGATTTGTACACAGGTGACCTCATTACACAGGTTCAGGTTCACCTTTCAAAATTACTGATTGACAGCTTATGTGTCTGCAAAACAGAGGACTGACTCTTTGGTCAGTCAACTTGTATAAATTAGGCTCGTAAACAGCTGTTGACACATCAAAAACAATATCTGGATTAGCCAGTTGCTTATCTCGCTGAGATCAAAAGACAGTCAGCTTATGTGAGAGACCTGTGATGAGTAGGGTATCAAAGAAGCCATACAGTATATGGTTATTTTTGTAACCCATGACCCAAAATTGTGCCTGCCTTTACAGACATGTTTTAAATACTGAATGACCCCTGACCTTAATGAAAAGGGATGTAAGTCATATCTCTTCTCAAAGATGATTTTTTTCATCAGAGATAGCTTTAATTCACAGGTAAATAGATGAATATATTGAACCAATCGCCACACTGACATAAAAATCAACTTCTGTTTCTGCTGTGATAACACAACTACATATCCCACCATCCAGCAAATGAATTGCTTTGGCCCTCTACCACAATGATAAAAACTGCCTCGCTTTGAATTTGACATATTGACACCTCTGAGTTACACTGACAATGACAGTGAGTAAAAGTGAGAAAAGAATGTTGCACATCGATTCGCATCATATTCCTTTATTTAAACAATGTCTTCCTCATTAAGCAAAAGTTTAGTTTGTATAGATTGAGCGGTCACTTAAGCATATCAAGGACAATCCCAACCTTTTATAAATTCTAAGAGTTTTCAATGAAACGTCTCAAATTCAAAAAAATTTCAAGGTTGTATGAACCATGGGTTATTAAGTGGACAAGGAAAGTGTAGAAAACCATGCGGTAGTCTGTCTCTACAATGATTGATTAAAAGCATGTAATTCTGGAAAAGTAAATATCTCATGCTGAAATTAATAAATCCACAATGCAAGTACCTGTGATAATGATATGTGTTTGAATTTCTTGAATAAAACAGCTACAGTTAAGGGTATTTGCAACACTGCTTATTTTGAACTGACCCCACTTTTTAACCTGATATGGACCACTGGGCACCTCTTTTTCCATTTCTTGAATGAACACCGCAAATTTGGATGAAACCCAATAATAATCAAGGGATTTATTGTGCTGAAAAGAATGTGGGTGGGTCTGACAATCAAACTCAACCATCAATAAGTAAATGCATACCAAATTTAGATGAAAACCGAAAATAATTAGGGGAATTATTGTGAGGAAACAGAAGTGGGAGGTTTCCAACAATCAGGGGTTATAATTCTGCTAAAGGATGATGCAGAATGCTGACAATCTAAACTCAGCCAAGCTCCTGTAAATATCAAGCTGCATACCAAATTTAGTTCAAATCTACTAAGAGTTATTGTGCAAAATAAAAGCAGGTTCATAAACAACTGTGTACATGTGTCAAAACTAGTGTAATGTCAAATGTTTTTGTATGTGTTTTCATCTTCATAAACAACTGTGTACATGTGTCAAAATGAGTGTAATGTCAAATGTTTTTTATGTGTTTTCATCTTCAGAAGAGGAGGGTAGGAAAAAAGAAAAATCTAGAGAAGTTGCATAGACAGAATATGAAATGGCCAAGCCAAAGAGAATTTATGAATTTATGAAATGGCCAAGCCAAAGAGAATTTATGAATTTATGAAATGGCCAAGCCAAAGAGAATTTATGAATTTATGAAATGGCCAAGCCAAAGAGAATTTATGAATTTATGAAATGGCCAAGCCAAAGAGAATTTATGAATTTATGAAATGGCCAAGCCAAAGAGAATTTATGAATTTATGAAATGGCCAAGCCAAAAAGAATTTATACCAGAATCGAAAAATTGATGCTGATGAGGATTACCAACTGTTTTTCTGTTCAGAGGTCACTGACTATTCTGTTCAGAGGTCACTGACTATTCTGTTCAGAGGTCACTGACTATTCTGTTCAGAGGTCACTGACTATTCTGTTCAGAGGTCACTGACTATTCTGTTCTGGAGCAACTGATTGTTCTTTTCAGGGGTCTTCCAAAATTAATGTCAAGCCCTGGATAACCCCAATAACACATTTTATACTAAAGTCCAATTCAACAGGCAGTTGTTTAGAACTGGACATTTTTTCAGTCAGTGGTGTATCAGCATGAGAAAATGCAGTGATGCTGGTCAAACTGGCTTTACATAACAAGTTTTGTCAAATATTTTTGAAAATTTTTATACCCTTTTTAAATCCATGAAATTCTCTATAAAACCATATATTATTTAATTGAAATTTTCAGATGTAAAAAAAATCAGTTCAAGGTAAAGGTAAATAAACTAGTAAACATACTTTTAAAAAATTGTTTAACTTATTTTCAATTCAATTTTTCTATTTGAAATATTCATTTTACTGCCAATACATGTGTATGAAATAGGGGAAATTTTAAGATGGTGAAACAAATCTCGAAATCAATCCAGAATGTCAAATTTTATTAAACCTACTCACACATACGAGAATTGGACATTCAGCAGTATGCACAGATCCTTAGTGGAAAGTTGACAGACAAAGCTCTTCATTTGTTTCAGTATCTTCATTCCATTATAAATTTTATAGTAAAAATATCAGTGTTTTGTGTGTGTGTGGAATTTCCAGGAATGCAGTAAAGTTTCAATATATAATGCATGCATATTTATATTTTTACAATTTTATCATCTGAAAAATATGAGTCACTTTACATGATTAATAGAATTCAAAAATGTGTAAAATGTAAGTAGTTCCATATTTGAATGAAATGATAACAAAACATGATGGTATTGAAATTAGTCTTGAACATCATTTTCTTTTGTCTCCAGTAGTCATTCCTGGATGGGAGATGTACAACACCCATGCTAAAACATGAACCTATAAATGCCTTCATAGTTGGAATATCAAGTGGCATCCATTTTGGTGCAGATGGTTGAGGGGTGGGGATGTCTTCCTGTGCTCATGTTCCACATAAATGTTTATTTCTGTCACTAAATGCTGCCCAAGATCTTCATCCGTATCGGATCAAATTAATGCCAAAGTAGAGTTTCATCTGGGTTTTGAATCACTGTCCCTTCAACCCTGGTATACATATGAACAATATGAGCAGTGAAGTTCTCAATTGTCCAGTTAGCTTAAAAACACTCATAGTCTTCCTCATCATTAAAATTGGATGCAAGATCAGCACTATTTTCATTTAGGACCAACTAGACATCATCAGAAAATCTTTTGGTGAAATACCCCATGCCACTATGATCATCCATTCAGAAGGAGTACTGACAACAAGATTTTCATGATGGCCATCTTGGCAGCCATATTGGATGTAAGATTGGTACCATTCACATTTAGAACCAACTAGATATCATAATAAGCCTTTTGGTGAAAACCGTATGTCGACATGGCCATCAATTTAGGAGGAGTACTAATGACATTTTTTAAATGGCCACCCTGGTGGCAATATTGGATGTCAGATTGGCACCATTTTCATCTAGGACCAACAACATCATAAGAAGTCTTTTGGTAAAAATCCCGGGTCTATATGACTGTCCATCTAGGAGTACCAATAACAAGATTTTCAAGATGGCTGCCATGTCAGCCACACTGGATGTCAGATTGGAACCATTTTCATTTGGGTCAACTAGACAGCATAAGAAGTCTTTTGGTGAAAACCAAACGTCGATGTGACCATCCATCAAGAAGGAGCTGCTGTAAGATTTTCAAGATATCTGCCACGGTGGCCATAGTGGATGTCAGATCGGCACCATTATCATTCATGCCCTACTAGACATCATAAGAGGTCTTGTAGTGAAAACCCCATGTCAATATGACTTTCCATTCAGGTGGAGTAGCAAGAACAAGATTTTCAAGATGGCCACTGTAGTGGCCATATTGGATGTCTGAGCAGAACTATTTTCATGTGGGACCAACTAGACATCTTAAGAAGTCTTGCAATTAAAACCCCATGTCAGTTCAGAAGTAGCGATAAGATTTTCAACATGGCCACTGTGGTGGCCACATTGGATATCCAAGAGGTAGTATTTTCATGTAGGATGAATCAGTCCATGGAATAAATGTGGGTAAGAAACAAATATGACTTCCAGAGTGGTAAGCAGCTCAGACAATCAGCTGCAAGATATTTAATATTCTGGAGCACCATTCCAAAGATTAATATGATCACCCTCTCCCACTTGCTGTAGACAGCATTTAGGTTACAAGCTTACACTCCCACTACCAGTTCCCATCTGGCAGAATTGCAGGATCCTCAACTTTCATCAATCATCTACTTGTCTTTGTGAAAAATCATACAAAATAAGATCACTCTTTCTCAAATAGTGTAGACGGAGTTCAGGTTACAAGCGAAAACCGACAAACAGACATATCAATGGACACAAGGACACCTGTACAGATGGATATAACTGACTGCAAGATATACATGTATGCCAAAGTAGAGATTTAACTATTCTAAAACCAATTTGGACATAGTTAAATTGATGCTGGACTATGTGACTTACTTGACAAATTGGTTGACATGTTGCATGGAAGCTTCGTAGTTTTTCCCTCCCACTTCCTGACAATGTATTGCAACCATTCCCGGCTCCACATGGTGAACACACTGCAATTGGAATATGACAAAGTTTATTATCAATGCTACACTTGGCTGAAAACATAATCTGAATACTGCATAAATTTACTTTTGTCTGCCTGACAACATACCCCAGTGCCTGATGATGTTACTCTCTGTTGATAAAGTTAATTTAACCCCATTAAAATTATTAAAGAAATGTGAAGTCTGTACAAAATTATATTTCTGTACATGCATATGATTAACTTCCATTAAAATGACAGATATGCAGAAAACTAATTTTTGGGATCAAGAAAGGCAAACAATTAAACTGAAGGATCCAGTCTTGTGACAAACAAAAGATGAAAAGATGAACACAAAGATGATGGACAGAATAAAGTTGCTCACTCCCTCTTGCGGTACTTCACTGTACTATAGATATAAACTGTATATTTAAAGCCATTTTAAATGGCTTTCCCATTTCTAAACTTTCTTTCATGATTAAGCAAAGCCCTCTGAAACAGAGAACCAGTCCTCTCATGATTGAGTAAATCCCTCTGGAACAGAGAACCAGTCCTCTCATAATTTACATATAGTAAGGCCCTCTGGAACAGAGAACCATTCCTCTCATGATTTACATGTAGTAAGGCCCTCTGAAACAGAGAACCATTCCTCTCATGATTTACATGTAGTAAGGCCCTCTGAAACAGAGAACCATTCCTCTCATGATTTACATGTAGTAAGGCCCTCTGAAACAGAGAACCAGTCCTCTCATGATTGAGTAAATCCCTCTGGAACAGAGAACCAGTCCTCTGATAATTTACATATAGTAAGGCCCTCTGGAACAGAGAACCATTCCTCACATGATTTACATGTAGTAAGGCCCTCTGAAACAGAGAACCATTCCTCTCATGATTTACATGTAGTAAGGCCCTCTGAAACAGAGAACCAGTCCTCTCTTGAGTGAGTAAAGCCCTCTAAAACTGATAATTATTCCTCTCATGATTGAACAAATCCCTCTAAAACAGACAATCAACCCTCTCATAGTTGAGTAAAGCCCTCTAAAACAGACAATCAGCCCTCTCATAATTGAGTAAAGCCCTCTAAAACAGACAATCAGCCATCTCATAATTGAGTAAAGCCCTCTAAAACAGACAATCAGCCCTCTCATAATTGAGTAAAGCCCTCTAAAACAGACAATCAACCCTCTCATAATTGAGTAAAGCCCTCTAAAACAGACAATCAGCCCTCTCATAATTGAGTAAAGCCCTCTAAAACAGACAATCAGCCCTCTCATAATTGAGTAAAGCCCTCTAAAACAGACAATCAACCCTCTCATAATTGAGTAAAGCTCTCTAAAACAGACAATCAGCCCTCTCATAGTTGAGTAAAGCCCTCTAAAACAGACAATCAGCCATCTCATAATTGAGTAAAGCCCTCTAAAACAGGCAATCAGCCCTCTCATGATGAGCAAAGCCCTCTGAAACAGAGAACAAGTCCTCTTATAATTGAGTAAAAAAAAACTGAAACAGACAATCAGTCCTCTCATGATTAAGCAAAGTCCTCTGAAACAAACTATCAGTCCTCACATGATTGAGCAAGTCGCTCTAAAACAGACTATCAGTCCTCTCATGATTGAGCAAGTCGCTCTAAAACAGACTATCAGTCCTCTCATGATTGAGCAAGTCGCTCTAAAACAGACTATCAGTCCTCTCATGATTGAGCAAGTCGCTCTAAAACAGACTATCAGTCCTCTCATGATTGAGCAGTCGCTCTAAAACAGACAATCAGTCCTCTCATGATTGACAAAAGCCATCTGAAAAACATTCAGTCCTCTCAGGATTAAGCAAAGCCCTCTGACACAGAGAACAAGTCCTCTTATGATTGAGCCCCCATACTACTCACAGAGGGAGTAACCTACCTTTGGAAGGATAACACCACTGCCACAATGCTGTAAATTTGGTGGCAAAATTCCACCTCAAGTACACGGTAGTTTTTCTTTCTTTTCTTGGGGAGGGAGGGGGGGGGGGAACTAATTTTAATTATGCAATACTTACCCATTGCTATTGCACAGCTTTCACTTTTTTGTGTCAAAAAACCTTGTCCATTTGATGTGAATACATCCTTCCACAGATTGGAGAATTGTCAATAAGACATGGTCCACTAGTGCACCTTGCATACCCATTCACAGAACAATCACCTTTTTCATAGACGATGATTATGCCAGGACATCCGAGCGGGATGAGAGGATGGCATTCAGCAATAGTGACTCGTAAGTATTGCATAATTAAAATTTTAATAGCAGCAATATCTTATCTATCACTATTGTGTAGCTGAATTTGTCAGTTAGGTGGGTAGGGTGATGTGTTAAACAGAAAAATGGAAAGTACTCCCCATCTGAGGCAGAGATCCACTTTATGGAATGTTGGTGTCTCTCTGTGACACATGTTGTGCCACAACTATGGGTCCCAGAGAAAAAATGTCTGCACTTTGTTGTGCTAATGAGTGGAGGTAGAAGGAGGAGAAGGTAGTATGGGATCGCCAAAATGCTGCCTTCAGGATGTCCTCCAAAAAAGAATGATTCAGATAGTCCCATGAGGCAGCAACTGCTTGAACATCTTGGGTTTTCAGTTTCATAAACGAAGGTCTCTATTGGTAAGGGACTGATAAGCTCTTTTGATTGTGGTGACAATCCACCATGAGATAGTGGAAGCCGAAATATCAATGGAGCCCCTAATAGGGATGAAAAAACGATTCCTACCCTGCCTTTTCTGTTTGGAGGCATTAAGATGGACACGTAGTGCCTTAACTGGTCATAAAAGCCTATCACAGATTCGACTGCAACTGGGGATCTCAATAGGTAGTGCAGCTACCAAAGCTAACTGATTTTTTGCTAAAAATCCCGGTTCACAAACGAAAAATGGATTCAAAATTCCAATTAAACTGGAGACAGCCAGTGTCAACAGACAATGCATGAATCTTGCTGCATCTTCTCGCAGACACCAAAGGAAGAAAAAACACAGTCTTGAGTGTGTGGTCCTGAAAGGAAGCCCCACTCAATGGTTCAAACATGGTTTTCGTTAAAGACCATAAAACACAAGTTAGATTCCATCTGGACATAAGAGAGCAGGAGACAGTTCAAAATACTTAATGAGATTGGCAAGGTGTAAATCTGAACTGATTGCCATGCCCTGAGAGAATTTAAGTGTGTTAAAAATGGCAGTACTACAGCCCTTGATAATCGATACTGAACAAAAAGGAACAAAAGGAAATCAGCAACAGAAGTTACAGAAGGACAGCGAGGATCAACATGTTTCCTACTGCACCAATCACATTAGATTCTCCACCTGGCATCATAGACCTTGGATGCAGAAGCTCTCCTGGCCTGAATGATGCAACTGGCAACATAGCCTGGAAACTTGTTCTGGCGAAACGATCGCTTGAGATAAGCCAAGCGTGAAGATGGAGAATATGTGGGCTGTTGTGTAGGAGGGAGCCCCTGTGTTGCGACAGAAGATCCCTCCTGTGAGGTAGAGACCGGGGTTGATCTATCCAAGGTCTTGAAGATCGTTGAACCACAATTATGGTGCCACAGTGGGGCTATGAGAATGATATGGGCAGTGGAAGTTCCGACTTTGCAGAACTTTGGGTAGCAGATGGAACAGTGGAAAGGCATATGCGAACAGATGATCCCACTGGAAGCTGAAATCTGTTGTTCAATCTGGTTGCACCAGAGGCTTTCCCCATACTGCGAAAATGGACTCCGTTACAGAGCGGTGAAGAGACCATTCCATGAGGACTGTTTGCCCGATCTGGACAGACTGTCAGCTAATACATTCTTCTTTCCTGGAATGTGGTGCTTTTTACAAGGAATGTGGTTGGCTCAGGAGGTAATCCCTTCCGAGGCACCCTGCAAAGGAGGTTCCAAACCTCCATGCAAAGAAAAAGGGCATGTGAGCCTCCTTGATGTTGGAGTTATGATACGACAGACGTGTTGTTGGCAGAGACCATGACACATTGGTCCCTTACTCTGTCAATGAACTCTTGCAAAGCTAGAAATACAGCTTTCATTTCTAGATTCTTGATGTGGAGGGATGGTTCGTCCCGAGTCCAATGACCCTGGAGAATTATGCCCTCCAGCTCTAATGAGCGCCCCAAAAGGAATCTGACGCGTCGGCAAACAAATAGGAGTGGAGGTCGGGTGCATGCATGTGGATCACGTTCAGAGTCTGTCCCGATTCATCCATCAGTGCAAGTGGCGATGAAAATCCGGTCCTAGAGAAATCAGAGCTGATAGAGAACCTTTGTGTGCTTTCCACCTTGCTAGAAGGAGAAACTGTAGAGGGCGCATATGGAGATGTCGTAAGGGAACCAAATCGGCAGCAGCGTTCAAGGTTCCCAAAAGACATAGGTAAAGCAGGGATTTACAAATTTTATAAAAATCAGCTTGTCCAGGGCAAACTGACTGGAAAATTGAACTTGCCCTTGGAAAATCTGACCTTGCCCCAAACATAATACTAGTATCCCAACATGAGTAAAACAATAAGATAAAACAAAATATGGTATATTTTAGGGAAATCGCGTTATATTTATTTAAAGTCTTTTTTTCGTTTCATATTTGTTGGCACTTTAAAACTATATGCCAATAATTAAAATTATTAAAAAATATAGCTGTAAATAATACATGTAGATAGATACATGTATGTAGATTAGAAAGAGTTTGAATTCAGATATAGTAAGAAGAGCAGAAGCAGACCTGTACAAGTACAGTATATAGACTGATAAATGGATAGGTATAAAAGGGTTTGGAAATAACTAGAAGAGAGAGAGAGAGCTACACTGTTTGTAATGATTTATTTTTACTCACAACTGAAGGATATTATTAACACTTATGTTATCCATTTTCTTAACAATTATCATCTAGTCACCTTGAAATTGGCGACATGCATCAAAATACTTGACAATCTAACTTTTGAGAATGATTTGAAAACACTTAGTTTTGTCCATTTAACTGTCTGACAAGCAGTAAATATGTTTTGGTCTCCTTTACTTATCACGTAAACAACAAATCATAAACACCACTTGCGGGTACTACATTTTCGTAACATCAATCATGCTTTGAATGAAATCCTCCTGCTGGTTTGTTGTTCGAGACGATGGCCTTTTATTTCCAAACACACCTGTCAAAAAAATCTCACAAGTTGTATTATTAACAATCAACACCTATTCACCATATGCATCAAAACAATCTTTGAAAAGCACGTTGTTTAGAGTCGGCAATCTGACATACTCCCCAAGGCTAACTTTGGACCTTAAAGTCGGCAAATCCCAGATACATACAAATATTATGATTAAAATGTAACTGATAAGTTAAAATATAAATTCTTATTCATTATTTGTCAAAACTTGATTTAAATAGTAGATATTCACATTATCACGTCTGCATGAGAAAATGCAAGACTGACCTTGACACTGACTGATAGAAACAAAACATACAATAGATGAAAGAAACTGTGGCCAGTTATGTCGAAGAAGAATGTGCTATATATAAACGCTAAATAAGGTGATGATATATGTACTGTGGTGAGACCCCAGTGTATACAACTTGCAGAACATAAAGCATTAGGAACTGAACATGACTCCTTGTCGGTAAAATAGCTCGCACATAGCGACATGTAGTGTTTTATGTATTTTACTCAGACTACCAACATTAAATAAAATTTCTTGTATCTCGTTTCCCTCTCTCAATTTTTTTTACTTTCCTGTAGGCAAGTGCCTTGCAAACTTGAGCTTGCCCGAACTGAATTTGAGCTTGCTCCAGGAGCCGGGCAAGTGGATTTGTAAATCCCTGGGTAATGGCGAGTAGACAATCATGTTTTTGCTCGTATCGCCCCTAGAAGTGCCAGGATTCTATCTATGCAATCCCATGGGACCCGGATTAAGTTCTGGTTCATGAGGAAGTTCATTCGCACGTAAAGAAAGTCCTGAGATGGAATGAGCTCTGACTTTTTGAGGTTGGGTAGGAGACCCAACCGAGTTACTGTGGACCAACAGTGGAACAGATTCTGATGGAGGGACTGAACCACAACATTGTGGATCAGCCAGTGGTCGAAGTACTGGAGAATCGGGGCTCCCAGTAATGAGGGAAGATGCTACTACTCCCATAACTCGGGTGAGTACGCTGGGTGTGGAAGCAATTCCGAACAGCAGAACCCGGAATTGAAAAAACTTCCTGGTCCAAGCAAAACCGGAGGTATTTGCAGTGTGAAAAAATATCGGAATGTGCAAATACATGTAGACATCCTGAAGGTCGACAGAGACCACTCTGACGGATGAAGTGTGTTCCGGATAAAAAAGGTGGCCTCCATCTTGAAAGGTTCCTCTAGAAGAAACTGGTTTAAAGGGGAGAGATCAATTATGATGTGAAACTTTCTACCTTTCTTGGTAACCAGAAAGATTCGGGAATATAATGCGGGAGACTGATCATTCAGGACCCTCTTGATTGCCCCTTTCTGCAAAAGAGTGTGCACCTTCTCCCTCAATTTCACCAGATTGGACTGGTGAAAGAACATGGGGTTCCTTGATGGAGGGAGTTGTTCCAAAAACTGGAGTTGGTAACCCTCGCTCATGATGGAAAGGACCCACCCATCATCCGTAATGTTTGACAAAGCCTCTGAAAAGAGGCCTAGGTGAGCACCTACGGGGACATTTGGGAGAGGAATGCTTGTCTGGAGAGGGCTCGAGTCCCTAGGGCTGTCCCCTCCCCCCTTCCTTTGGTAGGAAAGGAAGGAGGATTAGAGAACTTTCTCCTGGGGCTCTGTGACGATATGTGCACCGTAAATCCGACTGACGCGGAGGTCTAGTTTGAGGTTGCGGATTGGACTGGGGCTGCATCTGTTTGAAGAACTTGGTGGATGGCCTGAGGGAGATCTGCTTTAACACAATTCCTGGCCGATTGCAATGGGCCAGGGGTGGTTATGAAGGATTGATGTTGATGATCCTGCAATTCTTGAGAATCCACAGTAGGGATGAGTCCCCCGAAGAGGGTCTCGGCTTCCAACAGTGAAGCCCTTAGATGGTCTTTATTGTGGTTAAGTAAGACCTTTGAGGAGTCCAAGGCCACAGCACAGCAGTTGTTCAGAAATTCCGCTATTAACGCCATTGCAACAGAAAGTGCATACTGGAACATCTTGGCCACAGCTTCCAGCATGCGTTGTAAGGCAGCTGGATTCATTGAGGCCTCTCTCAGCATACTAAATGAAGTAGATGAGATGAGGTCAGCATGAGAAGCTATGGTGATGAGTAACTGGGATTCCTGTTCCATGGCTTCAGTTGTCTTGATGGGAAGGTATAACCAGGCTCCAGTTGAAATACATACTTGGGCCGAACCAGAATCCAACTGGGGAGATTTAGTAGGCCGCTTCGGGGAATGTACCTGGTAACTGGTGGTAGAGACCAGGGGTATCAATGTTGAAGGAGGGATGGACCACCCTCGACCTTGCCAAGTGACATGTTGGCCTGCAGAGAACCTCAGAGATTTCCTCAATCATGGAATAATGAAGAAGAAGCAAGAGGTCTGGTTGAGGTTGCACTGCTGAGATCTTTTCCAAAATGGAAAGGATCCTCTTGGACTGTGTGCTAGATGGTTTCAGACACAAGTGTAGGGGTAAGAGGTGGCGCCTTATCAAAGGACCAGACCTCATACTCCTCATCCAACTAATTGGAAGGAGCAGGCCTGATAGGAGGCATCAGTGACACTGTTTCTACCTCAAACTCATTGGAGTCGACAAGGATAGAGAGGGTATCATCATCATCGTCTAGCATACTCCAAGCTGGAGAGTAACTGGGCATCTCTATGTCCCTCGGTCCATAGTTCAGTGTGGTGAGTATGGGCTGTTGTGCTAGGAGTTCATGAGGAGAGACCACCTGTCTACCCTGGATGATGTGATGCCTCTAGCCTTCCGGGTTGATGCCACCTGGTGAGGAGGTGATGGTGGGACACTAGACACAGCATCACTTCTATGGTAGGGGCATAAAAGACCAAGGACCTTGATGTGGAGGGACCCACATCCCATAAGGATTCATTGGGATAATAGGGAATGGGGGGGGTACCGATCTGATCCCCTTCCCTATGGGATACACGCCTGACCCCACGTTATAAGCGGGTTCGCTAGTTATCTGGGTGCGAGTTATCAAGGGAATGGTGAACTAAGCCTGCAGTGTTTACACTTGTAAACAGCTTAGTTCAGAGTACTACTTGTAAACATTTACAAAATTGGTAACCATGTAAATAAACATTCATGTGGCTGTCAGTGACACAGGAACTATGAGTCCAAAATAAATGATATATTTCCACAGCTTTAAAGAAACACCGTTTCAAGTTTGCAAGCCACTACGAAGTTTTTTAAAGTCGTTTTCAATCCTACAAAAGCATCCTACATGTATACAAGCATGTCCAGGCAGTATGTACAGCCGCATTATCAATTTTTTCATAAACTAGATATATGCTGCAGTACGAAATATAATCATGATGATCCTTAGGATATTTTACCTAAAAGGTAAGATATATTCAACAAAACATTTTACAAATTGAATCCTGTGTTAATATAAGGAAAAAAAAGAACAGCAAATTCAGCATGGTGTTGCATGCACATTGCAAATGTATTACATATAAATAGCTGTCAGCCGTAAGCCTAACATGCAGAATGGGGGTAAGGTTGAGTTTCAAATTGGTTTGATTAAATGGCATCGTTCAGTTATTGTATACCGTGTACATGTTTAGAAATTTTGGTAAACGTTGCAGCCTTACAATATACATGTACCAATAATGTCACAATGATGGGCATCTGAACCACCTTACATATTCTGGTTGTTTATATCTCATATCTAAATGGATTTGAGTCTGTAATAACAGATATAAGGTAGGATCCAGTCAATATGTATTAATGGGCTTAGATGATGTAGTAAGGTTTAGATGACCATGGGCTTAAAATAGTCTTCTGATATCAATATATTTTGAAAGAGTATGAGCTATATGCACGAGTCCTCTCATGATTGAGCAAATCCCTCTTAAACAGACAACCCTCTCATGAATGAGCAAATCCCTCTGAAACAGAGAACCAGTCCTCTCATGATTGAGCAACTCCCTCTGAAACAGAAAACCAGTCCTCTCATGATTGAGCAAATCCCTCTGAAACAGACAACCCTCTCATGATTGAGCAACTCCCTCTGAAACAGAGAACCAGTCCTCTCATGATTGAGCAAATCCCTCTGAAACAGAGAACCAGTCCTCTCATGATTGAGCAAATCCCTCTGAAACAGAGAACCAGTCCTCTCATGATTGAGCAACTCCCTCTGAAACAGAAAACCAGTCCTCTCATGAATGAGCAAATCCCTCTGAAACAGAGAACCAGTCCTCTCATGATTGAGCAACTCCCTCTGAAACAGACAACCAGTCCTCTCATGATTGCGTAAAGCCTCTGAAACAGACAACCAGTCCTCTCATGATTGATCCAAGCCCTCTGAAACAGACAACTAGTCCTCTCATGATTGAGCAAATCCCTCTGAAACAGACAACCCTGTCATGAATGAGCAAATCCCTCTGAAACAGAGAACCAGTCCTCTCATGATTGAGCAACTCCCTCTGAAACAGAAAACCAGTCCTCTCATGATTGCGTAAAGCCTCTAAAACAGACAACCAGTCCTCTCATGATTGATCCAAGCCCTCTGAAACAGACAACTAGTCCTCTCATGATTGAGCAAATCCCTCTGAAACAGACTAGTCCTCTCATGATTGATCCAAGCCCTCTGAAACAGACAACTAGTCCTCTCATGAATGAGCAAATTCCTCTGAAACAGAGAACTAGTCCTCTCATGATTGAGCAAATCCCTCTGAAACAGACAACCAGTCCTCTCATGATTGATCCAAGCCCTCTGAAACAGACAACCAGTCCTCTCATGATTGCGTAAAGCCTCTAAAACAGACAACCAGTCCTCTCATGATTGATCCAAGCCCTCTGAAACAGACAACTAGTCCTCTCATGAATGAGCAAATCCCTCTGAAACAGACAACCAGTCCTCTCATGATTGCGTAAAGCCTCTAAAACAGACAACCAGTCCTCTCATGATTGATCCAAGCCCTCTGAAACAGACAACTAGTCCTCTCATGATTGAGCAAATCCCTCTGAAACAGACAACCAGTCCTCTCATGATTGCGTAAAGCCTCTAAAACAGACAACCAGTCCTCTCATGATTGATCCAAGCCCTCTGAAACAGACAACTAGTCCTCTCATGATTGAGCAAATCCCTCTGAAACAGAAAACCAGTCCTCTCATGATTGAGTAAAGCCTCTGAAACAGACAACCAGTCCTCTCATGATTGATCCAAGCCCCCTGAAACAGACAACCAGTCCTCTTATGACTGAGCAAAGCCCTCTGAAACAGATAACCAGTCCTCTCATGATTGAGTAAAACCCTCTGAAACAGACAACCATTCTTAAACTCCCAAAGTACACAGACACTACTGGTATTTAGACTACACAGCACCAGACAAGAGCACTGCTGAGAGTTCCACTGAGTTAAAATTGCTGGCAATTGATATAATAGGTTATATATTACTGAGTGCTTTTTTAAATTACTTAGCAGTTTGGATCAGACTAAAGAAATCACTTGGAGACCAAGTGACTAAAAACTGACATATCCAGAAAGTAAATGTTCCCTCTTTCACTGTTAGAAAGTAATTAACCTGATATCTAAGTAACATAACAAGAAAATCTACATATATTTTATTTTAAACTGAACTGAAATATATTTTTCAATGATTCTTAAATAAGTAACTGACATTTTTGTTTTAACCTTTTCTTACTATGACTCCTTTCTTAACAAGCATTACATTCAAATTAATAGTAGCCTTTGTTCTACTTAATAACTATGAATCTTAAGGAACCTTTTGTGATGTCAAGGTGTTCACTTGAACAAGGGTTAAATACACGTAAATGTATGCATCGTTTTGGGGATTAATATGGAGCATTCATAATACCTCATGATTTGTTGTAATACAACTGTAATCTACTTGCCTATAAGCCTCAAATAAAAGTCAACTTATGTAATCAGCTGTAATCTCAGCTGTATACCTTTTCCATTGCCACACTTTTACAATCATCAGATGGTTAGTTATAGAGGTAGTAATAACATCACCAGTCTGCCTTGGTTTCTGTCCATAATCTAATCAAATATAAGCATTTATGTACAGTGCTGGGGGGAGCATTTTTCCAAGCATCCCCCCTGGGACAAGTGAGTTGCAACAGATACTCATCTTTGTCATCATTTTACTCAGCACAATACACTTGTCTGCTACACTACTTGTGCTCTTACTAAAAAGCCACAGGCACCCATCACAAGCTTGATACTAAAATGGGTCCAAACCATGACAATATTATGTTCGGAGTGAAGAAGGTGAGTCTAAAATCATTCTAATACATTGCACCTTAGAGAAATATATAATACAAGGCAAGATTTGTAACTTAAGAAATTGCAGTTTCACACCAAACCATCAATTTCCTAAATGTTTTCATGTACAGAGTGACACTTGTTCAGTATCTACATGCAAGTGTCTTTATAATGTGGAGAATTTTTGCTTTTCAATGAGTTATCACACATCTTTAAGAATTAGACATATGTTTTGCTTTTCAGTGAGTTATCACACATCTTTAAGAGTTTGACATGTGTTTTGCTTTTCAATGAGGTATCACACATCTTTAAGAGTTTGACATGTGTTTTGCTTTTCAATGAGTTATCACACATCTTTAAGAGTTTGACATGTGGGAAGTTAAAAACCTTAAAATGTCAATGTTTTTTATTCTTTTCATCTAGTCAAACAATGCTATGTTCAACCCAGGTCACTGGAATTTTAAAGACCATGCAGCTTTATTGATACATTGTCATGCCAATGTAAATATGCTAGCAAATATTTATGTACATGTAAGTACCTAATTACTTTTCACACAGTACAGTACAGTACTTGATTGTATAACACTTTCTGACCAGACACAACAACAAAAAATCACAAAATTTGAACATTCTCTGGTTCTTAAGCTATTACAGGTCTAACTGATAAAGATTGGTGATAGCTTGTTGAAAAGGAAAATTTCTCCACATTAAAATGATGCCTAGATTACCAAAAAGTGTGCTGCCTTATTGATACATTGTTATGCCAATGCGAATATGCCAGCAAATATTTCTCTAAGTATGCAATTACTTTTCACACATTACAGTACATGTGCTTGCAAGCGTAACATCGTCCGACTAGATGAAAAACCACAAAACTTTGACATTCTCTGGCTCTTACCGGTAACCTATCAAACATCTAACTCGTAAAGATGTGTGATAACTCATTAAAAAGGAAAATTTCTCCACATTAAAATAATATCTAGATTACCAAAAAGTGTCACTGTAAACAATAATACCATGAACAAATAGTAATTCTTGATTTAGAATACAAACCTAAGTTTTTATTATATGTTTATATAAAGGGGCCATGCATTAGAAGGGTTTTAAACCCGCAATCTTCACTCCAAACATAATATTTTCATGATCTGGACCCATTTTAGTATCAAATTTGTGTCAGGCACCTGTGTTAAAAATAAAGTTGATGTCCTTTGCAACATGTTCTGGATTGACAACATGTCTGCAAAATAGCAAAAGTAATCAATAATTGACAACTGCTAGATTTGTAAGCAATATTGTACTGCAGCCCTCATTAAGGGTAGAAAATACACACAGATTTAAATGGTTTCAATGGTCACAATTTTCACTGAGGACCAACTAGATATCATAAAAAGTCTTCTAGTGAAAACTCAATGTCAATATGACCCAACTAGATATCATAAAAAGTCTTCTAGTGAAAACTCAATGTCAATATGACCCAACTAGATATCATAAAAAGTCTTCTAGTGAAAACTCAATGTCAATATGACCCAACTAGATATCATAAAAAGTCTTCTAGTGAAAACTCAATGTCAATATGACCCAACTAGATATCATAAAAAGTCTTCTAGTGAAAACTCAATGTCAATATGACCATTCATCCAAGAGGAATAGTGATAACAAGATTTTCAAGCTGACTGCCATACATGATATCACATCAGCACCAATTTCATTTAGAACCAACTATACATCATAAGAACTTTTTCCAAGAAAACTCATATGACCATTGATTCAGGAGAAAGTGGATAAGAAGATTTTCAATATGACTGCCATGGCGGCTACATTGGATATCAGAGGGGTACCATTTTCATTTAGGCCAAACAAGACCTGAGATGAAAGTTTTGTGTCAATCCTCACAGTAGTTAAGAGTATTGATAATAAACTCATGCTAATGGACGCTGGATGCAAGTCAAAAGGCCATCGTATAATCTCTTCTGGTCTGTGACTAGTACAGCTAAAAAGTACCCACAAAAAACATTAATCCACAGTATTTTCCCCTCTACTCCCCATGTACAATTTTCTATGCCTTAACTTTTGCCCTCATCTATGCATAACTACATGTACATGTATGCTTTTACCTTTGCCCCCCATCAATGCATTTCTATGCATTACATAGTACCTGCTAAACATTGGTAATATCTGCCAGTTTATTCTTGATTCCCCGCGAGGTAACCGCAAGATAGTCAAAACTAAGAAATCATGTTTACTAACACCTGGTTTTAATGACGTATTTCATGCTATTAGGAAATGTAAATCTTAATTAATTTAACCAACTACAGTATATAATACACAGAGGGGAGTTTCGAAAGCCACATTCAAAAACGGTCCTGTTGATTGATAGTAACACACCAATTTGATGGAAATATTATGGCCCTTTCAATGTATCTAAGTTATCTATCAGTGTAAGGCTTTCCTAATATGATGTTGAAGTTTACATTATGAGTATCGTTTCATAATGTTGTTATCTCGTTTATGTTTAAAAACACATTTTTCAACAGTAAATATGGCAAGTCTTCTTCCCTACACTGTTATGTATAATGGTGTTTTAAGCTGTTTAAAATACTAAATCAGCCATAACTGAGGGACATATTAAATAAATTAACAAAATTAAGAATCCTTGTGTTGTTTATTTCGTCCAATCTTTTCAATATGCAAATTACATGTAGTTTCAATCAAATCATACCAACAGACAATACTGGAAGTGAAATTTTGCATTTACATAGGGAATTCCCTGATTTCATCATGACTACTTCATTCTCTTCTTTTAATTACAATGATTTGTCTGGAAGTGAAAAACAATTTTTCTGGGTTCAGTTCCAATGAAATACCTGATTTAGGTAATAATGATGGATTTTCTAATGATGGATCTGACATTTTGTCATCAGATAACAATAATGAAATGTCCTCAGACTCAAGTGACATGGTAAAAAGCCAAATTGGTTGCTGACGTTCAGGATAATGACATTTTAAATCATTTTTTCAGAACTTGACTATTTCTATTTGTATTTTCCAGTTTCACTTACTGAAACTACTGTAATTGAAACAAACAAATTTGCAGCTGAAAAACAGGAGGATCATGAAACTTTCGATACAAACTGGACTGATCCTTGTGTGCCTGAGATGTCTGCCTTTCTTGGCATGTTGATTCTTATGGGCATCATAAAGGTCTCAGACTACAGAAAAATTTCTTTAAAACCAAGGGATTGAAGATGTAATGCCACACAGGAGGTTTGAAAAATTGCTCCAATACTTTCACTTAAGTGATGACATCACCGATTTCCCTGCAGATTACCCTGATCATGACACCCTGTACTTGATGAAGTTTTGGCCAACATTGAGAAGACGAAAAGCATTGCCAACATCAAACCAGTGATGAAAGTTTATATATATATATATATATATATATATATATATATATATATATATATATATATATATATATATATATATATATATATATATATATATATATATATATATATTATACAATTCATTGCATTCACACATTTGTAAACATCAAATGATGCCTTTAACTTCTTTTAAAAAGTAAAGTGCAATTCAAACGCAAAATTGTAGAGATACTGAGCATAGGAGGAAGAAAGGAAGAAAGATACATACATGTATACATACTGGTACATACATGCATGTGTACATTCTGGTACATACTACATGTATACATACTGGTACATACATACATGTATACATACTGGTACATACATACATGTATACATACTGGTACATACATGCATGTATATATACTGGTACAAACATGCATGTATACATACTGGTACATACTACATGTACATGTATACATACTGGTATATCCATACATGTATACATACTGGTACATACAGTACTACATGCATGTTTATTGTCTTTCATCCTTACAATGAACATGTAGTTTTTGGGGGGGGTAAAACTAATTTTAATTATGCAATACTTACCCATCACTATTATATAGCTTATTACTTTTTCGTGTCGAAAATCTCGTCCGTTCGATGGGAAAACATCCTCCCACTTAGAGTGGAGATTTTGTCAACAAGACACGTCACACCCGTGCACCTCTCCGCGCCTGCGCAAACATTCATCTTTTTCATAGACGAAATTACGCCAGGACATCAGAGCGGGGTGGGAGGAGGGCATTTGATAATAGTGATGGGTAAGTATTGCATAATTAAAATTAGTTTTACCCCCCCCAAAAAAAAAACTACATTTTAATAGCAGCAATACATTACCCTATCACTATTATACAGCTGAATTGGTCAGTTAGGTGGGTAGGCTGATGTTAAACTGATCAAAAACAGAGAAAAATGGAAAGTACTCACCATTTGAGGGAGAGATCCACTTTACAAATTGTTGGAGTCCCTCTGGGCCACATGTTTTGTTGCAACTATGGGTCCCAAGAGAGAATACCTGCGCAATTAGCGGAGGTAGAGAAGGTAGTATGGGATCGCCAAAATGCTGCCTTCGTGATGTCCTCTAAGGAAGAGTGATTAGATAGGCCCATGAGGCAGTGACGGCTTGAACCTCATGGGCTTTTAGTTTCGTAAAAGAGAGGTCTCTATCAGTAAGGGACTGATAAGCTCTTTTAATTGTGGTGACAATCCACCGTGCAATAGTGGAGGCCAAAATATCAACGGAACCCTTAAGAGGAAGGAAAAGACGTTTCCTGCCCTTTCTTTTCACTTTTGAAGCATTTAGATAGAAACGCAGTGCCCTAACTGGACATAAAAACCTATCTTGATCATCTCCAGCACAGATTCGACTGAGACTGTGGATCCTATAGGTGATGGAGCAACCGCAGATAACAGATTTTTTTTTTTTTGGCTAAAAATCCTGGCTGACAAAGGAGGGAAACGGATTCGTAATTGCCATTAAACCAGAGGCAGCCAGTGTCAACAGACAATGTATGAATCTCGCTACGTCTTCTCGCAGACGCCAAGCGAGTAAAAACACAGTCTTGAGTGTGAGGTCCTGAAAGGAAGCTTCACTCAATGGTTCATAGGGGTTTTGGTTAAGGACCATAAAACACATGATAGATTCCATCTGGGTATAAGAGAGCGGGAGACAGGTCTCTGTAGCTCAAAATACTGAATGAGATCAGCAAGGTGCGGATCTGAACCGATTTCCGAGCCCTGAGAAAATTTAAGTGTGTTAGAGATGGCAGCTCTATAGCCCTTGATAGCTGATACATCTTTTGTTCTCGAAAAGAACAAAAGGAAATCAGCAATGGCAGTTACAGAGGGACAGCTGGGATCAACACGTTTCCTACTGTACCAATCACAGAAGATTCTCCACCTGGCATCATAGACCTTGGATGTAGAAGCTCTCCTGGCCCGAATGATGCAACTGGCAACCCGGCCCAAAAACTTGTTCTGGCGGATAGATCGCTTGAGATGAGCCAAGCGTGAAGGCGGAGAATGTGTGGGCTGTTGCGTAGGAGGGAGCCCCTGTGTTGTGACAGAAGATCCCTCCTGTAAGAAAAAGACCTGGGTTGATCTATCAATAGGTCTAAAAGATCGTTGACCCAGATCGTTGGGGCCATAATGGAGCTATGAGAATGATCCGGGCAGTGGAAGTTCTTACTTTTTGCAGAACTTGCAGTAGTAGTTGCAATGGTGGGAAGGCGTATGCGAACAGCCGATCCCACTGGAAGCTGAATGCATCCACTGCCCAAGCTCTCTGGTCCGGGATTGGAGAGGCGTAAAAGGGAAGTCTGTTGTTGAGCCTGGTCGCAAACAAGTCCACGAGGGGCCTTCCCCATAGTGAGAACAAGGGATTCTGTCACTTCACGGTGAAGAGTCCATTCCATGAGAACCGATTTGCCTGACCTGGACAAACTGTCCGCCAAAACATTCTTCTTCCCTGGGATGTGGTGAACTCGGAGGGAAATGTTCTACGAGGTGGCCCAGCGGAGGAGGTTCCAGACCTCCACGCAAAGAGAGGGGACATGTGTGCCTCCTTGATGTCAGAGATACGCTACAACGGGCGTGTTGCCGGAGGAGACCATGACACATCAATCCCTTTACTCTGTCGATGCACCCTTGCAACACTAGAAATACAGCTTTCATTTCTAGGTTGTTTATGTGGAGGGCCGACTCATCCCGGGTCCAATGACCCTGAAGAATTATGCCCTCCGGCTCTAGATGAGCACTCCAACCAGAATCTGACGCGTCGGCGAACAGGTAGGAGTGGGGATCGGGTGCGTGCATGGGGACCCCAATTAGGAATCTGTCTCGATTCATCCACTATGGCAGATGATGATGAAAATCTGGTTTTAGAGGAATCAGAGCTGATAGAGAATCCTTGTGTGGTTTCCACCTTGCGAGAAGGAGAAACTGTAGAGGGCGCATATGGAGCCGTCCTAAGGGAACCAGATCTGCAGCGGCATTCAAGGTTACCAAAAGGGATAGTTAAAGGCAAGCAGACAACAATGTTCTTGCTCATAGCGCCTCTAGAAGTGCCAGGATTCGATCTATGTGATCCGGTGGAACCCGGAATAAGTTCTGGTTCACGAAGAAGTTCATCCCTACGAAAACTTAGATGGAACGAGTTTTGACTTCTCAAGGTTGGGTAAAACAAACCCAACCGAGTTACTGTGAACCAACAACTGAACAGGTCCTGATGGAGGGACTGAACCTGAACATTATGGATCAGCTATTCATGAAAATACTGGAGAATCTGGGTTCCCAGTAATCAGAGATAGGGCACTACAACTCCCATAACATGGGTGATGACTCGGGGTGCAGAAGCGATTCCGAATGACAGAACCCAAAATTGAAAGACTTCCTGGTCCAAGCAAACCCGGAGGTATTTCCACCGGTTTAACAGGGGGAGATCGAAAATGATACACAATTTCCCACTTTTCTTGATGACCAGGAAGAATTGGAAGTAGAATGCAGGAGACTGATCGTTCAGGAACCTCTTGACTGCCCCTTTCTGTAAAAGGGTGTGCACCTCTTCCTTTAAATTCACCAAATTGGACGAGTGAAGAACATCGGGGTCCTTGATAGAGGAGGTTGTTCCCCGAAACTGAAGCCGGTAACCCTCACTTACCATAGAAAGGACACACCTATCATCCAAGTTACTTGACCAAGCCTCTGAAAAGAGGCCTAGACAAGCACCTACAGGGACATTAGGAGAGGAATGCAAGGCAGGAGAGGGTACGAGTCCCTAGGGCCATCCCCCCACACACACTGCCTTCCTTGGGAAAGGAAGGTGGGTTGGGGAAGTTCCTCCTGAGGACTTTACTCAGGAGGAGGAGGTCTCATTTGAGCATGTGCATTGGACTGGGGTGCATCTGTTTTAAAGATTTAGTGGGTTTCCCCTGGGGGCAATTCACCTTAGTGTGCTTCCTGGCCGATTACGATAGGCCAGGTGCAGTGGTGAAGGATCTATGTTCCCCTGATCCTTCAAATTTTGTGCAGCCACAGTGGGGATGAGTCCTCCAAAGAGGCTCTTGGCTTCCAATGGAGCAGCCCTTAGAAGGTCTTTCCTATGGTTAAATAAGACCTTTGAGGAGTCCAGCACAATGTGATGGTGGATGTTAGAAGTTCCACTCTGATAAAACCATTGCGACAGAGAGTGAATTCCGGGATGTCATGATCACAGCTTCCAGCACACATTGTAATGCGGCTGGGTTCAGCATACTAAACGAAGTAGCTGAGAAGAGGTCTGCATGGGAAGCTATGGTGACCAGAAGCCGGCCTTTCTGCTCAAAGGCTTGATTATTTAATAGGAAGGCATGCCCATGCTTCAATTATAATACCCACTTGAGACACATCTGCATCCAACTGGAGAGGTTCTTAATGGGTTTTCACTTTGGGAATGTACCCAGTAAATAGAGGCAGAGACCAAGGTCTCAAAGTAGAGGGAAGGGACAGACCATCCTCTACGCCGTCTAGCACAGGCTGGCCTGTGGAAACACCTCTACGACATTTCCTCAAGGGATTGATAGGAGGCGACAAAAGAGCTGTTTCTACCTCGATCTCACTGGAGTCAACGAGGGTAGATAAATGCATCATCATCTAGAACACTCCGAGCAGGAGAGTGGATGGACATCATTATGTCCTTCTGAGACAGTGACATAGGTGTACTCGGCACCATTTCCCGTACTTGTTCATCTATGTGTTCTAGATGTTCCAGGATAAAGACGAGACCGCTAGTCTTTCGTGGATGATGCTATGCTTCCGCCTTACTGGTGAATGCCACCTGACGAGGAGGCGATGACGGGGCGCGAGCCGCAGCATCGCCTCTACTCTGGGCCCCACCTCTCGTATGGATTCATTAGGATAATAGGAAAGGGGGGATATTGATCCGATCGCCGTCTCTAGTCTGAACCCTGTGGATAGACTCCCAATCCTGTACAGGGTATGATGGTAGAGTTGGGAGATGGGGCCCTTTTCGGTCCGATCCCCTATCCCCGCACCATGAGGCCTCTGGGTGATGACCGGTATAAGGTTTGAAAGGTTTGAGATGACCGACAGCCTGTGACGATGTAACCAGCCACCGGGACGAAGTCACCGGTGACCGGTCATCATACATTGACCGGTCATTTCTACCGGTCAATACCCGGTGACCGGACCGGTCACCAGGCACCGGTCAATGGCCAGTTAGGCAACATAGATATGTCAGCCTAGTTCGTCTTCATCACTAAACAAGGTGCGGTGCATTTCCTCCCATTCGAGAGGGTGCGACACGCTACCCCGGAAGTGTTGGATGCGGTGCAGCTCATCCCTCTCGGGAGGGTGCGACACGCTACCCTGAGACGAGCGGTGGACCTCCTTCCTCATGGAAGGCAGCTACACGCTACTCTGATATAAGCGGTGCACTTCCTTCCTGGTGGAAGGCAGCTACACGCTACTGTTAATGTGAGGGGTGTTTGTCTTCTCCCTTACTGGGAGGGGCGATCTACTCCTGGAACGTACACTCCCTCCTACCGAAGAGACCTTACCTATGTCCGGGGGGGGCTGGTCCCATAGGCTCCTGGGGCCCCGGAATGTTCTTATGATCTGTAGTGGTCTTCTTACAGTATGTTCCCTTTGCCTGAGTACCTGTAATAGAAAAATCCAGAAAATTCAGACGATGAGGGGGATTTAAGTATTTTCTTCCGCCCTCTGTATGTACGTCTGGAATCGGCAAGATTCCAGGTTTCATTCGTCCATTTAGTGCAGAAGGTACAGCGATTCTTTGCATACCTTGGAACATGTGAGGCAGTCTGGGTGGGCATCCCAAGGGGCCTTCTTGTGGCCACACTTTCCTATAGACTGTGCCGACATTGTTCTCTGAAATAAATGTTTAATGAAAGATAATACAATAATAAAACGTGTAAAACTCACCTTTTATTTCCACACGTTAAAAACTCACCTTTTTTGTAGATATCGCGTGCTATATGCACACCAGTTCACTTCGCTCTGTTTGCATAAACTTTTAGCGGTCTATATGCACCACAGTGGATTTTGTCTAAAGGTAAACAATATACATATACATGAACAAGGATTAGAAGTCTAGTTTTCTTGACAAACTTTATTGTTCTCAAGAAAGTACAGAATAGCAATGCGATGCGTCACGCGTGGTATTAAAAATACAATTAATGACTTAGCAAAAAGAATATTTAATCAAATATTTAATTGGTAGAATTATGCGCCTGCTAATTGCGGCGCTATCCCGGTTGTCTATGTTACGTTGTAACGAACACACAAGACTTACCGTGAGCTAAATTGTATTTGAAAAGAAAATAAAAATATGGTGTACCCTAACCCCTAAGGGCGGAATACACGTGGTAATCTAGAAAGACTCTTTCTAGAACAAATACTGACGTAGGGCAGCATAAGACACATAAGACGAGATGGACAAATGTAACACCAGATGAATTTAGGCTGAAAGGAGAACCCAAATGTGGTTGAAACCCGCAGCATACAATTTTTCTCTGGTCACGTTCGCACGACACAACCATTTGCCATGGCGTCCATGAAAAAGATGAATGTTCGTGCAGGCGCGGAGAGGTGCACGGGTGTGACGTGTCTTGTTGACAAAATCTCCACTCTAAGTGGGAGGATGTTTTCCCATCGAACGGACAAGATTTTCGACACAAAAAAGTAATAAGCTATATAATAGTGATAAGGTATTGTATTGCTGCTATTAAAATGACAATTTTTAAGACAAACAAAACAAGCATAAATATAGTGGTGATTACTATAATCATGTCATGTCCACTATGAAGTATGAACCACACACGTGTGCTGCTGTGCATATCACACACACACATCAGATACCTACTAACTACACAACTCAACCATGTCTACCCTCGCCTATCTCTCTATACATAAAACAAGCGCACCACTAACTACAAAACTCAACCATGTCTACACTCGCCTATCTCTCTATACATAAAACAAGCGCACCACTAACTACACAACTCAACCATGTCTACCCTCGCCTATCTCTCTATACATAAAACAAGCGCACCAAACTCATGAAAATCTAAAATCTAGTGAAAGGGTAAAAGCTATAAATTGTTTTTTAATATAGCAAATAAAAACTAAAATTTGCACAATAAGAAATACATACATTTTCATAATACAAAATAGGTATTAAATAATCCAGCTGAAAGTTTAGAGTATAATTTCAACACAAATTCATTCAATGAACTATCAAGAAGGTAATGCAATCTACAGGTATGATCGCCTTTAAGGGAAGACACAAGACCAAGCAGTTTCTTCCATGAAAGCCGTTCAAGTGGGGCCTGAAAGCATGGATGAGCTGTGACAGTTTGTCTGGTTTCGGCTACCAGTTTGAGTTTCATCAGGGAAAGAAAATATAGGTAAAGTCCATAACAGCAAGAAGGGTCTCTCTCGGCTATCGAGTTGTCCAAAGGCTAACAAAACGTTTGTGCGGCAAATAATATTATGTATACTTTGACAAGTTTTTCATATCCATCTCACAGGTACGAAAACTTATTGTTACGTGGTATCTACACATGTATGCTAGTGGCACCATCAGGAAAAAATGTAAAGATTTTCCTTAGGAGTTAACATCTCCAACGTACATGGAGCAAGGAGACCATCTTATCAGACAGGATGGAAACATGACTACCACATTGTGGAAGGACAAGAAACCAGTTGCAGTTTTATCCACAGCAGCTGACCCATCCATCACTGATGTTGCCAGCTGGAAACGGAAAGATAGAATAGTGCAGCGGATCAACCGTCCAAGGGCAATCACAAACTATCAGGAGTACAACCAAGGGGTTGACATGTGTGACCAACTCAGGGCCAAATATCCGGTTGGAAGAGCATTGAAGAAATGGTGCCAATATATGTTTCACTTTATTGTCAACATCTGCATTATCAATGTTTTTATAACAATGGTGGAGAGTCATCCTGATAGTCAAGACAGTTAGACAATGGTGGAGAGTCATCCTGATAGTCAAGACAGTTAGAGTTTCGAATCAATTTAGCTAAGCAGCTGATAGGAGGTTTATATGCAGGAATGTTTCCATGCTGCGAAAATCTGTAGCCCCTGTGACACCATCCAATATCAACACACACAGACTGACACATTTAAAAGGAAGATCAACCTGCAAATACTGCACAAAGCATGGGGAAAAGAGAAAGGAGACCAAATTTGGCTGTGGCATTTGAAATGTCCATCTCTGCAACATAGAATGTTACAGTGCATTTTATCAAAAGCACGATTGTTCTAGAGTAACAAAGATATGTTCCAACAAAGTTGTAAATAGTTTGTTTTATTGTCTTGCTTTTCCTTGATGAATACAAAAGTTTTAGAACAATTCATTGACTAGACAATGGATGTTAATATTCAGGATCAGCTATTCAATGAAATGAAAATATCATTTGCTAATATTTTTTTTTTAATTACACACTTGCCAAAAGAAAAGTACACTATGCTTAACCAATATAGACACAATAATACACCTTTATAGTACAAGAATACTATATTTAGTTGCATTTTTATACTAAATATTTTGTTTACAAATTATTTTATCCTGAAAGCATACCATAATTTCAGGATTGCAATATTGAAGATTTTGAGTGTTTTTCAACTTCTATTTATACCACATGAACATCAACTGTCAGACTCCAATAGTAATATTATGTATTGTAAAAACACACTGAATGAATAAGAATGTTTTTCATATTACAATAAGTTCTTGCTTCAAATAAAATTAAGAAAACAGAACATTTCAAAATTCTGCTAAAAATCAATATAAAATATTTGTACAGAAATGTCACAAGATGCTGAAATGAAGAATAATGCATAAATCATAATACAAAAACATATTTTAATGATTCATTTTACCAAAAAGACGTAGAATGCTTAAGGATTTCACATTTAACAATTCATGTTTAATTTTATAAGAAGTCTAAAATTTTAATTTAACATAGTTGACTCTCAAAATAATTTTTTTAATAATGATATATGTTTAATTAACCAGTTTTGACTGCTGGTGTAAATATAAATTTTTTAATAATGATATATGTTTAATTAACCTGTTTTGACTGCTGGTGTAAATAGGATTTCTAAACTTTATTTATCCTATAACTACCATTGAATTGATATTTCTATCATTCTCAGATTCACACAGTGATTATTATAACAGCAGAATGCAGAACAATTTTCACATGCTTAAAACACATGTGTGAAAGGAGACCATAATAAGTAGTCAAAAAAACAAAAATGTGCATTTGCTACTGTATATCCCATTACCATTGAATTTTGTAACTTATTCACGCAATGCAAGAATATAATTTCTTCAAGATGACGTTGCCTTACAAGTTACATGTATGTGTTTTGTCTAGGGAGCAAGGGTATGACATCATAAGCGTCATATGGAAGGCACAGGTAATAGGGTTATTTTCATATGGGAGGGAGGCAAAGGGTTACTTTGGGTCACTTTTTAAGCAAATTTTATTATTAAACAAACTTGTATTCTGAATGGATTAACTACAAGGATAATTCTGAGATCTGATTATGAATCAGATTGAGTACAAGAAACTCAAGTGGGCCCAAGATTGCTCACAGGTTTGACATCTACATAATGCCAAAAGTAAAAACAGTTTCAAAAGAAATCTGAATGATTTCTGTAAAATCTCTTCAAATTCTGTTAACCGATTATGAAAAAAGTTCTTTAAAGTTCATCTGCTTTCTTCAGCTATATTTGAGGATTAATCAGCATCTTCTATATAAAATTTAAAAGCCATCAAACCAGGATGCTTTCTGAAAAATCGGATCAAATTCTGTTGAATGTTTTTTTGTGTGGAAAAAGTAATTTTTCTGCATCATGTAAACAAACTTAAAAGGCATTAATACAAAGATACTTTCTATCAAATTCGGTCAAATTCTATTGAGCAATTTTTTTAATACAAAAAGTAATTTAGAGGCATTTTATTTTCAGTAATGACCGCCACATGTGCTGGCAGTAATGGCTGCTATATGTGATGGCAGTAATGGCTGCCATGTGTGCTGGCAGATCTGCATTCTTTGTATAAACTGAAAGGTCTTCACATCAAATTTAATGAAATTCCGTTTAGATGTTTTTGCTAAAAGAAATCATTACATTTTTTTCTATTTTTATTAATGACAGACAGATTTAATGGCAACGAGGCATAATCTGTACAACCTGAAAGGCCTAATAGCAGAATGCTTTACATACAATTTGATCAAATTCTGTTGAGTGGTTTTTAAAAAAGAAGTCATTTCAATTTTTCTATTTTTATTTACAATGGCCACACTTGATGGCAGATTCATTTAATTTCTATAGCCTTGAAAGGCCTTCATACCAGGATGTTTTCTGTAAACTTTGGTCAAATCATGTTAAGCATTTTTTGCAGAGTCATTTAATGGTTTTCTATTTTAACCAACAGTGGTCATATTTTATGACAAATGGCATCATTTTTAAAACTTAATAGGCGTGCTGTAAAATTTGTTCAAATTCTCAAGAACTGGAGAAGTAGTCATTTAAAAGTTTTTCTATTTGTAGTAATGGTGGCCATATCTGATGGGAAATCACCATCATCTGTACAAACTTGAAAGCTCTTTATGCCAAGATGCCAACTTTTGTTGCAATCAGTCAAGCATTTTTTTCTTTTTTTAGAAGAAGAAATTTAAAATATCAAATAATGAAGGACGATACATGAGGCATAGCACACAATACACTATCTATGACAGATGACACACAAAGCATGGCAAATACCATAAGCACACTTGGCCTTACAGCCAGGTGAGTTAAACAAGTGGCCTAAGTGGGCCTGAGATTGCACATCTGCCTGGCATCTGCCTAACATCCAAATGCAAGAAATCTAGGTCAGTAGAATCCACTATGTAGAAATTTCTTCCTATGCTGCTGATTGCATATGTTATGTTATGAAACACATTTGTTAAGGTTTATCTTTTTTTAACGTTTGCTTTTTCATCAAGGATAGCACATCAGCATCATTTGTAGAATATGCCAAGATGCTTTTTGTCAAAGTTGCTCCACCTTTGTTCAGAGGTTTTTGAGAAGAAGCCATTTAAAGATTTTTCTATTTTTAGTAACCATGGCCATATTTGATGGCAAATCAGCATCATTTGTACAAAATTTAAATACCTTTTTTCCTGGATGCTTTCTGTCACATGTAAGGTTGCAACATTTACCAAACAAGAGTCCCTTGAAGGGACTGATGCTCTACTCTCCAAAAAGAATTTCCATGAATTCAAGATAAGACCATTTCTTCTTTTTAACTGCTGAATGTTGATACCATCTCTGACATTCTTGAGCAGTAAGATTTTCAAATTAACTAATATGGCAGTCATACTGGATAAAAAGATCAGCAACATTTTCATTTAGGACTAACTAGACACCATCTGAAGACTTTTGTTGAAAACCATATGTTGATATCAGCATCCAATCATGAGAATTATTGACAAGATTTTTAATATGTTCATTGTGGCAGCCATATTTAAGTTCAGATCAGCACCATTTTCATTCAGGAGCAATTAGATATTATAATGAGGCTTCTGGTGAAAACCCCATGTTGGTATGATTTTCCATTTAGGAGAAGTAGCAACAAGATTTTCAAGATGACTGCCATGGTGACCATATTGGACATCAGATCGGCACCATTTTCATTTAGGACCAACTAGACATCATAAGATTTGTGAAAACCCCATGTTAATATGACCTTCCATTCAGGAGGAGTAGCAATAACAAGATTTTCAAGACTGCCACTGTGGTGGCCATATTGGATGTCCGGGTGGAACCATTTTCATTTAGGCCCAACAAGACATCATAAAAAGTCTTCTGGTGAAACCCCCATGTCAATATGACTTTCTGTTCAGGAGGAGTAGCAATAACAAGATTTTCAAGATGGCTGCTGTGGTAAACATCATGAATGTCTGAGCAGCAAGCGCCATTTTCGTTTGGGAACAACTAGACCTCGGAATGAATGAGTGTGCAAAGTTTCATGGCAATCCTCCAAGTAGTTTAGGAGTAGCGATAATATTGTTTCATACTGCTACATGTACATAAATGAACTTGATGAAAATATGATAACGCAACCGGTGTGCTGCTGAATGCTTTTGTAAAATCTACATTGATTAAGTAATAGGACCAACTGACATGATATCACCCACCTGGCTTACATAACTTAACAGTTGATCATTTCACTAAGCAGACTTATGTAACATTATAAGAACACACCCAAACTTTAAATCGTCTTGATTTTACCAATTTTACTATATCCTGATAAAAATTCTTCCTAAAGCTAAAGACAAAATTAATATGCACAATCTCTTGCACGATAAAATATTCTGCTTCCTAAGTGGAAACAAGCTCAGTCAAGATCACCTAATTAATATGAGTTGATCCTGCTCACTTTCGAAATTGCCCAAGATCTTGATGATATAAGCCCATATTCCAATTTTGATCCAAATCAGATGAGAACTATGGCTTCAACAGTGGTAACAAGCTCAGCCAATCACATGCAAGATCACTTCATAAATATGCATGGATCAGCCAATCACATGCAAGATGACTTCATATATATGCATGGATTACTGTAACAATCCAAGATCTTGATGATATGAGCATATATTCCAAGTCTGATCAAAATCAGATCACAAATATGGCAGCTGTGGGGGCCATCTTGGATATCAGTTTGGCACCATTTTCATTTAAGACCAACTAGACATAATAAGAAGTCTTCTGGTGAAAACCCCATGGCAATATTACTTTTCATTTAGGAGGAGTAGCGATAGCAAGATTTTCATGATGGCCACTGTGGCAGCCATATTGGACATCAGATGGAGACAATTTTCATTACGGACCAACTAGACATCATATGAAGTCTTCTCTGCAGTTGCTACGCCACTGTCTTCATATCTTAATTTCATTTGTAAGCAACAGTTACTTATGAAGACAGCAATATTACTTGGCAAGGACAGCCTAAGAGACAAGGCTTGGACCACTGGGGTGGATGGACAGAGCAGAAGGTGAGGGCCATATCAACCCGATGGTATCTGATCAACTTTCAACTAACTGGATGAAGACTTACATTTGTAATATGCAATAACTACTGATATCAAACAGTGTCTCAGATATTCACAAACTAAATTTGATATAAAACGGAATGCTCAGCAGTAGGCCATAGAGTGACTCTACTCATATAACATCACATTACCATACTAAAAGTAACACTACAATGTTTATGGCACAAGTCCATTATCTGTGGTTCAGATCGAATTAGTTTACACTATCAATGCTGGTATGCCCAATTGTACTTTACTGCTTAACAGCACTAAAAAGTATTTATAGATAAATAAACTATACTGACCTTTACCTAAATCAGCCTTGCAGCCTTGGACTTTACAAGTTAACAGAAATCTACTTCTATAAGCTTATGACTTCTTAACAAGCAAATGGATGTCAAGTTCTTAGCAGGAACATGCAACTGTATTTTTATATCAAGCAATAACTTTAATAAAAATGTATTCCAAATATTTCATCTCACATGAAAAATAAATTTGTACCAAATATTTCATTTTATATGAGAAATTAAATTTTGCTTTAAAATATTTGATACAAAAAAAAGCTCATATTAAATCTTCCGGTATGAGAACCTAGAAGTTAAACATTTTTAAAAGAAAGCTGATTTCAAACAGACAACTGTAAAAGTAAATGGCCTTTTGCATAGTGTGTTGCAGATGAAACAAAAAATGAACATCTGCACCTACTGTGAATGCAAACTGGAGTCAAATTGTTAACAGCTGGATATCAACTTGTAAGCAAGTACATTATTCTGCCATCCTAACCCATGCTCCAACAATTATTACCACCTGTTCAAGATGTGCAGCCACAGAATGTTTGCCACTACTAAGTTCCTCCTAGTCATTTAGTTTAAAGCAATGTTCCTGTGAAATATATTAAGCTTGCTTCTACTAGAATATATACAAACAGTATAAACTGTTTTAAAAAGTATTCATTTTCAAAGCTACTGTAGGGGGATGCACCGAAGTAGGAACAATATACTCTGTGAATATACATGTGTACCAAAAAATTTGCATCTTAACCCAAAATCACTTATTGACTGTGTCATACCAATCCAAGGTATAGTATTACAAAATGCAAGCACATTAATTTAGGTTTAATTATGTGTATCCTTCCATAAATCTGTATCAGTGGGGGTTTTTTGCAAAGGAAAAAAACAAGTTTCTTGTAACATTTGCAGATCAGAGAGAGATGGGAATAGCGAGAGTCTCTTGAAGGGATAGATGTTCTACTGAACAATAAGAATTTCCTGGAATTAAAAATAAGACCATTTCTTCTTTTTATCTTCCGAATGTTGAAACCATCTCTGATATTCCCAAGTGATAAGATTTTCAAATCAGCTGAGATCAGCACCATTTTCATTGAGAACAAACTAGACAACATTTGAAGACTTCTGGTGAAAACCCAATGCCAATATGACATCCATTCAGGCGAATTAGCAACAAGATTTTCTATGTGTTCATTGTGGCAGTCATTATTTATATCTGCTGGGCACTATTTTCATTTAGGACAAACAAGATATCATAAGAAGTCTTTTAGTGAAAACCCTATTTCGATGTGTCCATCAATTCTGGAGGAGTAGCAATAACAAGATTTTCAAGATGGCCATCATGGTGGCCATACTGAATGTCAGATTGGCATAATTTTCATTCAGGACCATCTAGACACCATAAGAAGTCTTCTGGTGAAAAACCCATTTCACTATGACTCCCCATCTAGGAGTAGTATCAATAACATGATTTTCAGGATGACTGCCATGGTGGACTTACTCAATGTCCGATCAGCACCATTTAGTACCAACCAAACATTATAAGATGTCTTCTGGTGAAAACCCAATGTCAATTTGACTTTCCATTCTTGTAGTAGTGACAAGATCTACAAGATGGCCACTGTGTCGGCCATAATGGATAACAGATTGGCACAATTTTTATTTAAAATCAACTAGTCATCATAAGAAGTCTTTTAGTGAAAGCCCTATGTTGATATGACCATTCATTCAGGAATAGCAATAACAATATTTTCAAGATGGCCACTGTGGTTGCCATATTGCATGTCCGAGATGCACCATTTTCTTCTCGGAATGACTAGACAGCACATAAAGTCTTCTGGAAAACCTCATGTCTGAATGCTATGCTCTTGTTGGCTTTATGTCTGTAATGTCTGCCCAGTTTCAGGGCACTTCATCAACATCTGTAGGACTACTTGCATGCACCAGTATTATCATGTATAGTATACCGTATTTACCGTATATATTGGGACAGGATAAAATAAATGAATTTTTTCCTGTCCCATAACTTATGGTTAAACATATTTTCAACTAGATCATATGTCCCAAAACTTATGAACCGAAACAAATTGTGTCGAATTTGGCCCCCCCCCCCCCCCCCCGCAGCACTTCATGTTAAAATAAGGTATGTAAATTAAACGTTTATTTGATAATAAACTGAAAGAAACTAACCTTGTACTGTTCGCATTTATTCCTCTTTTTTGATCTTCATAAGCAATTTATGCATAAAAGACACAAACGTATCCACTAACACATGGTCCGGTAATGTAGAGTACCGGTCGTGTGTATCGCTTATGTCAGGTAACAACATTGACACATTATTTTATTGACGTGAATATTGGTGTCCTCAGAAGTTTGAATACCGGTATATTATCAAACTTAAAATTGGATCCAGCAAAATCACAAACAATAGAAAGAGAGAGACATAAATAACGACCGATTGCTTGAAGGCACCAGCAATTCACGCATGATCCGGTGTATGGTGCAAAATAACCAAGAGTGTATTATATCCAGGTTAACAATATAACAACATTTCGCAAATAAAAATCATTATTAGGAAATACATTCACCGTATGAGCAAATGACAATATTTTCGCTAGCATGGGATACAGAATGTATTCTTAAAAACAACTAATGCCGTGTATATTATTTACCCCGCAGACATCAATGCCTGTTTGTAACGGTTACGATTACAGATGGCAAACAAAAGAAGACCGGGTGGTGAATAAACACAGCTGGTAGCGAGCAATAAACTCATTGTTTCAACTTACCAGTAGGATATCAAATACAAAGTTTATTTTATTACAAAGCAAGCAGACCCTTGAAGCCAACTTTGAATTCTTTTAAGTGTGCAGATTTTTTATATTCAAAGTCGGCAGACCAAGGGAAGCCGGCTTTGGTTTCTTTTAGCAGTATTCACAGGAATTTTGAAAATAAATTGAAACAGTGGAACAGTCGGGGTCTGTAAGTGACACTTTGAGCATACATTGTGAAATGTACTGGTATTAAAGGATTTGCCACAACTGAACAGGTGTCAATTGTGCGGCATGATCACAGGAAGTTCAAATAAATTCTGTCAGCTGAATATAGGACTCTACTTGGCAATGAACAAGTATTAACTCGGCGGCTCGATCAAAGGGTTGTGAAAACAAAGTGAGGCTTTACAAGCTAAGGGATTTGCACTGGCAGATAACTGAGGAAATATTACTTGGGAATTGGATCTGGCTTATGTAAAAGGCAAATATAAATCAACTCAAAACTTTTATTGCATCCAACAGTGTTTATACAGCAAAACAAAATATAATACAAGTACGGGTTGCTCCGACTTGCACGTATTTTAAAAGTACGTAGTGCAAACATCTAGTCTCCTATATTGCCCTTAGATTTATCAAATTTTGTTCTCCAAAAGTTTGCAGATAAGAAGACAAGTGTAAACAAACAACACTGACAGCGGTTTTTATTTTATTTATTTAATAAAATATAAGTTCTAGTGCATTTTTTTTTACCAGCTAAGCATCGATATTATGATTTAAAAGGTGTCCCAAAACTTACGACTCGAAAAAAATGATCTGTCCCAGAACTTACAGTGCACAAAAAAATTACTTTAAAAATTAATTTATGGTGTCCCAACATATACGGTGTACCAACATATACGGTAAATACGGTACATGTATATACATTTAACACCAAACTGTCGAAAAATGCATCAGGATGTGACAACAGAACTATACACGCATGTTGACCACACACCAATAATATTTTCCAAGTCTGAATGCAGTCCATGGAAAGATGTGGGAGTACATGTAGCTGCACACACAAGAATTTTTAATAGGACGATTTGCACTGTGTAATTACTGTACACTATAGTACAGGTCTTCCCTTAAATGTAAGCGGCCCGTGAATTATGAAGTCTTTATTTACCTTTATTTTAAATCATGTTGGAGAAATCGGAAAATATGCACATGCAAAATAATAACATAAACAATCATAGTAGTGTATAACAGTTTATTGACGAATGACGTGGTAATTGAAAGAGCTCGTCACTGCTGTGTGACGTATGGCGATCTTCCCAATTTTTTCTTTACATTTTTTGTGTCTACAAGTTTTGGGACACCGAAAATTGTATATATTTTACAGGCATATAAGTCTTGGGACAAGAAAAAAAATAATTATTTTTTCGTGTCCCAAGACTTACCATGATTACGGTAGATATCATAATTCTTTTTGCGAAAGCACAATGTTGATGTGACCAGCCATCTAGGAGAAGTAGTGATAACAAGATTTTCAAGATGGCCATTGTGGCAATCATAACAGAAGTTGGATTGGCACCTTTTTCATTTACGTGAAAATCCCATTCCAATATGACCATCCATTCAGTAGGAGTAGTGATAACAATATTTTCCAAATGCCCACTGTGGTGACAATATTGGACATCAGAACAACAACATTTTCATTTAAGACCAACTAGACATTATAAGTAGTCTTCTGGTGAAAATCCCATGGCAATATTACTTTTGGTTCAGGAGGAGTAGTGAAAAGCAAGATTTTCAAGATGGCCAATGTGGCAGCCAAATTGGACATCAGATCGGCACATTTTCATTTAGGACCAACTAGACATCAAAAGAAGTCTTTTAGTAAAAAACCCATGTTGATATGACCATCCATTGAGGAGGCGTAGAGATAAGATTTTCAAGACGGCCACTGTGGCAGCCATATTGGACATCAGATCGGTACCATTGTCATTTCGGACTAACTGACATCATAAGAAGTCTTCTGGTGAAAACCCCACGTTAATATGACTTTCCATTCAGGTGGAGTGCAATAACAACATTTTCAAGATTGCTATTGTTACAGCCAAATTGGACATCAGATTGGCACCATTTTCATTTAGGACGAATTATCCATTCAGAGAAGTAGCAATAACAAGATTTTCAAGATGGCCCATGTGGTGGCCATATTGGAACATCAGAATGGCACCATTTTCATTTAGGATCAACTAAACAGCATAAGAAATCTTCTGGTGAAACCCTATGTCAATATGACTTTCCTTTCAGGAGTAGCATAAAAAACTATTTAGAAGATGACCACTGTGGTGACCAAACTGAACATCAGATCAACACCATTTTCATTTAGGACCAAGTTGATATCATATGAAGTCTTCTGGTGAAAACCCCATGTCAATATGACTTTCAGTTTATGTCATAATGTTCCAGTGCTCTTGATCATACATGTCTGATATTAATAGTATGGCGTTCGTTTGTAATCTCTTTTTGAGTTTTATATGTATTACTGCTTTCAATAATTTCTTCAAAGTAGGTCTTGGAAATAGTATGGAAATATGAGGGAAACTATGACAAATTAATAACCAGTGCACAAAGCACTTTTATGAAATATCATTTATTGAGAAAGAACATCAAAGTTCCTGTTTTATGCAGAACAGTATGTAAATTTCCGCTTCTGTATATGCTAACAGGTACATACACATGTAATCAATCAACAGGGATGTACACTGTAGCTAAGCAGTTTTTCCTGATGTACACTTTGTCATGGACAGGGGTGGGAAGATATCCAAGAAATTTAAAACCTCATATTTATTCTCTGTTATGCGTGTTCGTCTTTATGTATCCCTAGCTAGGCCACTGATAAATACCACAAGAAATGTTACCATTGTATACTTTGCACAGGTAAAGATATGAAATTGACACCTGCCATGATTGAGTTTACGGTGTCAGGGTTTCTCCCATCTGACTGTTTTGTGTGTCGACTCGTGGAGCTAATAGAGCAGAATCAGCAAGGGGTGCCATAAAACCCACTACGGTTGCAATAAAATCCATAACGGACTTACACTAGATTGAGTGGATTTCCACTAGACTGGGGGGAAATCCACTTGACATAGTGGACTTCCACTGCTCATTGCGGGCACTTAATCATCCACCCTTCTGTCCATGTCCAATGGATTGAGTGGGCAATCTGTAAAATGGGATGCGTGTACTATAGAATAATCCACCTCGGCAAACCTCAAACAATGAAGCCAGCCTACAAGACCCTGCCAACATAATCAAAGGGTGAAATTAGCAACTACATTCTCTTGCCCTGCTTAGGACAGTTCATAATCACGTGATCAAAGGCAGTATTACCATAAATATACTACACTGGAACCAAAATGTGAAAAAATGGAAAAAAATTAATTTTTCACTAATAATTTTGCATGTACGTGAGATTTCAGTGAGTGATGGGAGGGACAGGTGACACCTCTAATCTCGGGAGAAAAAAACCCTCCGGTGCGGGAGGTTCAGATGTACATGTATGATCATTTGATGTAGACTCCAAGGGACTACAGCATGGTTTTCAACAATTTCCATGTCCATTACAATAACTGTGTCTACTATTCAAGGCATGGTTATTTTAGTGAACAAGGAAACTGTACAAAAACATGCTATAGTTTGACTCAACAATGACTGATTAAAAGTATATAATGCTGTAAAAGTTAATATTTATTGAAGAAATTAATAACTATATGACCTAAGTGCCTGTGATCATTATCAGCCTCCCCTGTTGTGAGCCTTCTGTACTGGGATTTGAAAATGACTTATGCTTGAGTTCATTCACCTCTAGAATCTATTTTTGAACATTCAAGTCTACATTATTTTCTCCCTGGAAACAACTGCAGCAGTATTTTTGCATAGGATTTCATCTTTCCTTCTTTACATTTTCTATCGATGACAATTGACCATGTGCTCTTTTTTTTGGAGCCCAGTATGACATTTCTGCCAGCCAATGAAAATGATCATCTTGTGCTTCATTGGAAATAAGCTAAATCAGTAAGACATTTCTGCCACCCAATCAAACTTATCATCTTATGCTTCATTTTAAATAAACTCACTCCATTCAGTAAGCTTGGGATGCTTTGATTCAGTTAGTCATAGCAAGTTTGTATCTTTATTTTCTTGGGTGTTCTGTATGTGCCCAATGGGCATCAGAGAGGGAACTTTCTTGTGCCAAATATTAACAAGAGCCCCTCAAAAGGACTGACACTCGACTTTCTGAAAAGAATTTCGAAGAATTCAATAAAAGAGCATTTCTCCTTTTTTGGGAAACCATCTCTGATTTTCTTGCGCATTTTCAAATTAACCACTGTGGCAGCCATATCAGATTTAAGATTGGCACCATTTTCATTTAGGACAAACTAGACACCATTAGAAGACTTTTGGTGAAAATCTCATGTTGATACATGTATAACCATCCATTCAGGAGAATTAGAGACAAGATTTTCAATATGTTTATTGAGACAACCATATTTGAGGTCAGATCAGCACCATTTGTATTCAGGAGCAACTACAGTGTAGATATAATATTGAATCTTCTGGTGAAAAGCCCATGTCGTTATGACTTTCCATTTAGGAGGAGTAGCAATAACAAGATTTTCAACATAGCTGCCATGGTGGTCACATTGGATGTCAGATCGGCACCATTTTCATTCAGTATTAATTAGACATCATAGGAAGTCTTCTGCTAAAAAAGTAATGCTGATATGGCTTTCCATCTAGGAGTAGCAATAAGATATTCAAGATGGCTGCTGTGGTGGCCATATTGGATATCAGATTGGCACAATTTTTATTTAAGACCAGCTAGACACCTTAAGAAGTCTTCCAGTGAAAACCCCATATCTACACGACTTTCCACTCAGGAGGAGTAGCAATAACAACATTTACTAGAACGATGCTGTGGTGGCCATATTGAATGTCAGATTGGCACCATTTTCATTTAGAACCAACTAGACATCATAGGAAGTCTTTTAGTGAAAACCCCATGCTGATATGACCATCCATTCAAGTGGAGGAGCAATAACAAGATTTTCATGATGGCCACTGTGGTGGCAATACTGGATGTCAGGGCAAAACAATTTTTTTAATTTAGGAGTAGCAAAAACAAAACTCTAAAGATGTCTGCAGTGGTGGGCATACTGAACATCAGCTCATCACCATTTTCATTTAGGACCAACTAGGCATCCTTTTAGTGAAAACTCGATATTGATGTAACCAACCATCTATTCAATAAAAGTAGTAATAACAAGATTTTCAAGATGGCTGCTGTGGTGGCCATATTGGATGTCTGAGTAGAACCATTTTTATTTTGGTTCAACTAGACCTTGGGATGAATGCGCATGTAAAGTTTCATGGCAATCTTCCAAGTAGTTTAGGAGTAGCCATATCAATCTTGTGCTAATGGACAGATGGAATCGATGTCGAACAACAGATGACAGACAATAGGCCATCCCATAAGCTATTCTGGTTCATTGACCAGTAGAGATAAAAAATAAGGGTCATCAGTGCAAAGGCACAGCCTAAAAAAAAAAAAAACTGCCCTCAATAGTTATACTAACTTTAATTTCATTCCATCTAATGGATGCAAGCTTACATGTACTTTGTTTATACACACACACTCTCACCCAAGTAATTACAAGAACTCCTTTCCTAGCAGTCAAGGTAAAAAGTTAAAATGATGACCCATGCGAGAATGCAAACTTGATGAACATTTGGAGCAATCTTATTGTAAGATTTTGTGTCTGCAACTGCGACCTTCAATTGGTTTGTAGATCATGGAGGAATGTGTGTCCTAATAATGTTTATATGAAATGAAGGAATATTTTGATCCAAATGAGAGCCATATCAGAACTGTAATACACTGTCTGCATAAAGAAACTTGACACCCAGCCACTGTCACTGCAGAACAAGCAAAATTTTAGATGTTTTACTGTTTGAATCTTTCATGCTGGCCTGAATCTAAATGAATACATCTCTACTAAAATGCTTATGAATTTCCCTCCTATCAATTCCCAAAAATAGGTAGACTGCATAACCTAGCAGTGACAAAGTCACACACAAAAAAATCACTGAAAAAGTCAAAAACAAAGTTTGGACTTCAAACTGTATGTTTAATAAATTATTTGAGAAATATTTTATCCATTCTATTTGAAAACTAGGATATATTTCAGGTTTATATTGCAGAAAGCAACAGGGAAAAAATGGCTATGAATAAGTCATGTACAAAAGGCCTGTATTCACATCACATACTGTATCAGTGAATCAACATAATTTAGAATTTAGCTCTACAGGTAAAAATAAACATGGGTGATGTTCTTACCTTGAGAAACTCCTTCAGCCATAACTTTAACATGTGCTCCGGCTGAAATAAAAACAAAAGATATTAATCAAACGTAGGGAAGTACTGTAGCTTTCAGATGACAGGAGAAAGACAAAAAGCAATTAGCCAACATGAAAAGATAGTTTTTTCTCTGATTATGTCCTTGTAATTATAACACATGAATGAAAATTAGTTGATTTATGTCAGTGAAATGAATAAGCTATAAATATGTTTTAAATGATGGGGGAAAAAAAAATGTATTTATATACTGCAACAATGTCAACAATTACTGAATGAAGAACACCGGAGAACAAAAGTCCCTCGAAGGGACCGATGCTTTACAGTCAAAAAATTATTTCCAGGAATTCAAGATGAGGCCAAAAAAATATGTGTGCTTCCTATTGCACTGGTTTTAAAATTAGGGTAGGCAGGTAGGTTTTTTTTTTTTTAAACATTATATATAAATCAAATAATATTTCAATTGCTTGAAAGTGATGGGCAAAACCAGCTCAATTAGATGCATAAATCAATTTCGACAATGTGATTTTTTTTTATTAAAAAAAAAAATGTAAAAAATTATTGGGGGTGGGTGGGAAGTGATAGGGTCGGCAATGAGAAACAGGGACAGTCAGCCGACCGGAAACATATTTTTTTTTGGGGGGGGGCCTAAGACCACGGCTCCTTTTTAACTGCTGATTGTTACTGTTCATATACACTGTGAGGTACAAAACTGCTAGCAATGACCTTTGACCCCCAAAGTACATAAGGTCCAGTTTTCAAAGTGCTTCACAAAAATGTAGATATATTAGTGACCAGATCAGCACCATTTTCATTCAGAACCAATTACATACTGCAAAAGTGTTTAGTCAAGGTTAATGCCACCATTCATTCCGATAGAGTAGCGACAAGAAGATTTTTCAGATTTTCATTCAGAACCAGCTACATATTACTATACTGTTTCAATGAAAACCACATGCTGAGATGACCATCTATTCAGAAGTAACCAGGATCAGGATTATTTTAATATAGGAACAACTACATGTCTATATTGCAACAAAACAAAAAATTCTGTACAACCATCCATCCTGGAGAAGTAGCTCTAACAAGATTTTCATGATGGCCACTGTGGCTGCCATTTTGGGAGGTTGTACTGAAACATTTTCATTTAGAACCAACTACATATAGTTGCAAGTATTCTAATTCCCCATATCAATATGGCCATCTGTTCAAGAGGCGTAGTCATAACAAGATTTTCAAGAAGGCCACCATGGTGGTTATGTTAAAGGTCTGATTGGCATCTTTTTCATTAAGAACCAATCAGATATAATAAGAAGTCTTTTAGTGAAAACCCCGTGTTGATACGACCATGTGTTCAGAAGGTCTGATTGGCATGATTTTCATTTAGGACCAACAACATATTATAAGAAGTCTTTAAGTGCAAATTTCATGTTGATATGACCATCTGTTCAGGAGCTGTAGCAAAATAACAAGATTTTCACGATGGAAACCATGGCAGCCATGCTGGATGTCAGATCAACACCATTTTCATTTAGGACCAACTAGACATCATAAGACATCTTTCAGTGACATGTTGCTACAACCATCCATTCTGGAAAAGCAGCTATAATAAGAGTTTCAAGATGTCCACCATGTATGGTACTGTATTTCGATTTGTTACTTACAAGATACTTATATTTCTGAGTCAGTATCTTTTAAGCAATGTTCAAGTAGGTCACAGTGATCAAGTTTTGGTCAGATTCAAAAGCGAGGCAGCTTTTATCATTAGGGTAGAGGGTCGAAGCAATTTCGTTTGCTGGACAGTGAGAAAAGTACTAGTGCTATTGCAGCAGAAATGGAAGTCACCTTTTGTGCCAGTGTGACAGGTATAGTCTGATATCTTCAACTATTTGCACGTGAATTAAAGCTATCCCTGAAGAAGAAAGTTAACTTTTGAGAAGAGATACAAATTACATCACTTTTCATTAGGGTCAGGGGTCATTCACTATTTCAAACTTGACTGTAAAGGCAAGCAAAGTTTCAGTTCATGGGTCACAAAGAAATTGATTTCCTATTCATTCCATATTTCTCACATAAGCTGACTGTCTTTGATCTTGGTGAGTTGTGCAACTGGCTAATCCAGACATTATTTTTAAAGCGTGGACAGCTATTTCCAAGCCTTACTTATACAAGTTGGCTGACAAAAGAGTCAGTCCTCTGTTTTACAGTCATATGTAAGCTGTCAATCAGTAGTGAAATTATTGTTTTGTCATGGTGCACAACAAAAAAACAACAAAGTAAGATAGGTGATTATATCAAGTCAGTGATGATTTAATATAATAGGATGGATTAAAGTGAGCAGGATACAGTAATCTTGTGTGGAACATAAATTTGAGAGAGAAAAACATATATGTGTATTTTATGATCTTGATGAATTGTGCATATAAAACAATCTTTATTAATTAATAATAATAATAATAATAATATTAATATTAATAACAATAATGATATTCACTGTATGGTATTTGTTCAAAAACCAATTTTAAAAGATGAACCTGTGTGCAGAGAACACCCGTGTACAAAGGTCAGTTTTGCCTTTTCCCACTGGAGGCCACTATTGACAGGTTTGACTGTATAGGAGTTCAAGTCTGGACAGGGTGGACTAACATATAAGTGTCAAACAATTTTCAGGAAATTGTGGAATGCAGTTTTGGTGTTCACCTTTATGTCAAGATGCATCCTCTATACATAGTTTCAATGGATGAAAAGATATTATAATTAGAGCAAAGACATAATTTTTAAAACATGCTTGAAAGTAGGTCACTGCAACCCAGCTTTGTTGCAGAAACACTTTCACTGCAAGATGCACCCAGGTGCAGCAGCATAACAGTTACAGCTAAGAAAGGGAGGACAGGTGGATGGATGGATGAAGATAATCCTATAATCAGGAATGTTTATAGACTACTTGTGATTGGGCCCATAATGTATGGCAAAAATGGACCAACTGGAACATAATTTTAAGGATTTTAATACCAAAATGTGTAATTCTGAATGATTTTAAAGTGTTTCTGACTGGACAGTGCCCATTTTCTGCCCCTCAGGACCCAGCACCCCCCCCCCCCCTCTAATCCTCACATATTTGCTGGAGTATAACAAACAGCTACATGTTCTTGAGTAGACAAATACATCTACAGCTGTAAGTGTTGCTACTACATGTACCTAAATATTATGATGTGTACATGTATCATTTCATAGCCTTACAAGATGGGTCAAAATATAAACAAGAATGAGACATCAGACCAGAAAAGTGACTGCAGTTTTACCTGTTTTTAAAACAAACAAACAAATAAACAAAAGCATGGATCCTGTTATCTCCAATGTCTGTGCATACATAATCCACTGGTAATGTAGTGTACATGTATATACACTGTAATCTCCACTGTCTGTGCATACATAATCCACCGGTAACATAGTGTATTTACACTGTTATCTCAGCTGGTAATGTTGTGTTTGTACACAAATAATTAACAAAACTGAAACTTCTAGATATAATAAGTCTGAAGAGCTGCAGAAATGTATTTTTTTTAAAATTTTGATCTGTTCTCTCTGGCAGAACTCAACAGGTGGTGAAACTACAACTGTAGATGGATAGGTTAATGTTGAAAAACAATTTTAAGGATGCGTTTCTTTTTTATCTCTCTCTCTCAGTCTGTGTCTAAGTATATATATATATATATATATATATATATATATATATATATATATATATATATATATATATATATATATATAATCTTACTCTTGAACTGAAGCTTTGAAGATTTAACATAACTTTCAACCCCCTCCCTCTTTTTTCCACCTCAACTTGTAGGTTTATCATGAAAATGGCAGCAATTTAAGAGAATGGTAAATTTGAAATGACCTTATTTATTGCAAAAAATTAGATTTTTAACATATTATAGAACATTGTATTAGACTATAACAGCAAGTTGGATTCAGCTAGACTACATGCCAGGTCTTGACACAGAGGGGGTTATAACTTTGCAGAGAATCAAATGGTGGCAAATCAAATATTTTCAGCAAAAAATTAACTTCCCTGCCTAAAAGTTAAAACAGTTGCAGTTCCTTTCTCTAAGTCAGAAAATGATCATTTTTCTTCCTGCCAGTATAACGTCTATTGAAGCAAATGTTCAAGTGTAACATGGCATGATGGGATATCTTATCTTTTTACATGTTAAAATACAAGTGTATATATATATATATATATATATATATATATATATATATATATATATATATATATATATAGGAACGAAGAAATATGGAAAATATTTTCCCAATAATTTTGCATTCCACTGATGTGTGTGTATGTATATATATATAAAGCCTTAGGAAACCACTATAAATGCCAGACATGTCCAACAATTTTGATTGATTGCAAACTATTCCTGTTGGAGATACATAGTTATGAACATGAATGTTATTTTTATTCTTATACTTGACCTCATAATTGTAAAATCTAATTATTTCAAACTCCTTATCTGACTAAACAAGCATGTAATAGCACTTCTTTATCTGACAGATGCCAAACTGCCTAGAGCATAGGTCATAATTGCAACCTAATCCTGGCTTTGCACTCCACCAACAAAACAGATTAAGGTATTCACTGCTGTGCCCAAGTGATCGCATCTGTACTACTATGTATACCTTCAAATATGATTAAAAAAAATTCTTTTGTGTGCTTAACACGATCAAAAGATTTTCTAGACGTCTGCTGTGGTGGCCACATTGGAAATCTGATCGGGACCATTTTAATTTATGACCATCATAAAAGGTCTTTTGGTGAAAACCTTATGTTGATACAACCATTCATTCAGGAGTAGTAGCGACGACAAGATTTTTAAGATGGCTGCTGTGTGGTGGACATATTGGATGTCATATCAGCACCATGTTCATTTAAAACCAACTGGACATCATAAGAAGTCGTGGTGAAAACCTCACATCAAGATAACTTTCTGTTCAGGAGGAGTTGCAATAGGAAGATTTTCTAGATGTCTGCCATGGTGGCCATATTGGACTTCAGATTGGCACCATTTGTATTTTTATATTTAGAACCAACTAGACATCATAAGAAATCTTTTTTAGTGAAAATCCCATGTTATGACCATTCATTCTGGGGGAGTAGCGATAACAAGATTTTCAAGATGGCCACTGTGGTGACCATATTGGACCCCAGATCAGGACCATTTTCATTTAGAATTAACTAGACATCATAATAAGTCTTTTAGTGAAAACTCCATGTTGATATGACCATTCACTCAGGAGGAATAACAATAACTAGATTTTAAAAATGATTGCAATGGACATCAGATCAGCACCATTTTAATTCAAGACCAACTAGACATCATACCGTAAAAAGTCTTTAGTGAAAACCCCATGTTGATATAACCATCCAGTCAGAAAGAGTAGCGATCACAATATTTGTAAGATGGCTGCACTGCCAGAATATTGGATGTCAAACTGACACCATTTTCATTTAGGACCAACTAGATATCATTAACAAGATATCATAAAAAGTCTTTTAGTGAAAACCTAAAGGTGATATGACCATCCATTCACAGGGAGTAGCGATAAGATTTTCAAGATGACTGCCATGGCAACCATATTGGATGCCAGATCAGCACCATTTTCATAGGACCAAGTTGACATCTAGTGAAACCCCAACGTCAATTTGACCATCCATTCAGGAGGAGTTGCGATAAGATTTTCAATATGGCTGCCCTGGTGGCCATATTGGATGTCAGATCACCACCATTTTCATTCAGGACCAACTAGACATCATAAGAAGTCTTTTAGTGAAAACCCAATGTTGATATGACCATTCATTCAGGAGCAATAACAAGATTTTCAAGATGGCCACTGTGGTGATCATATTGGCTGTGCAAGCAGCACCATTTTCATCTAGGACCAATTAAACAATGGGATGAATGTGTGTAAAGTTTCATGGCAATCCTCCAATTAGTTTAGAAGAAGTAGCGATAACAAACTTGTGCGAACAAATGGACGGACGATGGACAACAGACCATCTTGTAAGCTCTTCTGGTCTATGACCAGTTGAGCTTAAAATGATCAGAATGAAAATTTTAACACAAAGGCAGCAAGAAGCTTCAACAACAACTGGTTCATAGCTGAGATAAATCAAAACTATGAATGTGATGTTTTGCATGACCAAGCAGAAGAACAATTTTTTAAGTCCAGGTGTTCAAATTTTTTAAAGTCAGCCCTTCCCAACCAAGCAGGATGTAATGAACATATACATTCCACAAAAGCTCAAAATGCAGCAAACAGCAACACTGTTGTTACTACTGTATCTTCAACAAAGTGTCAGACCTGGTAGGTGACGCTGTGATAGCACTATTATGAAACATATTCTTTCCCTCAACAAATACCAGTCCCTGAATGAGCTTGGTCAGTTTAATGTATTTTTAATTTATTTATGGGAAATGCTTCGACATCATTAGAGAAGATACATGTCTAAAGGCTTCCATGGGTCTTGCTTGTAGATCTTCTATCAGAGACCCAACAACTCTAGAAACCACTTTTAGTATAATGCATTGACAGCCTAGAGAGAAAATGCTTCACACAGATGCAGTTACAATGTATCTCAGCTTCCAGCTTTTCAAGTCGAAATAAAATAGATACTGCAATTACAGTTCTTTATGGATTTATTTCATCAATGTTTTGGTTTCATTACAGATTGAAAGAGTGTACATAAATGCGACTAACCAGCTGGTTAAAACTTGAATATGGTCACACTAATGCCATCTCCTCCCCTGATGGTCCATACATTTGAACCTCATAACTTAGAGGGTTTTCCTCCCAAGATGAGAGGTGTCTTCCATCCCTACCAACACTCATTTGAAATCTCCAGCATAATCAAAAAATTATTATTTAAAAACGTCCAAAAGAGAAATGTTTCAGTTTTTTCTTCACACCTTGCTTCCAATGTACATGTATTATATTTATGGTAAAGACTTCCTGTGATCACATGACTGAACTGGCTTAAGCAGGGTGAGCATGACACTTGAACTGCTAATTCAACAGACAGTAACATAAAAGTAATCACTAGATTATACTATGTGTGATCAGTAGTAATTTGGAAAGGATTAAAGGCATTAATGGATTATGGTTAGATTACCAAAGAGCTCAAGCACTTTTTTGCACTTGACCCAAACTTTCAGTAACTTGCCTTGATTCGATGAGATGTATGCACATTAATCCAATAGAAAGAACCAAAGAAATAAGGTACAACATATTTGTTTCCTCAAAGGGATTAATTTTTCAGTTTTCGATTGTCATGGTATCGTATATACATTATATCTTGCACTGATACAGTACCAGCACTACTTACATCAGCAAGAACAGAAAGGAATTTCCTGGAATTCAGACTTTCCCTAACTTCTTCTCTCAAGACTGGATCAGATGACAGAACAAAAGTCTCATGACCCAATTCTGTTCTTGTAATTAAAACTAAGTTCAATGCCATTCTTCTGGTTTGCATGCAGCATTTCTATAAGAGACAATAGTTTTCCATAATGGGTGTAGGCTGCAGTCATAGAACTTGCACACATGCGACAGTTATCAATAACCACTTACTGTAGTATCAAAGGATATGAATGAATACGTAAAGAGAGGTAGATTTAAGCATTCAATATGCCCGGGGGAGGGGGCATGAATGACCATATAAAGTGATTAAAGCATGAACATTAGCACTTGCCCTACTTGTTTTAAAACAGGAAATAAGCACTTGTCCCAGACTAGTGTCTTTAAAAATGTACTTGTCCGACTTTGAAAATGAATAGCCCAGAATGTTGGGCTATGGGATTTTATCAGCCCTGTATTGGCACTGCAAGTTTGAGTGCTGGCACTGCAACTTTTTTCAAGGAAGCAATCCTGTGTAGAACCCTGTCAAAAATATGCCTCAGATGTACATCAGCACAGTAATTTACAAACAAATCACATTTTGTTCACCAGAAATTGCTCCACAAGAAAATAAACCCAATTTATTCAGACTACCTAGGCTATTTCTACAATTGGATTGACTGTAGAATTTGCCAATAGGATAAGAATGAAAAATAGTCTGATTATTCGTAACTTCTTGGTTAATCCTTGTGTCATATGATTGACCTCTAAGTGGCCAATACCTCTAAGTGGCCAACAGGTGCAATAGTAGTCAAATTTTTAGCAGTAAAAATCTCGTAAAGGAAAGTTCTGATATCCAGGTATTTTAAAGTGATCTTTCAATTTACCTCGGACATACTATGCAGCGATCAGTCTCTGCTATATACCTAAGGTGTCATTCAAGTGCTGAGTTGAATTCCAGCCAAAATTTCATGCATGACCTTTGAAAAAAAAATGAGTGAAAAATATAGTTTGTATCACTCGTTCAGAAGCAAATTATGACTCAGTGGATGCATCTGGGTCCATTACTAATAAAATTAACAATTTTATTCCACATTTCACCTCAATGCACAATACATGAAGTGGCCCTAATAAAGAAGACATTAAACTCATTACATCATGAAAAACACTGAATGTGTTATACTTTACTCCCTCTTCATAATTTTAACAAGAACAAAAATTGATGCATGTAGTCCTGTGCACATCTCTGCCACAATGATTTTTTGTTTGATCAACATCACAAAATTTATTTTTTATACTAACATACCCAAACTGTGTGTTACAGATATCAGATATGAGAGGGAGCTGTGATAACTCAGTTGGTAGAGGAGTGGAATTGTAATCCAATGGTTGTGGGTTCAATACCTGCAGCAGTCAAGCTGGGTCTCCTGCCTGAGTGTGTCCTTGGGAAAGGCACTTAGGTCCTATTTCCTCAGCATAATATAACCAATGATAAAACTACAACAACAACAACAACAAAAATCAGAACTGTGCTCTATGTATGTACACGTATAACACACCAAACCTTGTAAGACAATACAATCATTAGCTTAAATCCTTCAAGTTCAACATCGAAAATTTACGCAATTATTTCAGATACTTTTTAGCAAAATTTGAGACTGAGAGAGTGTGATTATCCCAACAGATACCGTATGTAAACAACCACTATACCAGCCAACCACCAACACACTCCTTTTCATTGATAATGTAAACATACAGGAAATGCATGGGTCAACTGGTTGGTTAAATTGAATACAGGACAAGTTGGTTCAGCAAATAATTAAATGCAACATTTAACGAAAAACAACATTTAAATTAATTACTGGAATCTAAAGGCACCAAGCGATCATAGCAGATACTAAACACAAATTTGATAAACATCGGATATATTTTCATCTGCTTTACTCAAATTATTGTACTCACGTCCTCGAATATGGATCCTACATTAGCGCTGACTAGCATTAACTTCGTGTGCTCTCTCTCCATGGCGGATTTTCGTGATAAATACGAAATCGTCCGCTTGAATCTAAAAAAGGGAAGCGTAACGCGAACAGTTTGCGATGCATTTAGGTCAGAAATACTCCATTTTGCTCCTGTGCTCTGTACTTCCCTCTGACATTTTCCCTTGTTTGCGAGAACGCCATCTGATGGCAATCAGGGGAAGCTACTCTTGGTGTCTTAGCTTAGTCTACTTATTCAACCTTTTTTTTCTGTTAGTTTCTTTTTTTTTTATTATTAGTATTTTTTTTTTTTTTTTTTTTTTTTTTACGTGTGTAATTTTTTCCACACTGTACATTTGCAACAATAACAGTGATACCTAGTAACCTCATGATGCTAGTACAAGGCGGGGGCGTAAATCACAGAAAAATGGAAAGTAGCTTCAGAGAAGCAAAACAATACAGTATAATTCATAATTGTTTATCATTTCAGGTCGATTTCTCCACTTTGTGTTTCAGTAAACGGTAGGGGGAGTAGCTACGTCGATTACCACACCTTAGGGGCTATGCCTAAATTCCAGGAATGAACGAAAATAAGTCTTAAAAGAAGCATACAAAGGAACGAAAAGTAAAAAAAACACACACAGAGACACATAACTGTGGTGTAAATCATCTTGATAACAACTCTGATTCCATTCTGTCTGGTTATTATCTAGGGTCATTATTAAGGTCACTCCTTGATATATATATATATATATATATATATATATATATATATATATATATATATATATATATATATATATATATGTCTGTCTATCTATCAATCAGTCTATCTATCTATCAATCTATTTATTTATCCATCCATTCATCCATTAATCCATCTGGCTGTCCATCCATCCATCCATCCATCCATCCATCCATTCATCTATCTATCTATCTATCTATCTATCTATCTATCTATCTATCTATCTATCTATCTATCTATCTATCTATCTATCTATCTATCTATCTATCTATCTATCTATCATGCATGACACATTTCTGGGACTCTTGTGGATATACCTCTATGCATAACACATTTCTGGGACTCTTGTGGCTATATGTCTATGCATAACACATTTCTGGGACTCTTGTGGCTATATGTCTATGCATAATACATTTCTGGGACTCTTGTGGCTATATATCTACGCAATTACATTTGTAGAAAAGAGTTCAGATAAGTGTGTGAAAATAAGATTGTTAAATGAAAGTAATGGTATCATAGATACTAATAGTGACAGAGAGGTTGGATAAATAAATAAATAATGTATGATTGGAATTATGGTAATGTAGAGTGGATGTGGCCAGCAGCCAGGTTGAATTTACCAACATCTAGAAAGAATTACTACGTCAACAGGTAGATAGTTTACCTATGGGAATAGCAAGGCACATCATCTTTCGAAGGATTCAGGCTGATACGCATTATTTTCTGTATGTGGGGACCAATCTTTTTTCTTATTCTTCTTCTTTTTCTTCTTCTTCTTCTTCTTCTTCTTCTTCTTCAAAATATCATATGGGATACGTGACTATTAAAAATAAAATTTCAAAATCAGTGGACCAGCATTATTTGATAACTTTGGTCTATGTTAGAACAATCATTAAAGATTACTAGACCGACCCAAACTAAGAAGAAAAGTAGCAAACAACACACAGCACAGAAAGTATAGCTCTGATTTGATATCTTTGTTACATAATATAAATAATGGTACAAAGGTACACTGTACTGAATTCAACTCTTTTCAGAGTATTTATAGAAATAGTATGAGTTTAATATGAAAGCAAAAATGTTGCTATCATGAGACAACCTGTTTTTGTTTACAAGTGTCGATGTGTTAAAAGTGTTGGCAATGCTGGTTGTGTTAAAAACTAAGATACAATAGTACAAGAGAATATTTTTTAAAATTTTAATAATCAAAGAAACGTTCCAGATTGTTGAAAATAAAAAAACAACTAAGACAAAACTGTATTTAAAACATCTTTACTATGATCCTCAAAGTCCAGTAGCTTACACGGAAAAAAAGAGCAAAATATGCTGATTTGAAAGAATTGTTAACATAACAATCTACCTACAAAGTACACAAACCAATGAGGAAATGATGTCCAAACAAAAGAGTTTATGTTAGCCACATGTATGACCAGTAGCAGGCATACATTGTTGACATGCAATCATACGAAAAATACAACACAGAATACAAATATACTTTAACAGTGATAGATGTCTTCTCAAAATACTCTAGAACTGAAAAAGGAAAACGAACATGGGAGAAGTCTGCGAAGAGAAAAAGCCCTCAAAAGATACAGTGTGATAAAAGAAAAGAGTTTTACAATTGGAAAATGAAGGATTTGTTGGAAAAGGAATATATCGAATACTTATCAGCCTAATCAGACAAAACAGCATATGTAGTAGCAAGAATAAATTTAACTCTAAAAACTAGATTGTGGAAGTATTTAACTCAAAATAAAATCAGAAAATGGATTGACGTTTTACCAAATATAATTGAGGAATATAAACTAATTCATCGTGATTAATAGACATGGCTCCATTTGAAGCAAGCAAGGAAGAAAACATATACAAACTATGGATCAGTCCATTCGGTTACCCGACAATCTGATACGTTTGAAACACCAACATTTCAAATTGGCGTAACAGTTAGAATTTCAAAACACAGAATAATTTTTGCAGATGATTAGAGAAGTATGATTTATGATTACGAAAGACGCACTGTCACATCTACCAACGCGATTGAGCCTCCGGCACCGGTTGTCTCTTACACGATGCGATATTCGAAAGTTCAAACGACACATACATATTTAGAAACGTCAAAAAAATAATAACTATCATGATACTAATGTTTGGAAGAGCGGATTTATGTGTCTTTTTAAAACAGGTTATGACCTCAAACACTGCTAGATGCTTTGTCTACACGTTTAATCAACAATGTAAATAACAAACTCACTAATGCCCAAATAAGTAAAATACCAGCAAGGAAAGAAACAAACTGAATAGCCCTCTTATGCAGCCAACTTATAACACTGCTAATAATTCCATGCAATACTGCTGCTGCTTCTTTGACCAACTCAAATACAAATATTTACAATATTTACTTTTAATTTTGTCAATGAATGAATCGTATTTCCTTTAAAATGGTGCACAAGCGGTTATTTAAATAGCAAAGAATGAACAAACACAGCTGAAAAGAAAATTATGATATATCCAATACAAAGAATGAACAAAGCACAATTGAAAAGAAAATTAAGATTTATTCAATGCAAAAACAGAAATAATTCATTTTATACATAACTGGAAGGGTACAAAAGGAAATGAACATAGATATTGCAAATGAACATGCAAAGAGATAACGGGTAACAATTTTAATGAAAAAACATTGTTGGAAAAATGGACGATAAACAAAGCAAAAAGATGAATGAAATCTTTGTCAATGCTTGAGCAGTTCAAATTCCAAATTATTGTCACGTGTTGTGATATATACTGCGACATCACTGATGAACAGATTTCATCAAATCAACACCTTAAACAGTTTACAAAATAAACTGATACACGATTAAATGACTTAAAACGGAAATAGATACTTTGCTGAGTGTTTGTCATTTACATTGGGGTTGCCTCTATGTGCAGTTAGTGCTAGTATAATAACTGTTCAAAATCTCTTCAATGAGAATGCTAGCCATATTGACTTGTTCAACTTTTTCCATATGATTTTCTAGTTCATCTTCAGAAGGCTTTTTATGAGTTTTTCATATATTTTAACCGGCCATTATATATCGAAGTTTATTACATTGCTTTTGTTGTTCGTGATCAGACAAACCAAATAACGAACACTCTGAAAGTCATCTTCAATGACACCTTCAGGTTTAATGACGTCTATCCACCTTCAGTAAATGTCAATTGACGGAACACAGAGTATTTTCAAAGTTGTATCTGATTTAATATCTTGTCTTATTGCTTGTAAAATTCTAACTCTTGCTAATTGATACATCATGTTGTTTTCATCATTGTGGTATCTTTATTGTATGTACTGTTTCTTGTGTTCTTTCTTTCAGTTATATGGTCTTGGCCGCTCTTTCTTGTACTCTTTCTTTTCTTCATTCCTTCCCTGACATATGCTTTTCGACAAGGTTTGCAAAAACGATTAGTTCTGTAAAACGCAGTTACACTGTTTTAAATTTATCCACACATAGGGCATATCTTGAAATCCATCCCTTTTATTTTAGCAATTACATTTCAAATTATTTTTCACTACTTCCAGGTGACATTGAAACATGACTTAAAACTAACAATTTAGCATCTGAATTCGTGTTTAGGTAACTTTATAAATTTACTTCTAAATAAATGGCAAGTAAACAAAACAAAAATAAACATGCAGATATGGTCTACAAAAAAGAACCTGAAAAAGTTACTTCACAAAAGAAAACAAGATTCATGTAGAGTTAAACCTGGCTGACAACTTGGAAAATGTTCACAAGAATTTAAACAAACGAAAGCTGAACGATTAAAAAAGGACAAGAAGACTCCAAAACGTAGAAGACTGTGCAAAGCACAACATCACAAAATAAAATAAATTATAGAAGTTGAACTTCATCCAGTCTACGACGTTAAAAAACACGATCTATTGTTGATAGATGGTGGAAAAGTTGTTGTTTTGTTTTGTTTTGTTTTTTTTTTTGTTTTTTTTTTGTTTGTTTGTTTGTTTGTTTTTTAAAAAATCTTTTCCATTTACTCAAAAAGCAAAAAGTTAAGTTGTTTCTGTTTTCAAAATGGCGACATAACAAAGGCTATAAGAAGCAAATTGTTAGATACCATGGAAACTAAGAACAACATGAAAATATTTTGTCTACATATAACCCGACACCTAAGATGCTTCAGTTATCTCAAGGTAATAAACAAAACAGATTTTACCTACAGACACAGGTCGAGTGTAACAAGAAACATCATCAACTCTGTTTACTATGCAATACTTAAATCTGCGCTCACAGTTACATGCAGCATGCTTTCAAAGAAAGTCAAGACGTCAGAAACTCAATGAAGGTGAAATTGAGTAATTGAAGAAAACATTTTTAGAGGATGGGAAGAAATATACAGAGGAAGATATATAGAGAAACGTACAGAAAAGGATCGGAGTGTATAGCACACGTGCACTTCACTATACGAATTAATCAGAATTTTTTTAAATTTTTGAATGTTTAAATTTTTCCAACACACATGCAAAGTTATATTACAATCGATGGACTCTTTGAGAAAAAAATCTATTCTATTGATCCAACTGATAACAGGAATGGTAAACTATCGATTTCGCTGCAGAGAATATTTTTGTTGTTGTTGCGTATTACAAAATACCTGATGACCTCAAAAGTAATTTATTCTACCACATAATTAAGAAGAATGAAATAAAGACAGTTTTAATTTTTGATGGTTTTTACAGCCTCGACGTGTACATGAATAAACCAAAGAAGGAACAAATGATTAGAACACCATAACGCTTTCCTGTCACAGTTGGAACAGTTACAGAGAGATTTCAAGTAAGAAATCCAACAAAACGATTAAGATATTCAAAAGGTAATAAATGCTTGTAGTACAACAATTTGTGACTTGAACAACAAAATCATTACTAACACTAATATCCTATCCGAGCTAAAGAAATATGATTTAACAGCAATAACCAAAATAATCAAGGACGATACAGGCAAAATTAATGTGAATGGCAGCTTGATAAGATCTATGAAAACAACATACGACTAATCTACTACAGATATGATCGATACGGTCAAAACAATAAAAGGTGTTACATTTATAACATTTTACAAATAGTGTTACATTGATCAAATTTTACAACAAGTATTACATTCATCAAATTTTACAACAAGTGTTACATTTATCAAAATTTACAACAAGTGTTACATTTATCAAATTTTACAACAAGTGACATATCGAGGTTAAAGAATCAAAAAAGGATTTTAAAAAATACCTGTTGAACGAGAAGTGGTCAATAATATAGGAGTAGTACAAGGTAGTGTTGAATAATTAGACAAAAAGATGAAACGAATGACAAATATTGAACTGATTTGAAATAAGAGTTTACAACAGAGACATGTATTCGAAAAGTGAATTTGATTAAAAGACTATCTCATTAAGTGGTAACATTGATAACGGTTAAACTGTAATAAATGAAAACATAGTGACAATCAAACTGAGTAACTGGAAATTACGATGATGATTATTTTAGTAAAGGTAATTACAAGGTCAGTAAAGCTAACCAAACTGATAACGTTTTGTTTGATTATTCAAATGCAAATTTATTTTTTTCAAATCATTTTCCGATTCATATAGGATGTAGTGGATGATAATATATTTCGATTCGTAATTTCGATCGCATGTTTTGCGGTGGGTTAGCCATGTTGCGACTTTTATATCTGACAGGACAAAGCGAGTAACTGTATACCATTTGGCCGTAGAGTTAGTACAATGATCTAGGTTTCCTTGACTAATGTAAGTGTTAACAGACATGTAAATGTAAGTGGTTTTAGTCTGTGTTACGATGTCAAAGAGTTAGTAATGGTAACTAGTTTGGTTAGTAAAATGTCAATGAGTTAGTAATGGTAACTAGTTTGGTTAGTAACATGTTAATGAGTTAGTAATGGTAACTGGTTTCGTTAGTGAAATGTCAGTGAGTTAGTAATGGTAACTAGTTTGGTTAGTTAAATATCAATGAGTTAGTAATGGTAACTAGTTTGGTTAGTAACATTACTTGCTTTGTCGATTAACTTGTGGGTTTAGTCATCCAATGAACTGTCAAATTGACTGGTTTATTTATTTAACTTTACTATCACTTTTGTGTTCTTCTGTCCTTGTAAAAACTAGATGAATGAAATACATCTTTAATATAGGTTACATATACATCTTTAAAAGGTAATAGCGCCATGTGGTACTCTGCTAGGGTGGCTATCAGGCAAGTTAGGTAAGCAAACATTCCAAAGTAAAACAGACATACGTCATTAGCCAGCAATCCAGACTTGCGTTTATCGCAAAGTTGAAAATGAATGTTAAAAAGGAAGAAGAAAGATGCCTGCAGAATCTATTTTGCTGCTAGTTTCGATATGAACCGTGAATTACAGCGACTGCAGTGCGTCCTCGAAAATGGAAATATCGCATTCACCCATACAACCCCATCCCCCACAAAAATGCATACCGGTATTTCAGAATACTAAATCGAGGATGACGTAAAAAAAAAAAAAAGAAACGAAAGAAGCAAGCATAAAAATACACAAGATTGAAGCAAAAAGCAGAAAGCAGACGACAGTGTTTTGTATTAATTTCACTTGTAAACAATTACATGTCATGCACACTGTGTGGTATTTTACGACCATATATGATTATCAGAATGACCCTACTTGTATTTCAAACACGTAGTCTTTTAGGGAAAAATTGGTAGCATTTCCGTTTCCTCTTTTATCAATGCCAGGAACGGATCCAGGAATATCGTTTGGTGGAGGGGGAGCCTAAACAAGTTTGGCAAGTGGTCTGTTGGATAGAACCCTTAGTGGGCACAGAGGCGAAGACCTCAGAAGCCCCTGCATTTGAAGCGTTTCCAGGGCATAATTTTAACTATCCAGCTGTAAAGAAAACTTGCTCCAGGAAACTTTCCGGTTGTTTCGTGCTTATATATATATATATTTTTTTTTTTTTTGGGGGGGGGGGGGGGACGCCAGCTCCATCATCACCACCACTACCACCCGCCACCCCCGATCCGACCTTGATCTCTCAGATTTACACCCTCATTAATAGTGTGTTCACATATACATCCAAGTTTACATTCGAGAAAATCGGAAAAACCGACATTTTGATGATCTGCATTCGTCCTGTCCTATGGTAAGCGTAGTCCAGATTTTTCTTTATATAAAAACATTATACACTATGTATTCTTGTACAAAGAGTCAGCTTTTGTTATTAATAAAAAGCAATTATTAGAAATAAAATGCACCAACGAAATCTGAACACGTCTACAGGTTCAAGTGGTATAAAATAATAAAAAAAACAAATTGGTCACTGGCACTCATACCTGTACTAGAGATATGCCAAAATGTAGCTTCCTGCACAAAATCGCCCAGTCATCATAATTCCACAATTTGCAAAATAAATAAATAAAAGAGAAAGAAAGAACAAAAAGATGTCAAGCCAATATCATAGGTCGGTAACTAGTAATATCTCTCTCCAGATTGGTTAGTCAGTGACGTCATTCGCACAACAGTGACGTCGTTCCCATCATGGCTAGTTGGGAAACTATTTCCTCCTCACAATAGGTAACCATTCGGAACATCATCGTCTCTTTCCGATGCGAGTCGTATAACTTCGACTCTCTGAAAGAGACTAGGAGGTAATCGTAGTATCACTTTCCAAATTGGTAAGTTTGTGGCGAACGAACATCCGGCTACCTACACGTGTCATTTTTAATGTTATTCCTGCAACTTTGTGATGGTTTCAATTGTCTGCAACTATTGCTTGCGTTGCTATTAGTGATCACACGTCATTTATTAATAGTGACGTTTTGAAGTTATCATGACTTTATAACAACCACGGGATTGAGTGGAGTTCAAAATTTACCTCAGAGGTTTTTTCTAGCATACGATGAAAAAGGCCGAGAACGTTCCTATTGAGTAGGTAACCTCTCTTACGAGGATAATACAGCTGTCACAAGCCTTTAAATCTGGTGGTAACATACCACTTAGAGAAAACCGTACGCTTGACAACTCCATCACACTTAATTCATACTGCATTTTCTGCGATATTTTCTCAACAATGGCTTTTGTTCAGAATGTGAAGATTTCACCTAGTATGTAGGAGGAAAAAGTCAGGAATTCTTTACGTGCAGAGATGGTGCACAGGGATGACGACGGTACAAGATAGTACGCGGTAGACGTCACAATATACCACCAACGTTACAATGAAGCGCATCTGTGCCCCCATACACAGTATGACTTCTTATCCCTAACTAGCTCTGCTGCTCATAGACCAGAAGAGCTTATGGGATGGCCTGTTTGTCAGTCGTCCGACGTCCGTCCGTCTGTAAACATAAGTTTGTTATTGCTACTCCTCCTGAAATACTTGGAGTATTACCATGAAACTATAAATACACATTCATCACAAGGTCTAGTTAGTCCCAAATAATAATGACGATGCTCATACATCCAATATAGCCACTACAGCGGCCATCCTGAAAATCTTGTTTTCGTTAGTTCTCTTGAGTGGGTGGTCATATCAACAAGTGTTTTTCTTTAAAGACTTCTTATGATTTCTAGTTGGATCAAAATAAAAATAAAGCCGATCGAGACATCCCGTAATTCTACCATAGCAGCCATGAAAATATTGTTGTTGCTACTCCTCCCTGAGCGGAAAGTTACACTAGCATAGGGTTTTCACAGTAGGACTCCTCCCTGAGCGGAAAGTCATACTAGCATAGGGTTTTCACAGTAGGACTCCTCCTTGAGCGGAAAGTCATACTAGCATAGGGTTTTCACAGTAGGACTCCTCCTTGAGCGGAAAGTCATACTAGCATAGGGTTTTCACAGTAGGACTCCTCCTTGAGCGGAAAGTCATACTAGCATAGGGTTTTCACAGTAGGACTCCTCCTTGAGCGGAAAGTCATACTAGCATAGGGTTTTCACAGTAGGACTCCTCCTGAGCGGAAAGTCATACTAGCATAGGGTTTTCACAGTAGGACTCCTCCTTGAGCGGAAAGTCATACTAGCATAGGGTTTTCACAGTAGGACTCCTCCTTGAGCGGAAAGTCATACTAGCATAGGGTTTTCACAGTAGGACTCCTCCTTGAGCGGAAAGTCATACTAGCATAGGGTTTTCACAGTAGGACTCCTCCTTGAGCGGAAAGTCATACTAGCATAGGGTTTTCACAGTAGGACTCCTCCTTGAGCGGAAAGTCATACTAGCATAGGGTTTTCACAGTAGGACTCCTCCTTGAGCGGAAAGTCATACTAGCATAGGGTTTTCACAGTAGGACTCCTCCTTGAGCGGAAAGTCATACTAGCATAGGGTTTTCACAGTAGGACTCCTCCTGAGCGGAAAGTCATACTAGCATAGGGTTTTCACAGTAGGACTCCACCTTGAGCGGAAAGTCATACTAGCATAGGGTTTTCACAGTAGGACTCCTCCTTGAGCGGAAAGTCATACTAGCATAGGGTTTTCACAGTAGGACTCCTCCTTGAGCGGAAAGTCATACTAGCATAGGGTTTTCACAGTAGGACTCCTCCTTGAGCGGAAAGTCATACTAGCATAGGGTTTTCACAGTAGGACTCCTCCTTGAGCGGAAAGTCATACTAGCATAGGGTTTTCACAGTAGGACTCCTCCTTGAGCGGAAAGTCATACTAGCATAGGGTTTTCACAGTAGGACTCCTCCTTGAGCGGAAAGTCATACTAGCATAGGGTTTTCACAGTAGGACTCCTCCTTGAGCGGAAAGTCATACTAGCATAGGGTTTTCACAGTAGGACTCCTCCTTGAGCGGAAAGTCATACTAGCATAGGGTTTTCACAGTAGGACTCCTCCTTGAGCGGAAAGTCATACTAGCATAGGGTTTTCACAGTAGGACTCCTCCTTGAGCGGAAAGTCATACTAGCATAGGGTTTTCACAGTAGGACTCCTCCTTGAGCGGAAAGTCATACTAGCATAGGGTTTTCACAGTAGGACTCCTCCTTGAGCGGAAAGTCATACTAGCATAGGGTTTTCACAGTAGGACTCCTCCTTGAGCGGAAAGTCATACTAGCATAGGGTTTTCACAGTAGGACTCCTCCTTGAGCGGAAAGTCATACTAGCATAGGGTTTTCACAGTAGGACTCCTCCTGAGCGGAAAGTCATACTAGCATAGGGTTTTCACAGTAGGACTCCTCCTTGAGCGGAAAGTCATACTAGCATAGGGTTTTCACAGTAGGACTCCTCCTTGAGCGGAAAGTCATACTAGCATAGGGTTTTCACAGTAGGACTCCTCCTTGAGCGGAAAGTCATACTAGCATAGGGTTTTCACAGTAGGACTCCTCCTTGAGCGGAAAGTCATACTAGCATAGGGTTTTCACAGTAGGACTCCTCCTTGAGCGGAAAGTCATACTAGCATAGGGTTTTCACAGTAGGACTCCTCCTTGAGCGGAAAGTCATACTAGCATAGGGTTTTCACAGTAGGACTCCTCCTTGAGCGGAAAGTCATACTAGCATAGGGTTTTCACAGTAGGACTCCTCCTGAGCGGAAAGTCATACTAGCATAGGGTTTTCACAGTAGGACTCCACCTGAGCGGAAAGTCATACTAGCATAGGGTTTTCACAGTAGGACTCCTCCTTGAGCGGAAAGTCATACTAGCATAGGGTTTTCACAGTAGGACTCCTCCTTGAGCGGAAAGTCATACTAGCATAGGGTTTTCACAGTAGGACTCCTCCTTGAGCGGAAAGTCATACTAGCATAGGGTTTTCACAGTAGGACTCCTCCTTGAGCGGAAAGTCATACTAGCATAGGGTTTTCACAGTAGGACTCCTCCTTGAGCGGAAAGTCATACTAGCATAGGGTTTTCACAGTAGGACTCCTCCTGAGCGGAAAGTCATACTAGCATAGGGTTTTCACAGTAGGACTCCTCCTTGAGCGGAAAGTCATACTAGCATAGGGTTTTCACAGTAGGACTCCTCCTTGAGCGGAAAGTCATACTAGCATAGGGTTTTCACAGTAGGACTCCTCCTTGAGCGGAAAGTCATACTAGCATAGGGTTTTCACAGTAGGACTCCTCCTTGAGCGGAAAGTCATACTAGCATAGGGTTTTCACAGTAGGACTCCTCCTTGAGCGGAAAGTCATACTAGCATAGGGTTTTCACAGTAGGACTCCTCCTTGAGCGGAAAGTCATACTAGCATAGGGTTTTCACAGTAGGACTCCTCCTTGAGCGGAAAGTCATACTAGCATAGGGTTTTCACAGTAGGACTCCTCCTGAGCGGAAAGTCATACTAGCATAGGGTTTTCACAGTAGGACTCCTCCTTGAGCGGAAAGTCATACTAGCATAGGGTTTTCACAGTAGGACTCCTCCTTGAGCGGAAAGTCATACTAGCATAGGGTTTTCACAGTAGGACTCCTCCTCAGCGGAAAGTCACACTAGCATAGGGTTTTCACAGTAGGACTCCTCCTGAGCGGAAAGTCATACTAGCATAGGGTTTTCACAGTAGGACTCCTCCTGAGCGGAAAGTCATACTAGCATAGGGTTTTCACAGTAGGACTCCTCCTGAGCGGAAAGTCATACTAGCATAGGGTTTTCACAGTAGGACTCCTCCTGAGCGGAAAGTCATACTAGCATAGGGTTTTCACAGTAGGACTCCTCCTTAGCGGAAAGTCATACTAGCATAGGGTTTTCACAGTAGGACTCCTCCTGAGCGGAAAGTCATACTAGCATAGGGTTTTCACAGTAGGACTCCTCCTGAGCGGAAAGTCATACTAGCATAGGGTTTTCACAGTAGGACGTCTTATGATATCTAGTTGGTGTTAAATAAAAATTGTGCCGATGTGATATCCAATTTGGCCGCCACAGCGACCATTTAAAATTCTTATCGCTTTTCCTTCTAGATTGAAAGTCATATCGACATTGGGTTTTGCACCAGCAGATGGTGCCGATATATCATTCAGTATGGCAACCATGACAGTCATCTTGAAAATCTTGTTATCACTACTCCTCCTAAATGGAAAGTCATATCAACATAGGGTTTTTACCAGAAGACAAATTATGATATTTAGTTGGTCCTGATTGAAAATGGTGTCGATCTGACCTAAAATATGACCGCCATGACAGCCATCTTGAAAATCGTGTTGTCGCTACTTCTCTTAAATAGAAAGTCATATCGAAACATGGTTTTCAATACAAGACTTCTTATGGTGTCTAGTTGGTCTTGAATAAAAATTATGCCAATCTAACATCGTATATAGCTACCATGGCGGCCATCTTAAAAATCGTGTTAGCCCTCCAGAATTGATAGTCATCACGACATAGGGTTTTCAACAAAAGACTTCTTATGATATCTAGTTGGTTCTAAATGAAAACGGTGTCCCGCAGACATTCATTATGGCTGACACAATGAACATATTGAAAATCTTGTCACTAATTCTCCTGAATGGATGGTCATATTGGCATGGGGTTTTAACCAAACGATTTCTAATTGTGTCTATTTCGACTTTAATGAAAATGGTGCCGATCTTACATTCAATATGGCAGCCACCGCGGCTAATTTGAAAATCTTATCGCTCAAAGTATCAGAGACTACTTCAACACTCAGCAGTTAAACAGAAGAAATGGTCTTATCTTGAATTCCTGCAAATTCTTTTCGGACAGGAGAGTGTCAGACCTTAGAGGGACTCTTGGTTTTTTTTTTTTTTTGTTTTTTTTTCTTTTTTATATTTAATTTCGATCGGTGACTAGGAAACGAACGTAGGATCCCGTTAATGTGCACCGGACTTGTCACGCAGTTGTCAGCGAAGGGAAATGGCTGGAAAAGGTCAGAGAACCGAATCACACGCTATAGTACGCTGGCAAAATAAAACCATGTCAAAAGCACTGTGATACCTTTAAGGGATTATTTGCACAAGTTCAGTAAAATGAATGTACTTTAGAGAGGTAATGCTGGAGAAACACGGAAACTTGGGAATGTTTCGGTCAAGAATTAGTCGTCTCTGCTGGGTCACTGTAATGACCGCTATGATTGTGTGTGATGTGCATATGAATTCATTTAGTAAACAAGCACACGTATATGCAGCAGTGGCTACTCTAGTATTTCTGAAGCGAATTTCCGATTATTATCGGAAAGCCCCGGCCTTGTCCCGATTGATATAAGTATTTGTGATGACGTAATACCGTATATCGAATAGTTTCACTAACACCCATAATGGATCTTAGAGGTTTTTGGCATCATCGACGCGAACTTGTATGTGGCTTTAGTTTTAAAATGTCATCTACCTATGGCCAGAGCAGAGACCCCAACGCCTTTCCATCAGAATAGCAAGTTTGCAGGAATGCGGGTTACAAGTGTCGTTTACATATATAAATGTCAGTTATGGCAGTGGCGTAGGAGAAAATGCTGCCCCCCCCCCCCCGCCCCAAGCAGAACTTAATTCTGCCCCCCCCCCCCCAAAAAAAAGACTCATTTTCACAAGTCTGATTGGGAATTTTGGGCCCCCACTGGGCCTGGGCCCCTTGCTTGAGTGGTCGCTACGCCACTGAGTCATATGTACGTTTCCAAATAGACGATAGTGTCTGTCAGTCGCCTTGCCAGTGTATTGATGTTAATATTACGTCATGCATGTTTGCTGTATTCAAGACTATAGACTTGCTCTCGTCATGACGGCAATATATCTGCTAAAATACCATACTTTCTTTCTATCAAGCAAACTTTACCTAACACCAATTTTTCGACACTCACTTGTCTACAACATAGCGTGAACATATAAGAAGAGATTAAAAGCCGAAGGGAGTGGCAGCCTGTCTACTGAGGCTATCAAAAAGCGTTATTTGAAGACTCGGTGTTTCACCCATGACACATCAAGGGAATGTTTGCTCCTGTCATATGATAATTAACTATTTTTGGTTGTCAATATATTGGTTCGTTTAGGTGTATCACTCTACACTTGACAAATTCACTATCAGGTGCGTGAAAACACATGTAATATTGTCAAATGCTGTCAGATCGTCTTGTGGAAATGGGACTGTTTATACGTCGATTTTCAAATGAAGGGTATCTTAGGATATCAAAGGATAATTTGATTTAAAGTCTAAACGTAATAAATTTAATTGTGATCGGAGGGAAAAAGAAGCAATTTACATTACATGTTGTTGAAAATGCTGTAAATTCTCTTCGTGGTGGATTGAGAAAAGTCGTTTACTTGGGAGATGATAAATTGCTCATTAGATTACAGGGAACTAAATAAACATTTATTTAGTTCCCTGATAAATAATGTGGTTATAAATTACATGATGCAGTCAACTCACCCCAAAAGAAAATATTTCATTTGTGATTCATTTGACAAAATATATTGTATTCAATCTTGATCACGAGGCCTTAAGTTTATATCATGACTTTACTGTTATAACCAAGTTCAATTTATGTTTTTTTTCTTCTTCTTTTCTTTTCTTTTCCACCTATTTTTTTTCAGTAATTTGTGATGATTTCGCAATGACATATTTTTATACATACATACATTCCCAAGTCCATGAAAAATTGGCGTCTTTAGCAAATTGTATATTCAGTTCCAAGTATTATGAATAGATAGCCTAAATTATAAATTATATCCAATGGCTCAGTGGTTGAATCGTTGTACTAACAAGAAGGGTGCGGGTTAGATTCCCACCATTGGATCAGCCTGGATCAGCTAGTGGTATTGCATATTAAAGGGTATGAAAACACTACTGGCATTTTCTATAGTCTCGTACTCGTTATCGCTCGTCCTTGACCTGGTAAAATGCCGATAGTGCTTCCAATACCCCTATATATGCAATACTACTGCTCAGCTTGGCGGAAATAGTTGACGCACACGAGTTACTTCCCTTGATAGCTTACATACACGAGTTACCTCCACTGGTTACGAGCCCTCGGAACCGTTCACACAACCGACTGGGTCTAGTGGTAATGCGATTTCGATGTTCCTTAGCTGCTGAGGAACTAAAACATTCAGCAGGACTAGCACCCGGTCCGAGACAGGGCTTTTTTTTTTTTTTTTTCTTTTCTTTTTCCTCTGCCATTATATACAATGATTTTACACAAACACAATGCTTACCGATTTTGCATTCTAATTAAAGAGATAAATTTAGTTGTATCTATAATGGCCTGGAGCGATCATCACACATTTTGCTTCGAATTATTCTTTCTAAAAATCAAAATAATAATGACTATACTCTCATCGCAATATCAAGCAAGGATAAGTGTCAGAAAGAATTAAGCGCACATCTTTTTATTTTCGAGTGTTTTCACGGCGTAAAACCAAAAGAGCTTGTCATAGATCACATCAACGGCGACAAATCCGTTAACAGGATAGTAAATTAAGAAGCTGTCACGCGAGAAGTGAATAATTTATAAGGTGACGCTGGCAAGCACACACACACACACAAAAAAAAAACAAAAAAAAAAAAAAAAAAACAGCGAGGTTGGTAAGAGCAACCAACATCGAAACAGAAGAAGAAATATTTAGTTCTTAGTACAAAGCTCAGAATTTGCTTGGCACAAACCGCTGCACTATCTTATTTTGATGCAGTGGTACAAGAACTAAATCACACTCACCTATTCGCAATTACTTGTACTCGTTCAGCTTTGTCTCAGCCGCATAATGTTTGTAATTATTTTGTTTTATGTTGTCGGTATTTTTAAAAAAAAAATTTCGCTTCAACGAACAATTAGAGATCATATTATATCATATAAAATGGGTCGGGAACCGCAAGCCGTACACAATAACTACGAAGCAAATGAGCTTCGTGAGGTTAGGTATGGGGCGGGAACCGCATGCCGTACACAATAACTACGAAGCAAATGAGCTTTGTGAGGTTAGGTGTGTGGCGGGAACCGCATGCCGTACACAATATCTACGAAGCAAATGAGCTTGGTGAGGTTAGGTATGGGGCGGGAACCGCATGCCGTGCACAATAACTAAGAAGCAAATGAGCTTGGTGAGGTTAGGTATGGGGCGGGAACCGCATGCCGTGCACAATAACTACGAAGCAAATGAGCTTGGTGAGGTTAGGTATGGGGCGGGAACCGCATGTGGTGCACAATAACTAAGAAGCAAATGAGCTTGGTGAGGTTAGGTATGGGGCGGGAACCGCATGCCGTGCACAATAACTACGAAGCAAATGAGCTTGTTGAGGTTAGGTATGGGGCGGGAACCGCATGCCGTGCACAATAACTACGAAGCAAATGAGCTTGGTGAGGTTAGGTATGGGGCGGGAACCGCAATCCATGTACAATAATTACGAAGCAAATGAGCTTGGTGAGGTTAGGTATGGGGCGGGAATCGCATGCCGTGCACAATAACTACGAAGCAAATGAGCTTGGTGAGGTTAGGTATGGGGCGGGAATCGCATGCCGTACACAATAACTACGAAGCAAATGAGCTTGGTGAGATTAGGTATGGGGCGGGAACCGCATGCCGTGCACAATACCTACGAAGCAAATGAGCTTGGTGAGGTTAGGTATGGGGCGGGAACCGCATGCCGTGCACAATACCTACGAAGCAAATGAGCTTGGTGAGGTATGGGGCGGGAATCGTATGCCGTGCACAATAATTACGAAGCAAATGAGCTTGGTGAGGTTAGGTATGGGGCGGGAATCGCATGCCGTGTACAATAACTACGAAGCAAATGAGCTTGGTGAGGTTAGGTATGTCAAACATAAACGCGTTCTTGTGATTCAACTAAACCAAAATGGTTACGTGTATGTTAGAGTCTCAGACGCTGGCAATAAGCAAAATGATATGGTTTCACACATACGAGAGTCATCACGATCTGATACCAGATCATCTTGTCGTTGACTACATTAATGATAACAAAACCGACTATAGGACAGGTTATGATTTTCGCCCATATTTCTGATGTTGAATTTATTCCAAACATTTTTGGAGTAATCGTAATCAGCATCAGAAACATTAGTGCTACTTAAATGGCTGTAGAAATCTTTTGCTGGCAGCGAAGTCTCATCAGTTTTTTCCCCATTATATCATGTACTCGTAGGGATAAATTCCTTTGCGCGATGCGAGATAAATTTTGTCATGAAATTCTTCAGAACAATATCTGAATAAACCTGCTAAATTATCGTTGACAGAGTTTTTCACGTTTTCAACAAGTTCAACTAGTGATGCAAGCATGAAATGAAAGTTGTAGATAAAACTCAGATTGGCAAAGAACGTGACAGATACTTTCCATGTTATTTGGATTGCAGGTAATCCTTTTCTTGATCTTGCCAAAAGGGCTTCACAGTGAGATGGGAATCATAGCCTCTAAGATTATGAAATACTACCGGAACAAATTCAGATCGTCTTAATTTCAAATTGCAATTGTTATGAGCAGCAGGACGATATCTGCCAGTGTAATGACAATGATCTCGAACTCTGTCGTTGCCAAGATCCTGATCACAGATCCAACATAATTTAGTCTGAGAAAAGTCTTCTTGGTCCTGTCCACTAAAAACCATTCTTGCTGAGTTTATTCCATGAATGTAATTAACTTCGCCAAGCAGACACTCTGTATGAAATGTTCGCCACATTTTTCTCTGCGATATAATCTTACAGGTTTACTTAGCGCGTTCTTAACACAAACAACTTTGTACGCATAGCCACATGGAACATGCTCCTGGTATCTTCTGGTAAAAGATTTTTCAGGATCGTTATCTGCACCTTCGACAGGAACCAATAGTGATTTGAAATCTGCATAAATTATAAAAGGAACCCATTCCATATTACAGAAGTTGTAAAGTGATTTCATTATATGTTTCTTGTCTGGCATGATAGTTTTTGCAACGTCAGCACAATCTAGTCCGTGAGCGGCAAGTACTTCTTCTGTTGTGTAGCCATGAAGACATCTTCTGCAGAAATATAATTTACGTTTGAACTTGCTGTACTGACGGTATATAATTGCAGAAAACTTGTTATCCAGCAGTAGTGACCATAGTTGGTATCGCCATGAATGTATAGCAGACCAATGAGAGTAACATCGCTGGTAAATGATGAAATATGCAGTGGATAAATTGCTGGCCTGGCATCTACGCCGAAGACATTGACAGAGATATTATTTTGTCTCCCAGATTTTGAACGTCAGCGATCTGAACAGAAACCTTGATGCCAGCAAAATTTAGGACGTGCTGATACGGTTTATAATTACTAACTCGATTTGGATTCGTTGCTACAGGATACAGCGCAGATAATACAGACCACATAAAACACTGCTTGTCTTTATTTTTTACGTTAACGCAACTTTGACTTCTCTTAATTTTAGCTGGCAGCTCCAAATACGATTTGCCTTGCAGCGGATTGTACTTGGCAGTGTTAACGATACATGTTGTAACGCCCTCCAAAGTCCAACCAGGGCCTTCCCGTTGAAAGCTGTCAATGCTATTCTGAAGAACTTTAAAAACATTTTTGATGTCAAGGTTGTGATAATATGCTAGAACTGGTTTTAAAATGAAATGCGTTACGGTTCAGTTTCATCTGCTTGCTGAGAAAACAATACGCCAATGTCAAGAGAAAACTTTATACCGCGATGCAGCTGCTAAGTGGCATCACAACGAAGGTCAACATTTCTGGAATAGTTCATACTGCTAAGCGGCATCACAATGAAGGTCAACATTTCTGGAATAGTTCATACTGCTAAGCGGCATCACAATGAAGGTCAACATTTCTGGAATAGTTCCTACTGCTAAGCGGCATCACAATGAGGGTCAACATTTCTGGAATAGTTCATACTGCTAAGCGGCATCACAATGAAGGTCAACATTTCTGGAATAGTTCATACTGCTAAGCGGCATCACAATGAAGGTCAACATTTCTGGAATAGTTCATACTGCTAAGTGGCATCACAATGAAGGTCAACATTTCTGGAATAGTTCATACTGCTAAGTGGCATCACAATGAAGGTCAACATTGCTGGAATAGTTCATACTGCTAATCGGCATCACAACGAAGGTCAACTTGTAGCAGAAGGTGAAAAAACTTGAGTATCCAGAGAAAACCATTCTGCTATGTAGGTAGATGAGGTTGCTACTGATTTAGGCGTTGAAAAGGTCAAGAACTGAGGTCAAGGAGACGAGGTTACATAATGACAGTATGCCCCGGACCCTGTGGTATCACCAACTTGGTATATGAAATAAAATCGATGAAGGAAAACAATACTTGATTATGTAGATCCTTTCCTGGCAGTGGAACTTTGCAATTAACGAACCGAACCGTAAAGTGAAACTTGTCTTATTGGCCACCGTGTCATACAGCTAGCCTTTCATTGCATATGGGAAGGGGGGGGGGGGAATTGAAGTTAGTTACTTCTCCCTGAATCCGATAGTTAGCGCCGATAGAAAAACCAGCCACATAAATCTTTTAACATTTTTAACGTCTGTCTCTTTTTTTAGACACGTTTTTCTCGGCTAAAAATTATTTTACAACAATAAGATCTTTTAGAGACAATGTTTGTATAAACTTAAGTGGCAAATACAGACAAGGTTTTTCAATGTGAATCAATACGTATGTCTAAATAAACAAATAAAGGTAATTTATTTTTTTTTCTTTCTCCTTCTATGATACTCCTTGATAAGTATAAATTTTTATAAATGTTATATTTTATTTCTTATATATATATATATAGAAATAAAATATATAATATATAATAGTTATATTTTATATCTAACATTCAATTTTAGAATAATTATTGGAATTTGTATAGCTATAAATTGAGTCATCATCATCATATTTGTGATTTTTGTTTTGTTGTTGTTATTGTTAACTGATAATGTTAAATGTTATTAATCCGAATGTAGATTACCCAATATTTCATCAAATTACACGAAGGTTGTCAAAATTGAACGGTTAACGGTCAGATTGTATTGGGCTTTCTTTTCACAGACTTCAAAAGTTACTTTTCAAAATCATTCGTAAGTGGTACTTTTCTCCAGACTTTTGTATTTCTGTTTATCCAAATTAATATGAAAGTGTTTTCCTACGAATTGTTTACTGTTAAACCACCATTTAAAGAGACTGTATTTTTATTACTACTACTGGTACTACTATTATTATTATTACTACTACTACTAATAATAATAATCATAAACAAATATGTGAAGATTATGCCACTGAATAGCTGGTATCATCAAACTGATTTTAGAACCAAGTATTTTTAATTAAATATTTGCTATTTCTAATTAAATATTTGCTATTTCTAATTCTAATTAAATATTTGCTATTGCTAATTAATAAAAAAGATAATCTGAAAATAAAGAAAAAGCTATGAATCTCTCAGAGTAAAACATCACAAGACTGATACGAAATCGTTAATCACCATATGATTTAAACTATTTGATTTTTAAAATATACTCCATTCATTTATATTGAAATCTGTTTGAATACGAAATCTGGACCTTCATTCATAAATCAGCCTGGTATGAAATTAACTCTTAAACGATTACTGTTTCTAAAATATAAAGACCTTTTCTTAACTATGATCAAAATTCTTTGTAATTGCGATAATGAAAAATTCAAATTCAGTGCGTGTAAGTGTTAAAAAGGTCAACGACTGGGGTCAAGGAGACGAGGTTTCACATTGACACTATGGCCCGGACCCTGTGGTATAACCAGCTTGGTATATAAAATAGGATCGATGTAGGAAAACAGTACTTGGTTGTTTAGATCCTTTCGTGGAAGTGGAAGTTTGCAATTAACGAACCGTCAAGTTTCACTCAACTTTGCAATTAACCAACCGGAAAGTGAAACTCGTGGTATCGGCCACTGTGACCTACTGCTAACCCTTCGTTGTATACTGGATATGTTCATGGGGGTGCTATCTAATCCAAATAACGTGCTATGTATAAATTAGTTCATTAGCACATAGGCTGTGCTTATTTTTTTTTTATAGAATTATTGCATCTTGGTGAGACACATGTTCAGTTCTCACTAAAACATCTGAAATTATTTGCTTATTTACAATGTAACTTTTTCATCCCGTCTACATGAATTATCAAGTTCAAGGTCAACATGGTGAAACAGGATCTTAGGGACTGACCATTTAATCTTCGGGGGGGGGGGGGGGTGTAGGCGCCGCCTGTGATTTTCCGATCAGGATATTGTTTTCTTTTATCTCGAGATGATTGATGATTGTTTTTTTTGTTTTTGTTTTCCCACTGATGTAGAGGGTAGATATCGCTATTTGGGAGCCGGAAAGTTTGAAAAATGTATCATAGATAAATGGTAGTTCTCTTATTCTTCACTGGTTAGAGTGCCGGACTAAAGACCGGAATCTGACCATCGCTCAAGTCCGGGTCGGCTACTGTGATGTATCCTTGGGCAAGGTACCATTACTCCTTAAACGTGACTGCTCTGAGAATCGAAACGGGGGCCTTGGGGAAACAAGGTTCTGTCTACAATGTTATGAACCATTTATTGTCCATTTTTAACTTCAGCAGTTCTTTAAGTGCTATAAATGATATAACGCGGCTTTCCTGTTGTGTAAAGGGTTTATATCCATACAGACCTTCATCACACGGGTTCATTCGTGTATGGCTCATTTATTGAATTCCAAAGAGTAATTGAATATTTTATATTATGAACAATTATTACACTTTGTGTAAGCAAGACAATATGTCTGTATATTTTATGAGAAACATGCAGGGTTGTGTTTGTATTCATGGTTATTTGTGTCTCTCTGACTTATCTGCCGTGTGACTTGTCCATAAAATTATTTACAAAGGAGAATAACTTCGAATAAATACCCGAATATGTCTTTAAAGATTTGATGTTTCCCAGTCATTGCAATTTCGCAACTTCTCGGTCAAACCTACGGTCAAATCCAATCATAGAAATAGCAGAAGTGGTCCGAATATATTGCGGTTTCTTTTTGCGGAGAAATTTCCGGCGAACAAAATGTGATTTTTTTATAAATTAACGCGCCGACATACATCCAATGCATGCTTTTGTCTCGTGGTCCGAATTTCATCGACACATGAAGTTGCATGGTTTGGTTTTGTGGGGTTTAACGCCACTTTTCAGCACATTTTAGGCTATACATGGCGGCCAACTAGAAGCGCCCGGGAAGAACCACCGACACACGGGAAGCTACTGGCAAGCTTTCCCGCATACCCACGCTGGTCGAGCCGAGACTCGAATTCATGCGGTGAGTGGTAACATGTGTGAGTAATCTGTAAAAGCGAGCGCCTTAGACCACTCGGCCACCCGAGGCCCCCACGATGTTGCATGACCCACAATCTGATAAAAATCTAATGTCCACAATCCTAGGCAGAGATCTGACAGACACCGATAATAAAAGTTAATGTTTTGGTGACCTTTGGAATTCACAGTCCGCTTATTTTTAGTAGCCTGTAAGATAAACCGTTGCATTTCGTGTTAGAGAGAGTTATTGTTAGGACGTGTCACGTTCTGAAATTTGTAAGCTGTGAAATCATTGGCGTATCACAAGGTCAACAGAACATGACCTCTTATCGGTGTCCATCAGATCTCCACGTAGGACAGTGTAGATCTGATTCTAATCAGACAGCACGACCTTGGAGCCAAAAGTGCAAGGGAAACTGACATAAAACGCTAAACTTAACCAAAGTTACTGGAGCGTGAAATATAGTTCCCACTGATCTCATTTTAATAAGAGTGTCGCAGTCCAAAAGAGGCATCACACGTACAACATTGTTTTATAATCTATGACTCTGCAGCCAAAAGTGCATGAGAAATTGGCCTAAACGCAAAACATAACTATGGTATGACGGACAAACGGATTGACATGCTAACACTTCCAACACAAGTGTAGCAGAAAGAATGTAAATCTGTGCGAATATACAAAAATTAGCCTCATTGTGTGTGTGTATATATATATATATATATATATATATATATATATATATATATATATATATATATATATATATAACTATAATTTTATTGCTATCTTTTTTAATTAGACTTTAAGATTTTTAACAATCACGGGGGGGGGGGGGTGTCAAGGTGATGAGGCGAGCAGTGCAGAGATTTTCCTTCAAACTTGATTTTTTCCTTTTTTTCTTTTTGTTTATTAATTACATATTTTTCTCCTAATAACCTGGTGCATAAATAGGCCAGCAATGGAAGAAAAAAAAAATCGAGCTAAATGGATTAAGATTAGCAATAAAAATAAAGCTAAAATATAAGGCCCGAACTTACAAATGCAAAACTGAAATCAAATACATGAACATAAACTTTGAAATTGTTCATTAGGTTTATTTCCATTAGGAATTTTTCCGGAATAGATGTAGACAACTAAAGTATATATTGAAACATAATACGCTGAGTATAAAGTAGTTTTGAAATTTATCAGGTAATCAATCAATGGAATAATTTGGCTATACAGATGTTCTGTCCACAATGTTCAGGAAGCATCGCACACGCAGTCACCCGACTTCCCACGTTGCCACTCATTCTTGAAGAATTTCCCACGACGTCGCCAGCTAGGATCGCCTATGCACACTGACTCATACAGTACCAAGAATCCAAATGTATACCGGGTAGGTCTACATGTGACACATTGGTCGATCTACAAAATGGTACACTCTATATTATCAAATCAAGAGCGGATCCGGGGAGGGGGGGGGGCCTGGAAACGTTTAAAATGCAGGAGCTTCCAGGGGCTTCGCCTCCTGGGCCATTATCAGGGGTTCCATTACCACAGTCCACTGGCCTACTTGTTTACGTCCGACACCCACCCCATATGATATTTCCTGATTCGCCCCTGCAAACTAATACTTTATTCTTTTCAAAATAATATGTCACCGCTTCTGACCTAATTTCTTGGAATGAATAATGCTGTAAGAAATACCTCTTGGATGTTCTGATGACTTTCAGCTCAATCACAAATTTGCAATTATATCAGTTGTTGTCTATTTGGTCCACAAGTTTGTAAGTAATCCGTGAGTTGTCAGGACTTTGGTCTGTTTTTTTATTTACATGTTCATTGTTGCATAAATAAGAACAAAATAAATTAAATTCACTTATAATTTATTTAAAGTTCACATTGCCTCTTCGATACGGTTTTGTGTCTATGTAAACAAAAAGCTAGCATTTTTTTTTTTCGCTTGGATAACTTTCTTAAATTAAGCAAAAGTGAATAAATACATAATATTTTAGCTTTTATCATCCTTCTTCAAATCTACATGCGAAATTATGTGAACTTTTAATATTTTATTTGTTATGAATCATTATCCGAACAACAGAGGAGACTTTTCCTGCGTTCATAGTTCCATATCTTGCACCATCAAGGACGCTCGCCTGAACTTAAACGCGCCCAAATTCGTTTGCAGATTCAAGGCGAAAAAGGTTTACAAAATATAAAAAAAGGTAAGTAAATCCATTAGGAAATTCACAACAGCATCATTTTATTATGAATGTGAAAACTGTATCATTTAATTAAACCATATATTTCAAACAATGTACATCTTTTTCAAATTATGGGCATGTATTGTATACATGAGCAAGTATTGTATACCATACCAAGATCAGTAACGTTAGTTTAAAAGATACATTGTCTCAACAATGGAGAGGAATAAACATGATAACTTGTATTGTGAAATGGGTACAAACGGCCAAGAACCTTATATTATCCTTGTACCTTATCATGTTTCGCCTTTCATGCTTTTTTTATACCATTGAATTTTGTTTTTTATTTTATTTTTTCGCAACCCTCTCGATCTCTTCATCGTTTTTGCACTAACTTAATTGTCTTTATCCTTCCTACATTTTGTTTCAATTCCAAATCCATTTTGTATCTCTTATGTTTATACTTGTAAGAAACTGTAAAAAATGGAAACGTCAGCTATTTTAATTTAACATTTTGTACACTTCTGTCTGTCTCAATAACAAAATTAGGTGTAATTATATTCATTGTTACCTTTTATATTTTATCTTGTACTTCATGTTGAGGTTTATTTACAAAATTTTATTTTGGCAATTCGTTATATTTACATTTTTAGAGCTTTGCTTTTTATCGGCACCATATAGCTTGTATTGTGCTGAACTGGCGTTAAATTTACATACATACATACATACATACATACATACATACATACATACATACATACATACATACATACATACTCTGAACTATTGTCTCAACTGTACATCTGATAAAACGTGACTCATTGTAAGAGGAAAAGAACCATGTCATTTTTGGTTTGATAGACTAGGTATCAAATATACACTGTACATGAATGTTACAAGATATTTCATGTGCAAGAATGTTACAAAATGTTGTGATTTTTTACATCAATATGAATATAATTGTTATAAAGATACATAGTGGATTTAAGAAGCTCCTACAATAACTATTAATTGATTTCCCTTGTTTAAAAAGAAAGGAACGAAATAAAATAAAAGGGGGGTGGATCAAGGTTTCTGCTGTTATATCTTTGTAATGCCAAAAGTAATATCAGGCCTGACGGGTTCTAGGACTAGGCTAACGGAAATATTTTTCACCATTCAAGAATTGGTGTCCATGACGTGTACAAATCTGTAATTTTCATCTTAAGCGGTAATTAATTTCATACACAGCCTGTCATGAATGTGCAGTTTTTAAATACAATCATTTCCTCCCAACTGAACTTGATGAAAAGTTTTTGCAAAGCATATAATCAAGTGTATGGATTCTTTGACATGTATACTTCGTTCCAAAATAATCAATGAGGCTTCAGACACACTCGTGGATAATTGCTCTACGCTTATGAGGAAACTCTGCAACATCTCTATGTAAAACGATTTATTGATTCAAAAAATGGGAAGCACGTGCCATGTTAGATGCATCCCCTGATCATTCATCATTAGACAGTCTATTTCCTGAACTTAATACTAAAAATTAAAATTCACCGAGGATTGATCTTGGAAGGGCCTGGATGAAACTGTACCAAACTATGTCCAATTTCTCCTCCATGCAATATCAATTGATATAAACTGAAAATGGTAAACTGTATTAGTGTCAAACCAAAACTAGGGGGAAAAAAAAAGTTTCTAGTACTGTGCTGTAGTTCTATGGAATTGACTTCCTCCAGCTGAAAATATGAAAGACTTATAAAGATAAAAAAACTATTTTTCAAACAAACATATCGCTGGGAATTTAAACGAACTTATTGTGAATTTATTTACATTATGTGTAAGTGTGCGATGAAAGTTACTTCTTGGAAAATACTCGATTTGCTGTGTAAACCATAATTAGTTTACTTAGATATAAATTATATTCCTCCATGCTGATTTTATTTTTTATTTAGCCACGTTTTAAGTTTGTCTTTGTATACTATATTTAAGTTTTTGTTACTTTTCACCAAAGAGGGCCTCATGGGAGAATAATCATAGTTATCTACCATCTATAAACAAAGTATATTATTATTATTATTATTATTATTATTATTATTATTATTATTATTATTATTATCTTCCAAAGCCTGTGTGGCTTCTCCGGCTAGATCATTTTTCAGACTCCGAACTTTGTGGTATTTTTTCACATGGACTGCACAGAAACTGAAATGATTTAAAACAAGAGAATAGGCTTTTGAAAGGAAACTGAAATGATTTAAAACAAGAGAATAGGCTTTTAAAAGGAAACTGAAATGATTTAAAACAAGAGAATAGGCTTTTGAAAGGAAACTGAAATGATTTAAAACAAGAGAATAGGCTTTTGAAAGGAAACTGAAATGATTTAAAACAAGAGAATAGGCTTCTAAAAGGAAACTGAAATGATTTAAAACAAGAGAATAGGCTTTTGAAAGGAAACTGAAATGATTTAAAACAAGAGAATAGGCTTTTATAAGGAAACTGAAATGATTTAAAACAAGAGAATAGGCTTTTAAAAGGAAACTGAAATGATTTAAAACAAGAGAATAGGCTTTTGAAAGGAAACTGAAATGATTTAAAACAAGAGAACAGGCTTTTAAAAGGAAACTGAAATGATTTAAAACAAGAGAATAGGCTTTTAAAAGGAAACTTACACAAAATATTAGTGATTGAGACTTTTTCAATTTTTACATCAAATTTTCTCTAGGTTTAATGATTTGGGAATATAACTTTCAAATTACCGCTTATGCTACTACATTTCAATTCCATTTCTGTCTCACTGTTTACGGAAGAATTTGTTTACTTGTACAAGTTATAGTCGGAAGTTTTCAGAAAAATTTAGCGAGGAAAGCGCCAATTTGATCTTTTCCCTGCCGGAAACGCAGAGTGTTATTATGTACCTCCGCGTGTCTGTCCGTAATAGATTCTGGTATGAGCTGAAGTCTTCTCTGGGTATTAGCTTTTGTTGTAGTTTGATAAATCAGTTCCCACATCTTTGTATGATTTTGATAAGAATTGTAAACCTCCCTCTCAGGGATAAATTCACCGGACTGCTTATGATGGATCGATTTCAAACTAGGTACAAAATTCCGAGTATGGACTATAGATGTGCGTGTCATTATGAGTTGACGATCTAATTAGGCATAGTTGATATTAGCATCACGACACAGACATGTACACTCATCT